>CM077150.1:3265980-3706091 GCA_039583875.1 Platanthera guangdongensis | reverse complement strand
CTCGAGGCGTTGGACAGCCCAAACGACATGACAGCCACTCATACAGGCCATCTTTAGTCTTAAAGGTCGTTTCCCATTCATCACCCTCTCGTACCCGGATCTGGTGGTACCCACTCCGTAGATCGATCTTGGAAAAAGAGTTGGGCCCGTGACATGGTATCTAAAAATCGTCAAGGCGAGGAATGGGGAACCTGTACTTCCCCGTAATCTCACTGAGGGCACGGCTATCGATGCACAGGCGCCAGCTACCATCCTTCTTAGGGGTAAGAAGGGCGGGAACGGCACAAGGACTCAGGATCTCCCGAATGAATTGCTTCCAGAGAAGCTCGTCAACCTGCCGCTTGAGCTCGGCGTGCTCATCTGGATTCATACGATAGTGCGGTAGGTTTGGGAGAGAAGCACTTGGGACTAGATCAATAGCGTGCTGGATATCTCGCAACGGCGGGAGCTCATCAGGTAACTCCTCCGGCATGATGTCAACAAACTCTCAAGTAGGGTCTGAATCTCGGGGGGAGATCCGAAGTCACCATCGGGCTCTCAGAAGCCATAGTGGCGGCAACGATGTAAAATACGTCGGGTCCATGCTCTCCCGCAAGAACTCACTACACCGCAAGAGATGTAACAGTCGCGACGATATGGTGCTCGTGGAGGGCTCAATCGGACCCTTGGATTTCTCCTTGGGCCGGGTGGGTGACAACGTGATCTTCCTACCTTTATCATAAAACGTGTATGTGTTCGACCGGCCGTAGCACGTGGCATCGCGGTCGTACAGCCAAGGTCGTACAATAACACGTGGGCAAACATCCATAGGAATTATGTCACACACAATGATCCTCGAATGTAGCAAGCCGAATGGGAACGAGGCACCGCTGTGTCACCTGGATGGCGGTCTTGTCTACCCAAATGACCCGATAAGGGTGAGGGTGGGGCTCCGCTTTCACTTGCATACGCTCTAAACCTCTCTGGGCCACGATATTGACACAACTCCCACTATCAATGGCTAGCTTGCAGGGTCCGCCTGCGCTAGGAAAATACGTGTAGAAGATAGTGGTGTGGCGCCAATCCTCGACCGCACGGGGGGTATAAAGGAGACGTCGCACAACTACCATCTTGAGGGATCTCTCAGCCTCGCTCTCCCATCCCTCCTCAATCGTAACCTCGACCTCCTCGGTAACATCCTCGACTCCCTCTAGGCCAGGCTCTTCCTCTCCCTCAACTAGCAGGCTTCGTGTGGGGCAATGCGCCTCCACATGTCCTCTGCAAGAGCATCTAAAACACTGGATACCCCCAGGTCTCTGACCCTCGGTGGCGATGGCCTTACCCTTCATGTCAGTGGTGACCCGTGGGGCAGGGGTAGTCGTGGTAGTCTGGAAAGGGGTGGGCTTCTTGAATGTCGAAGAATCAGTGCGCGAGGGGAATTGCTTCGCACCCGAAGTACGGAGATACTGCTCGTACTCTAAGGCGAGCTAGAATATCTGGTCAACAGTCTCGAGGCGATGGGGAATCAACTCTCTCTGGAGCTCCGAACGAAGGCCAGCCTTAAATCGAGACGCGGTGGCAATGAGCTCCTCTGAAATATCGCTCCTAACGACCAACTCATCGAATCGAGCCATGTACTTGGCTACTGAGAGTGTCCCCTGACGTAGGCTCTGTAGCTGATCAAGCAACTGATCACGATAAGAGGCGGGGAGATATTTATACGTCAGTCTCGCCTTCATCTCATCTCAACGAGTGATGGGATAATAGCCTTCTCTCTCGACAGCTCTTTCCACGCTAATCCAAAATACCTTGGCTTGTCCAGTCAACTTCATCTTCGCGAAACGTACACAACGCTCGTCTCTCATATCATACCAGTCAAAATAGTGATCCATGTCTAGGATCCAATCACTAAAGGCCTTCGGATCCAAGCGGTCATCGAACGATGGGGCGTCAAGGCGAATCCGACGGTTGATGTCGAAGACATGGCCACCTCTCCGCGGGTCGGGGTAGTTCTCTGGATAGTCATCGTAGTCGTAGTCAAACCTTCGCCGATCTGGCGGGTAATACTCATCCCGGTGCTGGTCGCGACGACCAGGTGGAGGCACCCGGTCCCTAAGGTCAGGCTGCGGCTGACGGGGAATACGATAATCCTCACGCGGGGGTGGGTGTCTATCACGTGTTGGCTCAGGGTCTTGCCTCGCCGGCGGGGCTGGGGCCCGGTAGGGAATGTCACGGCGACGGCGTTCCACTGGTGGTTGGCCCACTCTCGGGCGCCGGTCGTGACGTGGAGAAACATCAAGGTCATCCTCCAAAGGATCATCGCGATGTGTAGGCGTGTCCCTGACATTCTCTAGGTGGTCCAATCGTAGGTTCACCTCAGCAAGGTCTTGTCGTACGTCATTAAACTGGGCGCCTAGGGTGTCAAAACGGTCTAAGATGAGGCGCTGGAACTCCGCAAACGCGGTGCCCGAATTCATGCTTCCCGCTCGGTCGTCTGTTACTAGTGGTTCTGTCATGCTAGTCCTAAATGTCCTACCATTACGGAGCATGTAAATGGCCTAACCTGCTTTGATACCAATTTGATGTAGGGTAGGATGTGTACCGTGCAATCTAGGCTAACTCGAGTGAGTGGACACGTGGGTGTTATATGTAAGTGCACAAAATTCGCTCGGCAATTATTTCAAATAAGATTCACAACCATGCATAAAATAATATAGGCAAGAACAATTTCAATTAGGGCGATCAAGCAAGGCTTTCCTCCAAACGGAGGGCCAAATTAAGCGCGTCATAAATGGTTCCTTCCTGCAATCAAAATTCTTTACGCGGCAAAATTCCACAAATAAATATTTAAGAAAGTATAAAGAGTCCAAGCAACATCCAAGCGCTGAAAACTAAAAGTCCATACAACAAACAACTCACAAACAAAGGAATGTCCGAGGCGGGAAAGATTCGGCGGTTTTGAAGGTAGATCTGGGTGAGCGTGTCGGAACGGTGGATGTCCATGGTGGAGAAGGGTTGCGGTGGGCTGAAAGTGGATAGATCCGGTAATTTGATGACGAATCCGGGCTACGGGGAGGAAATATGTAAGTGTGGGGGGGATAGATCCGAGGAGGGTAGCGCTAGATCAAAGTAGATATAGGGTTTTCGGAGTGGGTAGGGGTGGATCCACGAAGGGGAAAAGGAAGGAGGGAATGACTAGGTCAAGAGAAGCCCTAGAGGGGTCGGTTTGGGGTAGGAAAGGGGTGGGGGTGATGGAGGTCCGACGGCTGGACCTGGGCACGGGAAAGGGGGCGGCGGCCTGTAGCGGGCTGGGGAAAGGGGGGCTGGGCAGCGGGTTTGCAAGGGAGGAGGCCGGCTGTTTGGAAGCAGCAGGCCGGTGGTTTGGGGGCTGGATGGGGGCGTACGACTGTAGGAAGGGGGAGATAGTGAGGGAAAATGGAGGGGGTAGGGTTTACCTTGGGGGCGAAGTTCCACCGCTAGGAGTCGACACCTAGGGCTCCACGGCGTCGGCACCGTGGCTTGATCGCGAAGTTCCGGGAATAACTTTCTCCAAAACCAGCAATGCCTCTCCAAGCCTCTAACACTCCTATTTATAATATTCTAAACATTAGGGCAACTCGGGATCGACGGCTATGATTGGCCGAAGCGTCCACGTGCCAAATAAAAGGAAAAATAACTGAAAATAACAAAATTATATATTAAAAAGATTCGCGGCGCGCATCCGGACACATCCGCGGGATCGGATCGTCCCTCCGATCAAATCTTCCGGCGAGAATAGACGAAAGTGGGTCCCGCCTTGTCATGGGCCACCGATGGTCCTCCATCAGGGTTGTCCAAGACGGTGGAGATTTCGAAGGAGGCACTTTGATGGCTATCTGAGGTGAAACCGGAGGCGGGACGGCGAAGAAGACGGCTGAATCCGACTGTTGAGAGCGGATCCAGGTTGCAAACAACGGGATCTGATGGTTTATAATTGGATCTGGTTGCAGGAGAGTGGATCTGGTGGAGCGGATCTGGGCGGTGAGGGAGTAGATCGGGGAAAGAGAGGCTAGTGGTGGCCCATGGAAGAGAGGTGAGGGATGCGGATGGTTGGCGGCAGTGGGGTTGCACGGGGACGGCTGACAGCAGTGGGGTTGCACTGGGATGGCTGGCAGCTGTGGGGTTGCACTGGGATGGTCGACAGCAGTGGGGTTGTACAGGGATGGCTGGAGGCAGTGGGGTTGCACGGGGAAGGCTGGGGTTGTAGCAGGAATGGAGAGCGACGGCAGAATACTGGGCTCAGAGATGAAGCGGCGGCAGCAGGGGGTGGATCAGAAGGGGTGAGGATGGGAGGTGATTCCACGGAGGGGAAAATTAGGGGCGGCGGGCGGCTGGTAGCAGCAAACAACCGAAGGGACCGGCCGTTGATGTGGGAGGCTACGGTGGTAGCGAGAGAGGGATTAAAGGTGGGAAAAAGGTAGCTAGGGTTAGGTAAAACCTTGGGGAGGAAGATGAACGTCTATGAGTCGTCGTCTAGGGTTCCACGGAGTCGGCACCGCGGGATGATCGCGGGATTCCAGGAATGGTTTCTCCAAAATCTCCAATAGCCCCAAACTGACGCTTTAACACTCTATTTATAATAATAAAACTAGGGCACCCCACCATCGACGACTATGATTTGTCTAAAGTGGGGTTACCAGAATACATCAAAATAAATGCAAAAATAATAAGTATCTGACACATTTGCAGATTCGGATCGGCGATCCGATCAAGTCCTCATGCCCGAGTACACGAACGAGGATCCCGCGTTGTGGTGAACCCCTCCAGGTGCATGCTCTGATGGATCCTCATCAAAGAATAGTAAGACGAGAGAGTAGTATCTCGGAGAATCAATTTGGATTCATGTTGGGGAGGTCGACCATGGAAGTTATACATCTCTTGAGTAGACTCACTTAAACGATTTGCAAATGTTGTTTAGTGAAATCGGGTACTTGACATTCGGTCAATCATAGTCGTTAGTGGCAGGATGCCCTAATGTCCTTTTATTATAAATAGAACTAGGGGGCAGCCACCTTGTTCATTGTCGATTTTTGAAAAAAAAGGAATTCCCAAAATATGGCGATCTCTCGTGGTGCGATGTCGTGAAGCCCTAAGGTGCACTCCTTAGATTTATACTTTTATTTCCACTTGCAATCCCTCCCACATCACCCGATTGACCCATCTAAAATCCTTCAAAATAACGTGAAATTCCTTCTATGGTGAATCTTGTAAGCCCCACACTCTGAAATCCCAATCCCTATCTTTTTGTTTTCATTTTGCCGTGAATCCCACTACTGCCTACCCTGTAAACAGTCCTAGTAGGAAATACCCAGACCCCATGTCTTATCTACTACAATTGACGCTACAACCCCCCCCCCCTTATTACAAACCTTTACGCTAGCCCCACGTATAGATCCCATGCTTATTCTCCTGCAATTGAAGCTACCCCCCCCCCTTCTCATGCAACAGGCGCGACACCCCCTACTATTGAATCCTTCCCGATCTAGAAAATTGTCGTTGAATCCAGCCATTTCCACTTTTAGTGTCAGATTCCAGTCTTCATACAACAACCACCTCCTCCCGGACAATCACCAAGCACCCGTGAATCATCGTATCTTCACGCTACGACCTCCCCTTTGTGAGTATTGTTTTGTATTGTAGATCTTGATTTCCTTATTAATATATGATGTTGTGATCTTTATACTTGCGTAGATATTTTGAATTGTGGGTGTTTGTAATAGATTACTCGTGATTCACAGGATTTATTCGTTGTGCACTCTTATTCTGGCCTTCCACGCGGAGGAAGACCGAAGCTTGTTTTACCAAAAAGAAATAGTTTTGCTTTTCCTAAAATTATATGCATGTAATTAAATTATTTATTACTTGGTATTGGATTCTCAATTAAATTTTGTGTGTTGCATGTGGTAACATAGGATTATCGAGTTGTTTCCCCGACACTTCACCTAGGGTTACATTCTAGTATTTACACACCTGTAGCCTACCCTACATCACGCCTTGATTGAATTGAGTTGTTCCTCTCCCTAAAAAAGGAGTTTGAGATCGTCCTTACGGTATTAACAAGATGCTCGATTTTATGAGCGGCTAAACTGTAGACCAGAGGTCAAGATTTCTTTGACAATGGATGGTCCAACCCAGTTTGGATTTATTTAGCGTTCGCGAAGAGGTGATCTTCTAGCAGCATCGATATTTTTTATGAGTAGATATTCTATGAATTGTTTTAACCTTGAGTTCTTGTCATAATCGTGCAATTCTTTTCTTTATATGCCCTTATTGGATGATAGGTTCATCATGAACTTCTACGATATTCAGTGTAGTAGTTGTTGTTCAGCATTCAAGTTCATTCATTCCTCCATGTCGGCACCTACTTTGTTCATTCCTCCATTCAGTTTTATATTTTGCACTTTTTATTTCGAGTTGTATTTAGCCCCCGATCGGTCCAGACATTATGAGTCGTCTGATCGGGGTAGTTTGATTTGGATTATATTATGAAGGCAAGTGGGCAGGTTGGTGCGACGTCAATCTCTCCGCTTTTCGGTGCGACACCGGCGACGCTTCCTCCGCATCCCTCTCCGGTAAACCCCTCCGCCTCCACCGCCTCCCTCTTTCTCTTCCTTCCCAGTGCTTCCCCACCGAACCCGATAACCACCAAACCCGCCTCCTACTTCCACGAAGTAACTCCCGTTCGCCTTTGTCTTCCTCCCAGTCCAGATCGCCGCCCCTGCAGTAGTCCCCGCTCCCTCTCCCGTCAACCTCCGTCCAGCCCGCGACTTTCTAACGCTGCAACATCCTTTCCTCCTCTATCTGCTAACATCCCGTGGAGCCACCTTCCCCTTCCTCCGCCCGTAGCCCAAGCGCCATGAACACCTATGCGGGTTTTAATGTGGAATACT
This sequence comes from Platanthera guangdongensis, assembly GCA_039583875.1. Taxonomy (NCBI): domain Eukaryota; kingdom Viridiplantae; phylum Streptophyta; class Magnoliopsida; order Asparagales; family Orchidaceae; genus Platanthera; species Platanthera guangdongensis. Next base: position 3,699,183 of record CM077150.1, on the reverse strand, counting down.
GTTCAACCTTTTAATAACACTGTTCACTCATCTCACTCCCTCCTTAAACCCACCCACCCGTGAATCAAACACCCCCTACTGCTTCTACCTTTCCTCCCGCAGCCCACCTGCGTCAATACCAGCCCCGCTCTACTCCCCCACACCGTTCACTTGCCGCCAACAACCGCCGCTGCCGCCGCCTACATACGCGAGTTGTGGTATATTGTTCTTTTCTTTGCTGTTGTCTAGATCGGACTATATTATGATGGATTTCTACTTTTCGTGCTAGTTGTTCAATCGATGTATAATTTGCGGGACAAATTCTGTGATCGCTTAAATTATTTGTGCATCTTTTGTTTGCATCTTGATATTTTGTTCTCCTTAAGCAATTATTTGCAACTGCATGTGCCCTGTTGTTTCATTTAAAATAATTAATTACTCGATGTTATTCTGTTACGGACTACTTATGCACTTCCACTCACGTCCTCGCAATTAGGTTTGCATTTAGAAATCTCTTTTCGAGTCGACCTGCCACCGCATCACTTACTCTTGGGTTGAGTATGTCAAATTCTACTGCAATTAGCATTTTGACACATTAGAAAACTCAAAAGGAGTTCACCTCGTGGCATAAGTCAATGCTATCAGAGGGCTCACAACACAGAAGAAAGTTGTTTTGCCCAATTTCCTTTAATCCTTTCAATACTCCCTGAAAAAAAAAAGAGAATTTCAGCTCACCGAGGTTTTTTAGGGATAAAACCATTTGAGATCATCTCGACTCAAGGTATTAATAAGATTCTTGCATTCCCGGGTGGCTAGCATGTAGGCCCCACTCCCATAGTTCAAGATTTCTTTGACGATGTATGGTCTAACTCAATTTTTGTTTAGCTCTCTAACTGATGATGATCTTCTCACAACATCTACCTTTTATAAGACGAGATATCCTATGACTTGTTTTATCTTGACGTTCTTATCATAATACCATGCAATTCTTTTCTTTATTTCCTCATCTTGGGCAACAGCTTCATTGCAAACTTCATATACTAGTACTAATATGGTAGTTTGTTGTTCATTGTTCTGGATAAGCCATTCCTTCAAGTTGTCACCTACTTCTTGGGCTGAGTACACAAAATTCCACTGGAATTAACACTTTCGACCAATGAGAGAATATGAAGGGAATTTTCATGTGGTAGGGATCGGTGTGGTCCATAGTGTCATTAACATTGAAGGAAGTGGTTCGGCCCAATTTCCAATGACCCCTTCAATTTTTCCCTGCAGCAAGTTAAGCATCTTCGTCCTTATTGCTTCTAATTAGCGATTGGTTCTCTGGTGGTGGACCAAAGCGAACCTTAGGTCAATGCTCATACTTGGCAGAATTAGCTAAGATATATGCCCACAAGAAATTTATCATTACTCGCAGTCTTCCCAACAGTATCATTGAAGGGAAACCTAGTGGGACCAACATCCTTTCTCTTGAGAGTATTTTATCTAGGATTTGAGGAACTTCATCTTCTCGCACAAATCTTGTGTTAAGCACACTTAGCGGCTTACGATACACCTCGTTATCGATTATCATGAAATGAGCGACTCTAAGGAGAATTAGATTCTTCTCAACTAACTTGAGATACTCTTCTTTAGGGTGTGCTTGGAAAACCATAAACTTAAAAAACCAAATAGCACAATTGTAATTCATAATGCACCGACCGGTTCGAGTGTGGTGCAGTTTGGAGAATATAAAAATCACATAAACAACAGTCTGGTTCGATGACCACGCATTAAAAAATCAAAGAAACTGAATCGTATCGTAAAAACTTGTTATTTAACTTTTATATATTTCTCCAACCTCCATTGTAAAATGAGTTTTAATATGTGCAAGTTCGCCGGTTTTTATTGTAGTCTTCATATGTTCATTCTCATAAATTATTTTTCATATTTCTGATATAGTCGAGGTGTCAGCGTCCCTCACTTGACCAGGGGAGCCTTTGTTATGGGCCTAGCTCGGAGGTGGAGATTCGAGGTAGGAGATACTACGGAGCCATGACCGTGACTGCCTAAGCGGGGCTTGCACGTTGGAGGAGAGAGCTACCAAGATCTCACAAGATGAACAAGAACTAGATTTTTCATTCCTCCCTTAAACAACACACCCAAAGCCTTTTTATAGGCTACAACATAATAATGACTTTAACACTCCCTGACACTCACCTAACATAACATCAAGACACTAATAATAATAAGGATAAAGAGCTCGGTGCTCGAGACTCACGACAACTCATAACCATCATAACGCATAACAATAACATCATAACACAACATATCTCACCCTTCCAAAAAAAACTTATCCTCAAATTTTATCTGATGCCCTCTGTTAAAGCCGGGAAATCTCTTACTCCAAAATTCGGATCAAGACAACCTAAGGTTACCGGTTCAGCAGTCTGGCTCGACGGCTAATGGGCTAAGACACGGAAATTGCCTGACAACTAAAAGGACCACAGGCGCTGTAGCAGGGAGGTCCCACCACATACCAGGAAGCTTAAAAGAAGCAACCTCTCCACAACCAAAAATGGCAGAGCAGGGTACGAGGCAGACTAGCTGACAATAAAGTTGCGGCGACTAAAAGGGATAGTCTCCAACTCGAGACCTGTCTCTCTGAATAAAGAATCCAAAGGCTTAGCTTGCTGTCTCGGAAAATGACGGTCGAGATCTTTTGCGAGATTCTGAAGTCGTCTACTCGTACCTCTGGGGTCCTATTTAATGACAACAAAGTCGCGGCGACTAAAAGGAATAGACGCCAACTCGCGACCTGTCTCTCTGAATAAACGATCCAAAGGCTTAGCTTGCTGTCTACGGTCGAGATCTTTTGCGAGATTCTGAAGTCCGTCTCCTTGTATACCCGGGGTCCTATTTATAGACCAATCCAAAGAGAGGGAGGGTCTTATTTATAGCCCCACCCATGGCGACTAGGCGACTACTCTGGGGGAGCTCGTTCGGTTGGGCGAGTAGCTGGCCTAGTCGCCTACCTCGCGAGTATGTGAGTGGAGTTCGCCACACTCGCTCAAGCTTCTGCCTTCCTGCGCGTTGACTCTGACTTATGTCTTGACTTGCTAACTTTGACACTTGCTACCTGGATCTGGAGGGGTCCACCCTCGATGAATATGAGTTGTACATTCTCGTCGTCAGAATCCTCGACGAGCAGGTAGAAAAGCCGGTTGCACCTGTGGCCGCGAGTGTACTACTCGTCGCAATTAAAACATAATCTTTGAGCGCGTCGTTGCAGCATCTCAGCCCGAGATAATCGGCGGACCGGTGGGGCTAGAGGACCCTCAATACGGCCTTGTTGAACAATATTGGTGGCAGGTGGATAGGCCTCTTTTGTTAGTTGGACGCGACGATCGCAGAGCCGAGCCAGACTCATAGCAGTTACTAAGTCTGGAGGGGCCTCAAACTCGACATCCAATCGCAGGTGCTCGTGAAGTCCAGCGGTGAAAATGTCGACCTGCATATCTGGGGCAAGGGGAACATATGCCAAGAGAAGCTGAAATTGTTCCAGGTACTCGTCCACGGACCCCGTTTGTCGTAGAGATGTGAGTTCGTCGAGGGGGTTCCTGCGGATAAAAGGTCTGAAACGTAAGTTGCATAGCCGCTTGAAGTCGTCCCAAAACAGATTTGACCGGTCGTGAGAAGTCGAGAGGCCCACAAAACAGCGGAGTCGAGCAGATGAAAGGATACTAGTTGGATCCGGTCGGCTGCCCGAGTTTGTTGGTGGCCGAAGAATTGCTCGCACTTGGTGAACCGGCCCAATTGATCACTTTTCCCATCATAAGTTGGAAATTCCAATCTGGTGTAGCGTGGTACAATCGCAGCGTCTGGGTGCGCAAGGACTGGCGGCGGTGGCTCGTGGACGGTCAGGGGCGGAGAGGCATGGTGGAGAAGTGGTTGTGTCTGATTGGTGCTTGTATGATCGTGTGCGGGCGCGGTAGAAAGTTCATCGAAGCGCTTGGAGAGCGCAATAATGGTCTCCTGCTGACGGTCCGCGAGAGCAGTGTGTGCAGCTTGTTGCGCCATGACGGTTTGCAGCATGGTCATCATCTGACTTAGCTGATCAGAGGAGTCACTCATAGTGCGAGAAGAGGAACGGGTGACCGGGCGGTCGAATTGCGCCGGGTCGGATGATTGGGAATGATCACGAGTACCGCGGATCCGCCCAATGATGGCATAAATTATGTGTCAAGTCGTGCTTCGCTGTGAGGAGGTAGCTGAATGTTAACACCAATGGGTAAAAGAAGTTGCCGGATTTATAGGAGAGGCTTTATTTTTTATTTGTTTTGAAATGTGGTTATAAAAATAGAAGGTTGCAGATAGGAGGGGCATTTGCGGCTGATAGCTGGCAGCTATGGTAAGAGAAAATAAAATAAGACTTGACATGGGGTCCACCAAAACAACAAGTTTAATAAAATAAGAAATTTTCGGGGCTCGAGAGCTGAAAAGGGGAAGCGGGGTTCGAAACAGCGGAAGCAGAGGCGCACAGGGCTCGATGAGGAGCTGCTGTGCGGGGCTCGATGGGGCGCTGTTGTGCGGGGCTCAATGAAACCGCAGTCGGCGGCGACGATGCAGGGGAAGGGGCTCATTCTTCCGGAGGCATGCACATGGAGATAGCGCCGCGGAAAGGGCTCTAGTGGCTGAGTCGTCGGCGAGGGTAGCTATTGGAGACGGCGCGAGAATGTTGTTGATGAGTGAGGTCGTAGACGATATTGGAGTTGAGCGAGGGTGTGGCTGGCATTGGTACCGACAACGGCCACGCAAACTTTGCGGCTACTGTTGCAGCCGCTGGTGCAATCGCTGATGGTGCCGGTGCAAACGAAGCACTCTCCGATGTTGGACGTGATGGAATAGAGCAGGGCCGGTCGGCGGATGTAGTCGCTGCTATTGGCGTCAGAGGAAAACCATTAGAGCAGAACGACGGCGTGCACATGGAGTAGGAAATGTTGCGGGTTGTCGAAAGGGAAAACAGCGGCCGATGGTGCAAATAATATGGAAGAAGACCTAGGCCTCTGATACCAGTTATTATGGGCCTAGCCGAAAGGTGGACGGAGGTGGAGATGCAAGGTAGAGATACTACGGAGCCGTAACCGCGACTATCTAAGCGGGGCTTGCTCGTTGGAGGAGAGAGCTACCAAGATCTCACAAGAGGGACAAGAACTAGATTTTTCATTCTTCCCTTAAACAACACACTCAAAGCCTTTATATAGGCTACAACATAATAATGACTTTAAACCTCCCTAACACTCACCTAACATAACATCAAGACACAAATAATAATAATAATAAGGATAAGGAACTCGGTGCTCGAGACTCGCGACAACCCGTAACCATCAATACACATAACAACGTTGTGATATTTACTTAAAAGGAAATAGTAAGATCAATTCTCGTAACTTTGAGCTTATGAATTAATTGGGAATGCGCTTGACCCTACAAGTGGTATCAGAGCAGATCATGGGATTGAGGCAGGGGACAATGTTTTAGCTATGTGATCTCCCGTAATTAAGTTCATCCTTCAACCTATGTGGGTACGCTGGGTCAAGTGGTTGTCGAGTGATGGCGGGCTGGGCCAGATGGGGGAGTGATGCAGGACGGCGCGCAGAGTTTGCGCGTCTGTCGGCTATTTATAGGAAACCCTAAATGCATGCGATGATTTAATTAATTTTTTTACAAAAAAATTAGAGCGGGCGTTGCGCAGACTTTGAAATTAAACAACTTTGATTTTTTTCGTAAAGCACGAAATTCACTATTTCGTTCAAAAAATGAAATCACTTGAAAATAGTTCAATTTTAAATTCGGGAAGAAAGTTCGTAACTTTCGTTTCGTTCCCCTTTGTCATAGCAAAACGGAAATCGTAAACTCCAAATACGTTTCCGTTTGAAGTACAAAAATAGTGAAGACACAAAGGATTAATTACAGCGCCAAAATAATATTAATTCCAAAATGATATTTCCCTTAAGGATGTAGTTTTGGCATCTAGCCTCTAGGAACAGAAAACAGCATATTCAGACCAGAGCTGCTACTGGAAAGAAATGCCTCCAGTCAAAACTCAAAGATCATTACCAACCATGGTATAGAAAAAGATAACATAACGGGTTTCCTAATAGTCTATATCTGGAGAGGTCATAATATAACGGTCCTCCAAAATAAGTGCAGTATCCACTTGTGGAACGACGGTCATCCAAAGAGTCAGCATAATCAGCATCAAAATATGCAATCAGAGATAAGAGAGACGAAGAGGGATTTTATACAAGCCCTTGTCCAGGAGCAGTTTTCAAGTAACGAAGAATACGTTCGACAGCCTGAAGATGAGAGATACGTGGCTCATGCATGAATCGATTGACAATTCCAACAGTAAATGATATATCAGGTCTAGTAACAGTGAGGTATATCAGCTTTCCCACAAGGCAACGATAACACTCTGGATTCGAAAGGAGCAAATCGGAGTCCGAGGCATGAGCACAAAGCTTGTGATTGATATCTATGGGAGTGTCAGCAGGCTTGCATTCAGAATAACTCGCATCATGAAGTAGGTCAAGACAGTACTTTCTCTGAAATAGCACAAGCTCATCAGGTCTCCGAGCCACTTCGAGACCAAGAAAATATCGAAGGCTTCCTAAGTCCTTTGTTTGAAACACAGTTGCTAGATGTTGTTTGATCATCTATATTCCTGAAATATCATCTCTTGTAATCAGAATATCATCCACATAAACCAAAAAAATTACTATGCACGTTGGACGATGACGAGTAAACAGAGAGAAGTCGGCCGAACTCCGAGTGAACCCAACAGCACTAACGGTCTTGCTAAATTTGTCAAACCATGCCCGAGGAGACTGTTTGAGACCATAAAGAGACTTCTTCAGACAACAGACAAGAGACACCTCCGTGGTCTCAAACCCGGGAGGTTGCTGCATATAAACGGTCTCCTGTAAATCGTCATTAAGAAATGCATTTTTGACATCCAGTTGGTGCAAGGGCCAGTGGCGGTGAACAGCGAGGGAGATCAACACACGAACATTATTGATTTTAGCGACTAGAGAAAAAGTCTCATCATAATCCAAGCCTTGTTGTTGAGTGAAGTCGCGAGCAACAAGACGAGCTTTCAAACAGTGAACCGTCCCATCCGGACCCTGTTTGACGGCAAACACTCACTTACATCCCACACAAGATTGTCCGGGAGGAAGCGGGACCAAATCCCAAGTGTGGTTTGCCCAAAGAGCAGACATTTCCTCGTCCATAGCCGCTCGCGACCCGTGATGCTGGAGAGCCTCCTGTACAGAATTAGGGGTGGAGATAGAGGATAAAGAAAGAGCACTTTGTCGGAGTTCCGGAGAGAGGCGGTGAAAAGAGACATAGTTGGTCAGTGGGTGGGCAGTGGAAGCTGTTGTCGGATCCGCAGGCTGCAAAACATCATTAGAGCAGGGCAGCTCCCGTGGCAGTAGACGAAGAAGGACGTCGAGTGTACACACGAATGACAGGTGGTGTAGGTGGTTTAGGTGAGATTGGTGTGGGAAGAAGAGGAGGAAGGTTTGAATGAACAGGGATAACATGTTGCGGAAGAAGTGGGGGAAGATGAGAATCAGCTGGTTGAGAGTAATATGGCTGATCTTCGAGGAAGGTGACATCAGCAGAAGTAACCACCTTCCGATCCTTTGGGGAAAAACAAACGTAGCCCTTCTGTGTCCGAGAATAGCCTACAAACATATATTTTGTGGCACGGGGAGCAAGTTTGTCAGTGGACGGGCCAAGATGATGAACAAAGCACGCGCAACCAAACACGTGAGGGGTGATGGAGAAAGGAGGCTTGGAGGGAAAAAGAAGATTGAAGGGAACCGCAAAATTGAGAATGGATGAAGGCGTGCGGTTAATAAGAGTGCAGGCGGTAGAGACCGCAAAATTCCAATACTGTTTGGGAACATTCATTTGAATCATAAGAGAGCGGATGACCTCAAGCAGGTGTCGATTATTGCGTTCAGCAACATCATTTTGTTGGGAGGTATAGGCACAGAAGGTTTGATGGATGATCACAAACTCAGCACAGAGGAGAGCGAATGCATGACTCGTGTATTCACGGGCATTATCGGTGCGGAGAGTTTTAATTGTACTAGAAAACTGGTTTTGAGTTTCAATGAAAAAGGTACGGAATACAACGGGCAATTCAGAGCGGCCACGAAGGAGATACAGTCAGGTCACCCGAGAGTAGTCATCTACAAATGTGACAAAGTAACGATATCCAAAAACACTCGCAATTTTGTAGGGTCCCCAAATATCGGAGTGTGCTAGATCAAAGAGAGCCGGACTCCGAGTAGGATGTCGTGAGAACGTAGACCGATAATGTTTCTCATAGATACAAGACTCACACGTGAACTCTTGGAGGGACACGTCGGGGAGATATTTTTTGAGGATGTTTAGAGGAGCATGACCCAGACGTGGACGCCAATCAACAGAGCTAATAGAGGACAACATCGTTGGGGGAGAGGGGTCAAGGATATAGAGCCATTTGACAGATGCCCTTTTCCAATGATAGTTTGCGTCTTGCGATCCTGCACAACACACAAGTTAGAAGAAAAAATAACATCACAATCGAGATCAGTAGTGAGTCGACCAACAGAGAGAAGATTGAAAGGAGAGCCTGGAACATGAAGGGCAGAGCGAAGAGTAATGGAGGGAGTGAGGTGAATATCTGTCGTGCCAGAAACGGGAATTGTGTCCCCACTAGCAACAGTAATGAACTTGGGATGCACGAAGTTCAAATATTGTGGTGGTTTCCGTGATGTAATGTGGTGAGAGGCTCCAGAGTCCAAAATCCAGGATGAGCTATGAGCAAGGCAGGAGGTACCACCATCGGAAATAGACACCACAGAGCCCGGAGGACAACTGATCATCTTGCAAGGAACAGTCTGCAACGGTCGCAGTGACAACGCACCAGCGGCAAGAAACGGTCACGACCAGCACGGTAAGAAAAGAGCCCGCAACGGATAGAAACACGTCGCGGCGGTTAAAAAAACTGAACAGGTAGTGCAGTTAGGAGAAGACCGCAACACGAAGAGCGGCGTAAACGAGAAGCCGCAGACAGACCGCGTGAACAGCCAAGTCGAGAGGGCAAGACACCAGGGCGGGAAGCAACCAGGGAAAACAAGGCAGAGGCCGGCGAGCAGGCACTCGACCGGGCGGTTAGAGGCAGCCCGCGACAGGAGCACAAGCCGGTGAACAGGTACTAGACCGGGCAGATAGAGGCAGACCACAACCAACAACCCAAAGAGGGTAGAGAAGAGAGGCCACCTGGAGAGATAAAAGGAGAAGCTGCACGGTCTCGGTATCAACACACCAGCGGCAAGAGGCCGCGACCAAGATGTGGAGCCCGCGGCGGGTAGAGAAGCTGCAACGACGAAGGAGGCCGCAGCGGTTAAGCGAAGCCCGAGCGAGAAGCACGCAGCAACAGGAGAACTGTAGCGGGAAGGGAAGTCGCGACAGTAAGGAAACCGCAGCGACAAAACAACGAAGACCGCACGGTCACGGCGATAGCACACCAGCGGCAAGGAGGATGCCGCGACCAAAATGCGGTGCCCGCGGTAGAGAGGAGAAGCCACCTTCAAGGAGATAAGTCGCAGTGACTAAGCAGAGAACAAGCCGGTTGAGAAGGCCACACGGTCACAGTGAGCACACCAGCGGCAAGGGAAGATGCCGCGACCTAGATGCGGAGCACGCCGGGATGAGGGAAGCCACAGCGACTAAGAGAACAAATCGTGGCGAGAAGAGAAGACGCGGCGACTAAAGACAAGTCGCGGCGAGCAGGGAGCAGAGCAGCGAGAAGGCAAGAACTCGGCAGGTAGACAAGGAGACCGCAGCGAGTAGCGACTAAGAGAAGTCGCGGCGAGAAGGGTGGAGAGCAGCGAGAAGGGGAGATCTCGGCGGGTAGACAGGGAGACCGCACCTAGTAGAGGGAAGCGGTTAGCCGGGATGAAACCGCGCGGGCAGAGGAAACAAGGGAGGGAAGGCCCCACCTGTTAGAAAGGTTATAAAAGGGAGGAGAAGGAGAAGAAGGGTGGAAGCCACGAGAGAGAAAGAGAGCAGAGGAAGCGGTAAGAATGAACGTAACCGCGCGGGAAGCCGCGGTTAACAGAAATTCTAATCACCCGGAAGCAGTTAGAAAGGGAGCAGGCCGCAAGACACTGCGGCTAGGCAGGAGAACAAGCCGCCCGGTAAGCAGGCGGAGCAGGCGGTTAGAAAAGAACAAGTCGGACCGTATCCCTCTGATACCATGTAGAGAGTTTCAAACCTTGTATATACTTCTTGAATACCAAAAAACAAGTATACATACAAATATATAGGAGAGAAGAGAGTAAGATCTAACTATACAAACAATGTGTGACTAAACACTAACTCCTACATGAGTCAATACATCATTTTTTCTAGTATTTTCTAACAATCTGCAATCTATATTTTCTTCAGTATAAATAAATTCTAACTAATACATAAATATGACACACACACACATTAGTTTTAGACTAACCCTTTCTTTCTCCCTCCAAGCTTTTCCACAGTAGTTGTAAATCTCATATTACCATAAGAAATGATTTTTTTTGGAAATTATAAAAAACAGATGCCTAATAAACAAGATGGAAAAGACAGATTTCAATTTTACACTAAAAACAGTAGTAAGTCAACCTATCTTACTAGGTATACTATAGACATGTAAATTGAGGCTAACAACTTCATATGAATATATGATAATCTGTTCATCAATTTATGGACAGCTGGAAGCATCTTTACCAAGAAAGATCCAACTTAAACTATAGATCTAAAGTGCAAACAATCCCCTAACAGGCCATATACCCAAGATATTTTCATTGCAAGCTAAATAAATGAATGTCCTAAAACTTGTGAACTAAGAAATTGTGAAAAAATAAAGAGGATAGATTGAGAAGTGATTACCAAAGACAGTGGGTTCAGCCGTGTGCCCGTGTGGCATTTATTGAATATAAGACTATGTTTCACGGGACAAGGATGGGATATGATCCACTATAATATGGATATGCAATTCATGATTTTGAACAAACTTAGGATACCAGATACATTTTCGAAATTTAGTAAATAAAAAAAGTTTGCGTCGCAAAATCGCACCATATCATACATAAAAGTCGTGAATGAAAGTAGGTAAGTCATTGACTCCCACCATTTATAATCAAACACTTTCCTGTTCACATACATTTTTTCATATCATTATCACAATATTCACAATTTGTAAGTGTTTTCGAGCATACTCGAGTGCATCCAGGAGTATTCGCAGTATAGAAAAAGTTTCCAAGAGTTTCCCGATTTCAAAATGCTTCGGATACGATACATAAGACCATTGCAAGTATCCATACATAGTAAAGAATTGTTTGGGCATGTAGAATGAAGATAAAAGACTCACTGTGGTAAAATTAATATTGACTGACTAAGAGTGGGTAGGCCAAATTTAACAAGACAGCAATTGTAAAATGGGATTAATATTTCACGCAACAACAAACATAAATACATGAAAATAAGAAACCATAAATACGATCAAAATATTTGGAAGAAAGCTGATGATGGCAATGCCTTGATCACTAGCAGAACAAAAGAGGTTAATCTTAACGCATGAATGTGTGTTCAAAATATAACAAATCTCATAAAAAACACCACGGGAAGATCTCTAACCTTTATGTAAGTGGGTTTCTGTAGTTCAACATGTGACACATAACTTTCAACTAAAAACTTAAAACCAATCTCTAGTTCGGCATCAAAAGATCCATCAGTATTCCGCTTCATAATCCTAGAACGTTGACACCATGGAAGAAAGTCTTCATACATATCAACAGCTGCAACAACATTAAACAGCTGTTCTTGTGTGTACCTGCCCATTACAAACAATAATAAGCACCATATAAAAATAAATGTCATAAATGAAGTATGATCCAAATGAAAATAAACTATGAAGATGATTTTTGTGTTAATACAATTGATAGAAAAGTACATAGATCAAAAAATATTTACATACGAATATTATTGTTCTACAAAGCTGAAACTTTGGCGGTCGCGAGCGGGAGAATATATACAAGGGCAAATTGCAATAACTGAAAATAAACGAACAAACGATACAATCTGAAGCAAGCTTTGTCCAAGCTCCCGGAAGCTGGGTCCTCCGAAGAACTTTCTCTCAAAAGAGAACCCAAAAGAACTGCGATAGCCAACATGCCCACAACACTCCTACCCTTCCCTCTTATATAGATGAGAAATTGCACACCTAATAAGACAATACATAATATTATAATTAATATTAACCAATATCAACCAATTAATCAATACTAATTAATTACCAAATCTATATTTGTGTATATAAACATTTACGGGGGCTTCCATATGTGCGGTCCGGTGGTTCCGACGAGAGAGGTTCACTTGGGAAAATGTGTGTGTAACACACCATCGACCTTGCCCCTAAGGTCGAGTGTAAGAATGTTGTCGGAGTTTTTGTGAATGTCGTTAGCGGGTATGGTTAAAAACAAACGACGGTGGGTGGAGGAACAAGGAAGATACAAGCCTAATGACACTAAATTTGAGGTGGGTCGTGCATAATTAGGGGGCGGTGACGTCGTGGGCAGCTAGAGGGGGTGAGGGAATGGAGCTAAAAGTTGATGCCACGGAAATTTGGGTACCAAAATTAAATTTGGTAGCTAGTGAAAAGGAAAATATGATGGTCTCAGTGGGAAAAGGGACAGGCCGATGTGTGTGGGGCCATGCAATTGAAAGTTCCTTACTAGTAGACGCAAGGCTTGCAAGAAAATAGCTGGGGTGGGGCTCGAGGGATTTTTTGGGGATGGAAAAGTGGACTCGGTAAACAAGGGTGTCTGAATCGAGTCGATTGAAAGGGGATGCGGGCCGTAGAGACGAATCGAGTGCGAGAGAGACTCGGACGTCGAAGATGACACGTCGAAATGTCGACGGGAGATCTGGCGGGATGCAATGACGCAGTAGGAGCGCGGCCTAGGAGGCGAAGATGTCTGATCGAAGAACTTGCAGGAGAGCATGTGAGTCATTGGGCATTGGGCAGGTCGAAAATGGTGGGACACTAGATGGCAGCATGGTGTCGTGAGGAAAGGGGGAATGTGGGAGGTGCAAAAGGTATTTTCGATTGGGGGAAGGGGGTTCGAGCCTTGAGTGCTGAAGACAGGAGTGAGAGGAATCCGGCTTGCGTTGGCTCTGCTTATCTGGTTCGTCGACCACAGGGGACGGTGGAAAAGTAGATGTGGGGAGCGGCACAGAAGGTTGTTTCAGTTGAGAGGGGCGGAGCGAGCAGAAAGTGGGGCGACAATCGATGTTGTGGCTCCAATGGTGGTTTCCTCGGTGACGCGCAGCCTCGCGAGGGTGTCCAGTCCAGGAGGGCTGACAACAGCAGGTGGATGTCGTGCCCGACGGTCTCGAGGGTAGAGAACCCCTGCTCAGGGGGTGTGGTAGCTCGTTGAAGAGAAAACGGCGATGGCTTGACTGGAATCAGACCATGTGGCGAGGGCAGCATCGACAATGGAGGCGACAGGTGGGAGGGTTGGGCCCTAGCGAGATCAACAAATGCGGAGGCTCGTCAACTGAGAGGAGGCGGTGATGTAGTCATGTGGTTGGCAGTACGAGGTCGTGGTTGTCAAGGCGCCAGATAATCTCCTATATGGAGGCATGCAGGGAGGATATGAAGGCGGATTGTTGGTCGAGGAGACGGTCAATGGCGTCCAGGTGACAGTCAACGGTGTCAAGGCTGGCGGCCGGAGTGGAGTTAGGGTGGAGGTGACTTGGCGGCGGTCTGAATGTGAGCAGGGCCGATGGCAGCAGAAAATGCGGAATGAATTTGATGGGACGGATGCAGGACTGAGGGTCGATGTTGGAGGTGCGGAGGAGAAAACGGATGGAATCCTAAAGGCTTGGAACAAACAGACGGGGACGGCGAATCAAACCATTATTACAAAGTTGAAACTTCAGCGGTCGCTAGCGGAAAAATGGATGCAAAGACAAATTGCATTAACCGGAAATAAACGAACAAAAGGATACAATCGAGAGATAGCTCTGGCTAAGCTCCCAAGGATTGGGTCCTCTGAAAACCTCTCAAATAAAAGCCTGAAAGAACGAAGATAGTCAACATGCCCACAACACTCCAACCCATCCTCCTTATATAGATGAGGGAGCAAACTTAATAAGAAAATGCATAATATTTAAATAAATATTAATTAATACTGATTAATTAATATTAACCAATTAATTAAGGGTGATGTTATTATCAAACCCTCTTCTGCTTCTAGCAAACAAAAAAATATGTTCAACAATTTTTTTTAGTTTTTCCTTTCAAAAAAAATATTACTAGCAAACAAAATCCTTCAACTTCTGCTTGCCTGTGATTTATGCTACGTGACCTGGGGATTTTGTTTCCCTGCCCCGTTCTCGCGAGTCGGTCCTAAGAGGAAATATTGCAGTCGCTCCTCTCTCCATTGCCTGGCCTCCCAGCATAGCCATATTCTCCTTCGGCGAACCAGTGATCAGTCTCCGAGAGCCTAGAGCCTACGGCGACACAAGGACGAAGAGGGCGAGCAGAAGAAGATCAAACCCACTTTTGTTTCTTGGAGGAGACATAAGAGTTCGTCGGATTAGAGGGCGGCAAGGAAGGGTTGAATTTTTCGCTTGATCGAATCGCCTTCACCTGAAATCGATTGGCTGACGACGCTAGAATTTGTGAGGTTGGAGGCCGCGTGCGTTCACCTGCAAATCAATTGACCTAGAATGAACAAAATTTTGACAATATGCTTCAATATTCCACCCCTTTTCAAGGATCCGAATTCTTCAGTTGTCCTCTCTTCTTTTTGATAAAATTGTCATTAGATCTGGGCAATTTTCTTCCTCTTTTGCACGCAGATGACGAAATGCTCATTGTCGGACTTCGGATGGTGTCGCACCAAATAGTTCTCTAATGGTTGATGTGTGCTCTTTGATGGGCATGAGGCATAATGGAGGAAGGAAAGAATTTTTTTAAATTTTTTAGTGGTTTGCTAGTAGCCAA
The DNA here is from genome assembly GCA_039583875.1 of Platanthera guangdongensis. Classification (NCBI taxonomy): domain Eukaryota; kingdom Viridiplantae; phylum Streptophyta; class Magnoliopsida; order Asparagales; family Orchidaceae; genus Platanthera; species Platanthera guangdongensis. The sequence goes on along the minus strand of CM077150.1, from coordinate 3,684,110 downwards.
TTGGTTTTCAAATAGTCATTTTCAAAAATGGTGATTTGCTAGTAGTAATGGTTTATTAGAAGCCAAAAAAATTTTGCTAAAAACAATACTAATTAATTATCAAATCAATATTCTCATATACAAACATTTATGGGGGCTTCCATATGCGCGCTCTGATGGTTCCGATCAGGGTGGTTTGCTTGGCAAATGTGTGTGCGTAACAAGGACCTTGTGCCAGGTTTTTTCACTTCCATCCCACATTGCAATCATCCGTCATTTTTCGTCTCAGGAAAAGGAAGCCCAACACCCGACCATCATATCAATTTCCTTCTTGACATTATTCTTGCAGCAATCTAGTAGAGAATATTGTACTGACAATGTGATCCTGATCTTTCTTTATCCCTCGCGTTGATGACCAAAACCCTATGTGATTGTAGCATGCGTAAGTCCCTTGGTAGTTTTATTGTTGCGAGTATATTTTGTGTGTGGTTGTTTTTTGAGCTTTTCAAACCCATCAAAGTTGTATCAAACCTAAAATCGAAGGAATAGATGGAAACCAGAGATAACACATGACATACATGAAGGATCGCGAATCACCATGGGTCTAATTGGCAAATTTGGAAGCCATTGATGGAGTATTTGTATCATTATAAGGATTTATATGCTTCCCTGGAGGGCAAGAGAAATCAGAGGATATGTCTGATGGTAACTAGAAGAAGATCAAACGGAAGACGATTGGCTTCATTAGACATAGGTTGGATGATAGTGCACTTCACCATGTCTAAGCAGAGACATCTACAACGAGGTCATGACACAAGTTGAATAACTTGTCCAAGAGAAAGACATTATGAAATAAGGCATGCTTAATTTGCAAGTTGGTCAGCATAAAGTAAAGAAAATGTTCTTAGCTATAGAGTACTTGATGAGGTTCAAAGGATCAGCCAATTAGTATTTATGAAGGAAGAGCATCATGCACTTCTTTTGCTGTTATTATCGAACTCGTGGAAGATATTGGTTGTTCCTCTCATCAGACAGCAGAAGATGGTGATATTACGACAACAAATATAACAAGTTTTTTACTGAATGAGGAGCCGAGGAAAAAAATAGTTGAGGATGGCATCATCATCATCACCATTTGGTGTCCCTGCTATTGAGAAGCAAAAAAATCAAAGTAGAATAATAAGGGAGATGTGAGTGGAGCAAAGAATTGCAACATGTTAAAAGGATTCTATCATAGTAGCATTGTGATTGCAAGAAGTTAAAGCAAGAACTAGGTAATAAAGGAAATAGAAAGAAAAATCTAGATAAAAGTATTGCAACAACAATCAAAGAAACACATATTACTATGTTGGAGATTAACATCGTGTCAAAGATTATCCCCATGATGTTGATTGGGCCATCGATACAAGAGTATCCTTTCATGCATTCACAACATATGAAGGTGGAAATTTGAAATGGTAGGATAAGAAACATAGGCATATCAGAGATTATTAGCAAGAGAAATGTACACTTACAAATTATTCTTGGGTACAAATTGATGCTCAAGTAAAGGATGTACATGAGTTATGCCTAAATTTGTTCTTTAATGAAGGATTTCAAAGGAAGGCTATTGCAATAACTTTGGGAACATACAGTAGAGGCTCACAAAAGGTGATCATGTTGTACTAGAGGGAGTTTATGTTTTACTATATATCATACGCATGCATTAGCCTCAGAAGGAAAAAAAAGGAAGTAGGGCAGAATTCTCTAGGGCTTTGGCACAAATGACTGGGGTCACATCAGCAAGAAGGTTTTACAAACTTTGGCTAAACAAAGGCTCATACTTACTCCCAAAGGTAATACTTTGAGTTCTTGTGTAAATTACATGATTGGAGAACATCATGTTGTTTTTTGTAAAATTTGTCTCAAAGAAAAAATGTTATGAAATTGGTACACACTAATGTCTACGGGCCTATTAAAGTGAATAACTTTGAATGGCTTCCTACTTTGTGATCATTGTAGACAACTACTCTACAAAATATTGGGCATATGCAACAAGCGAAAGAATAAGGTATTGGAGCACTTTAAAATAGTTCATGCCCTTGTTCAAAGGGACACTGATACATCTCCTACCTACAAGTTGTATCAGAAGGGTGCGTATTGAGAGGTGTGGTCATGAAAGAATGTTGTCTACAATGATCATCATTTGAGGGTGCATATGTTTGTCTACTGAATGAGGAGCCGAGGGAAAAAGAGTTGAGGATATCATCATCATATGGTGTCCCTACTGTTGAGAAGCAAGAAAAATCAAAGTGGAATCATAAGGGAGATGAGAGTGGATCAAGGAGTTGCAGCATGTTAAATTCCAAATCTAATGTAAGATTCTATCATGGTGGCATTGTGGGTCACATTAAGTGTGGTTGCAAGAAGCTAAAGCAAGAACTAGGTAATAAAGTAATAGAAAAAATCTAAATAAAAGGACGACAACAACAGTAGTCGAAGAAACACATACTATTACGGTTGGACATTAAGATCGTATCTAAGATTATCACCATGATGTTGATTGGGGCATCAATACAAGATCATTTTTCATGCCTCAAAACATATGAAGGTGGCAGTTTGAAATGGTAGGACAAGAAACATAGGCATATCAAAGACTACTCGCAAGAGAAATGTACACTTACAAATTAGTCTTGGGTACAAATGGATGCTCAAGGATGTAAAGTATGTGCATGAGTGACGCCTAAATTGGTTCTCTAATGGAGGATTTCATAAGGCGGGTTATTGTAGTAACTTTGAGAATATATAGTAGAAGCACACAAAAGGTGATCATGTTGTACTAGAGAGAGTTTATGTTTTACTTCATATCGCATGCATTAGCATCAGAATAAAAGAAAAATGTAGTAGGGCAGAACTCTCTAGGGCTTTGGCACAAATGACTAAGTCATGGTTTTACAAAGTTTGGCTAAACGGAGGCTCGTGCAGTCGTGCTAACACTCAAAGGTAATGCATGATTTGAGAACTTCATGTTGTTTTTCTGTAAAATTTGTCTCGAAGAAAAAAAATAAATATGTTATGAAATTGGGATGCGCTAAGGTCTACGGGCCTATTAAAGTGAAGACTTTTGAGGAGCTTCTTAATTTGTGATCTTTGGTTGAACTACTCTATAAAATATTGGGCATATGCTATCAAGAGAAAGAATCAGGTATTGGAGCACTTTAAAATAATTCACGTCATTGTTCAGAGGGAAACAGATACATCTTTTGCCTGTAAGTTGTATTAGAAAAGTGCATATTGAGATACTAACATCTGTAAGTTCCAAGTTTTCTTGGGTTATGCAAGTGACTTGTATGGTTATAGGTTATACGAACAAGAAAACAGGAATATTGTTTTGCGTAGAGATGAGATTTTTGTTGAGGATGAGATAATTCACAATTTTGTAAAATAATTAGCTTGGAGAACAATTTGGAGTGACTTTGTTTACTAGAATGCTGATTTTTCTATTACAAATGATAGATTAATGGAATCAACTCAATTACAAAAAAAAAGTAAATGGATATCCAATGTAAGATATGTTACTCATAATGATCGGGAAGAGAAATTTACATAGGGGATACCAAAGACATCACATCTTAAGCGATTGGCTAGAGACACAATTCCTTCAAAAATATTTCCTACATATGAGTACATCATACACAAGGATGAAGGAGAGTTCGAGAATTTTCATGAGGCATAAAAGGATTTTCAATATAGTGAGTGGATTCAAGATAAGAACGATGAGATGATTCCATTCATATAAATAACATTTATGATCCAGTGCATTATAAAGGCAAGAAAATTATTGTGCTCGGATTAGCTACAAGTATGAATTTGGAAATATAGTAGTAGGATGTAGCATTCTTGTATTTTGACCTGCAAGAGTAGATTTACATGGAGCAACAGTGAGGATTCTAAGTTTGAGGAAAATAAAATATGGTTTACAGAGATGAGTACGCATAAAAAATATCTGACAAGTGACAAATTCCTTTTTTACTATGCATTGATGACATAATAATAGTGAGGAAGGACAAAGGCAAAGTTGAAAAAACTAAATATAAGTTAAGCAAGTCTTTCGCAATGTAGAGCTTGGTACCAGCGAAGTAGACTAAGCATGCATATTGTACGTGATAGGGAGCACAAGGAGAGCTTTGTGTTTTGGGGGATTTAAGCCAGTGTTGGAATGCTCTTTTGGTTCTGATATGAAAGGAGATATGGATACTAGAATGTTTATTTTAGTATTTTGTAGGGGGAATGTATCATGGCATTCCCGATTACAAAGTGGGTTACACATTCAATGAGGAAGGTAGAATACAAATGTATAATCACTAGCCTGTATAACTATTCATTTGAAGCACTGGCACATGCCAGCCGCAATAGCAGTCAAAGCACAAACTTCATTTAACTTCATGAGACCAGCCAAGAAGAATCACAACTCACCAAAAGAAAGAATTAAAATGAAATCTACGCAAGCATTGATAAGAGCCAAACATACCCCATCACAACCCGCTCCTCATACGATCTGCACAGAACATCCCCTTCTTCACCATCTCCAACCCCTAGGAACCATCTCGAATGCGCACTGCACGGAAATCTGCCAATAAATGTTCTCCGACCCATTCCACCGTCACCCAACGCATGGGAAACGGGACTCCCAATTTGTGCCGCCGCATTAATCCGCGGAGTGTGCAAGCCCGTCAACTTCTCAGGCGACCTCCCAGCGATAAAGGACGAGCGTCTCCGCCCCATTAACCTCGCTAGGGTTTTCGCGGAGAACGCCATCGGCGCCAGCGTATGCTTCACAAAACCTTAATTGAGCTTTTATTTTCCTAGAAAGCCCAGATAACTAACTAACCGAATCAACGAAGACACCTGGAAGGGGGGAATCATCAAAGCTCCGGTGGAGAATAGGGGCCATGGGCTGAGATCGGACGACTCGAGATGCTCCGGTGGGTATGGCGGCGGCGATGCAAGAAGCGGCAAAACATGAAATGATTTCCGTAGCTGATACGGCTTTGGAGATTTAGAAGTGAAGAATCGGTGAGTTCCCGCTAAGAGAAAAAAAATGCTCTGAATCGGGGAGAGGGCATAGGGCGGCAGCCGGAATGGGACGACGGAGTGGAGGCCACGTGGGGGGGGGGGAGATGAGGTTTTTAAAAGGTAATTGATATTCGCAAATCTGAAATCGCTATCTGCATACCAGGTTAACTTTTTTTAGGATTTTTGATTTTTTTTATCCGCAAACAGGAGTTCTTCCAAAGCAATCCTTGCCAAATCCTCTGCCGCACCCCACGCTCGGCGCACTTGCTTCCGCCGCACCACACGCTTGGCGCTCCTGCTTCCGCCGCACCCCACGCTCGGCGCTCCTGCTTCCGCCGCCCCACGATCGCCCCTGCTTCCTCCGCCCCGCGATCGCTCCTGCTTCCGCCGCCCCCGGATCGCTCCTATCCGCCACCGCCCCTGCTCCATTGGTCTGGGTAAGAGATTTATTACAGTGATCTGGTTTTGTGAGAAGAGATTTCTTCACCTTTTACCTCTTCCTGCTTTGGTGTTTTTACCTCTTCCTGATTGGCATTTTGCTGTTTGCTATTCTGGTTTTGTGAGAAGAGATGACACATTGGTTCTCACTTTTTTGTCATCCAATGTATTAGATCTAATCATGTTGTCTTAGGCAGTGCCCCCGATATCATATAGATTGGCATTTTACTGTTGTTCATCATGTTGTTCTTTGTAGATGCCACATTGGTTCTCACATTGGTTCATCGATTGGCATTTTTCTGTTTGCTCTTCTGGTTCGCACACCCGGATATAATGATGCATGTCTGAATATCGTGCAGTTGGATCATGTCTGAGATGTCGATGGACCAGAAACAGTCTTCCTTGATTGTGTATGATATGAAGTATACAACTAGTATACATTTTCAAATAATGTTGTTTGTATTGTTAGTTAATAGTCCTTCCTATTTTTGTTGGACATGTAGACCCAAATATTCAAAATGTCGAACAAGTTCAAAAAGTTGAAATAGATGTCAGCTCACATTTTGAAACCGACATTATGTTTCGGTCTAAGGAAGAACTTGTTGATTGGGCTCGCCAGGTTGGAAAAAACATTGGCTATGTTGTAATTATAAAGGGATCAGATAAGATTGATGAGCGGTTAAAACCGCGTGTGTTCTTAGGTTGTGACAGAAGTAGCCACTACCGGGAAATCAAAATAAAAAGGGTGGGGTAAAGAAGGGGCTCCGTAGAACTACGTCCAAACGTTGTGGATGTTTATTTTCGCTTATTGGACAAAAGGAAGCAAATGTAGAAGAGTGGAAGCTTCGGGTACTGTGTGGTGTGCACAACCATGATAAAGTACATTTAGAAGCGCATGCCTATGCCGGTAGATTAGACGTTGAGGAGGAAAAATTAGTCGAGCAAATGTATGGTGCAGGTGTGAAACCACGGAAAATACTATCCACTGTGAAATCAAAAAACATTGGAAATGTTACAGTTATCCGAACAATTTACAATGCAAGAGCAATGCTACAGAAAAAAAAATTAGAGGGTCGTACTCCGATACAGTTTCTATACAAGTGCATAGACAACGCAGACTATGTTAGTTTTAATAAAGTCCAAAAAAAATCAAAGAAACTACATAGTTTATTTTTTGCCCATCCGATTTCGATTAAGCTAACAAATATGTTTCCATCAGTTTTTCAACTTGATTGCACGTATAAAACCAACAAATATCGAATGTCATTACTATGCATAGTTGGAATGACATCAACCACCAAATCATTTTTTATGTTTTACCTTTATGTCTGATGAAACTCAGTCAAGTTATGAATGAGCTTTGCAATGCTTTAAGTCCCTTTTTGAGCACGAATGTTTGTCATCAGTTATGATTACAGATAGAGAGATTACTTTGATGAATGCCGTTGTCAATGTATTTCCACACACGAAGAATATTTTATGTCTTGTGCACATTAATAGAAACATTCTAGCTAATTGTAAGAAGTTGTCCAGTAGTGGCAAGGATTTCGAACGTTTCATGAAGGTGTGGCAAAGGCTGATTGAAGTTGGTACGGAAAGTGATTTCAATGTTGCTTATAATAATTTGATTATTGAGTTTTCATCTTTATACTCTAATGTATTGGGTTATGTTACTACAACTTGGTTAGAACCCTATAAAGATCGTTTTATTTCTGCATGTATTGATAAGTACTTCCACTTGGGTAACTCAGGTACAAATCGTGTGGAGGGGGGACATAGTCAATTGAAAATATTCTTAAAGATTTTAATTGGTAATTTGACAACTATATGGAACACTTTCGATCAAATGTTGAAGCTTCAACATACAGAAGTTAAACGGTCGTTTGGCGAGAGTTGTATCAAAGTTAGCAAAGATTTCACAAGTTACTTGTATACAAATTTAGTGGGAAAGATTTCTATACAAGCCTTGACATTAATTAAAAAAGAAGAAGATTTAGTTAAAAGAGGGGGGCAGTTCAAGTTAGTACATGAGTGATCACACTATAAAAAGTATACAATGAGGTTGTCATGCGCACATGAACTTTTCTCATATATTAATAACTCCAAAGCACTCCCTTTATGGCTAGTTCACGGGCATTGGAAATAGTTAGTCCTAAATGAGAATTTTGAGGTGGACTTGGAGAAAAATATAGACATGGAGCTTGAAGGGGTGGCTAAAAAATTCTATGACTCAACTTCACAACAAAAAAAAGAAATCAAAAGGAAACTAAGAGAAATTATAGATCCAACATTGAGTCAAAATATGAAGCCAAATGTACATATCAAGTTAAAAGGTAGGTCAAAGGTAAGCTACAAAAAATTTAAGGAAGACATTTTGTCTACAAAACGTCTCCCTTCTCATTTTGAATATGCATTATTGGAGGAGAAAGTCACGGGAATAAAAAAAACAAAGAATGAAGTTACCGGTTCGCAAAAACACAAATTTTGTTATAAAGATTCGGCATCATTTTACACCCTTTTGGTCTACACATATTGTTGATGCCTACGACGTTGCTGGTGACGGTCATTGTGGCTTCAGAATAGTTAGTGATGCGTTGAATGTGATTGGTGGTTGACAACAAGTACGAAAGGATCTATATTGGGAGCTTGAAACTCGGCGTGATGTGTACGATGATATATATGGTAGCAACCGGAGATTAGAGTTGTTGGACTCTCTACAGTGCATAGAAACTATTGCGCCATTTAATAAATGGATGACACTACCAAATATGAGACTAGTTGTTTGTTCTTGTTACAATGTAGCAATGGTTCAACTGTCAAAGGCGCAAAATTTGACATATTTTCCACTTCATTCATCAATGTCGGAGGTTCCAACACTTATTTGCATTGAGTTTGTAAATAACAATCACTTCATTCGGCTAGTCTTGAGTGCTTGCTCACCGATGCCACATCTTTTGCCTTCATGGAGTCCATATCACGAACAAGTTGCGAAAAATTGGAGAGTGCATTACAACGAACGGTTGCAAGGACCACCTCCGGCAACGGGACCAAGTACATTACTGACATTGGATAACTGATAATGAAAAGTGGTATGTATAAGTTTTTTATGCAATTTCACTTAAAGTTTTTTTTTCAAATGGTCATGTTACAACTACTAATATTAATTTTTCTTCATATGCAGGCAAAAAGACTGACAAAATACAGTGACAAATTAGGCAAAAAACGATGCTAAATATTTTTAAGGAAACTTTAGAGGTCTAGTTTTGCCAAAATTTTGGACTACTAATATTAATATTAAATCATATACTACGAACCGTTGTCTACTGTTATATATATATATATATATCTTTACTATATATATATAAAGAAATATCAAATCTATGAATTATAAATTCATTGAATAGATTATGGCCGTCGGATCTACATTCATTACTCAGCAGCCCTCCATTTTAAAAATATTAAAAAATTGAAAATTTCTAGATATCCTAAACCTATAGCATGAGATAGAAGGATAGAGAGAGAGAAGCGGAGGGAGAGAGAAAAGGAGATAGAGGAGAGAGAGGGAGAGAGGACAACGGGCTGCACGCCTGCACATATGTATATTATAGAGAGAGAAAGAGAGTGAGATAAAACCGCAGAATTGAGTGTTATAGGGTGAGAGAGAAACAAATGGAGAGAGAGAAACAAATGGAGAGAGAGAGAGAGGTAGGGGAGAGAATGACGTGGGGAATTAGATATAGAAATAGGAGAGAGAGAAAGAGAGAGAGAAAGGGAGAAGAGAAATAAATATTTTTTGTGCATCAAAATGTACATTTTTTATAAAATAAAAATGTTAAAATTGGTGTATATTTTTTTACGGTTATTTTGAGTACTCATATGTATATGTTGCGGGCGAAACCCGTCTTGATGGGGCGGGCGAAACCCGTCGTCGTCGGTCGGGTTTCGCCAACATCCATTTCCTGGATGCGGACGAAGGCCGCCCGAGAGCATCGAGACGGGGCGGGCGAAGCCCGCCGTCGCCGGCCGGATACTGTCGCGCCTGGTCGTAGGAGCGGAGCCTGACCTCCCTGCAAGTAGAGGTTAAAGTCTTCAGTGCAATCAAGGTGCATCTCTCCCCACGATAATAAACAGATGGAGAGAGAGGAGAGAGAGGCGGTGGGAGAGAGAAACAGATGGAGAGAGAGAAACAGAGAGAGAGAGAGAGAAACAGATGGACAGAGAGGGGAGAGAGAGGCGGTGGGAGAGAGAAACAGATGGAGAGAGAGAGGAGAGATGGTGGGAAAAGAGAGAAAAGGGCGGCGGATGAGAGAGGAAGAGATAGATGCAGGAAAGAGATAATTTATAACAAAATAATTTAGGTCGGTCATCGCGTGTTTCGGTTTTTTATTAATTTTTTAAATTTAATAAATAAAGCTTTTAAACTAATTTAAAAAACAAAAATATAAATTAATATCTGAACGGGCTTCTCCCGTGCTCGATGCGTCGTTGCGGGATGCACACACTTCAAGACGGGTAGTGCCCGCAATATATACATATGAGTACTCAAAATGACCGTAAAAAATATAAATTAATATTAGAAGTGAGTACTTGATGGTTCGGGTGTGCAGGCGGGCGAAGCCCGCCTGATGCAGCCGAAGGCCGCCCGAGAGCATCGAGCACGGGCGTAGCCCGTGCGGAGATGCTCGTATATATATATATATATATATATATATATATATATATATATATATATATATATATATATATATATATATATATATATATATATATATATATATATATATATATCTTTATACTATAAACAAACTCCAAAAAAGTCATGGTGTAACATTCGTCTTCCCAAAATACCACACAGTTATGATGTAACTTTTTAATGTCAAAATACCACTCATTTTTCTTATTTTTCTACTCATTTGCATGGTTTTTTTTGTCATTTGATCATAAATTTTCTTATTCTTCTATTCATTTGCATAATTTTTTTTCTTATTCCTCTACTCGCCTCCCCGTCAATGTCGCCGCCCTCGCCAATGTCGTCGCTCCCGCCCCCGTCCAATGTCGTCGCCCCCGACCATTGTCGCCGCTCCCGACCATTGTCGCCGCCCCCGACAAATGTCGCCGCCCTCGACAAATGTCGCCACCCCCGACAAATGTCTCCGTCCCAGACCAATGTCACCGCCTCGCACGGGATCTCCCGTGCACGACTGCTTGTATATATATATAAGATCCGCAATATCTATGTATTTGTGGTGTCATTATTGCGGCTAACAATTATGTTTGCGGATAGCTAATTTATAAAATAGTGGTTTGCGGATAACAATTATGTTTGCGGATAGCTAAGTTATAAAACAGTGGTTTGCGGATAACAATTATGTTTGCGGATGGCTAATTTGAAAAACAGTAATTTGTGAATATCAAATGTTTGCGGATAGCGATTTGAGGTTTCCGAATATCAATTCCCTTTTAAAATCAGAAGCATATGAATCAGTTTGTTTCGGCGATGGCGGTGACAAAAAGAGCTGTGGGAATGAAGCTGTGTAAATGGAGCTGTTGGAATTGAGCTGTTCAAAAGGACAAAACAGTTTGGTAAAACAGTGGTGGCAGAGCTGTTCAGAATGGAGAAACTGTTTGGTAAAACAACGGTGACGTTTCTGTTACATTTAATTATAATTAATATTTATTATAAATGTAATTTATTATTAATAATAAACATATTAATAATATTAAAACTAATTACATGTAGTTATTGTAATATTAAAATAATCATGATAATAATAATAATAATATAATTTAATAATATAATAATATAATAATAATATAATAATCAAAATAATATAATAATAAGAATAATATAATAAAATGAGAAACTTATGACCTAGGCTTCTCGCGGGCGGAGGAGATCGGAGGTTTAGGGAGGAGGTGGAGATTGGGGGCTTCTCGCAGGCGTAAGGCTGAGGAGGAGATGCCTGGCCGAAGCAAGGAAAACTCCAGTGAAAAGGAGGAGGAGGGGGCGAGGGGGGGAGAGAGAGCTCCGGCGACCTGGCAGTTCGAGCAGCTCCGGCGACCTGGCAGTTCGAGCAGCTCCGGCGACCGGGCAGTGAGAGAGAGAGCAGCTCTGGCGTCCATTTCAAAATCACCGGTGAAAACGACGGAGGGGGAACACGGGAGGATGGGTGAGGTGGCGGCGACCAACTCCGTCCATGGCATTGGGAACGCGGCGTTGAAAAGTTACTCGCCCCAGCTGTGGCAAAATTCCGATCGCAACGGAATTTTCATCCGCCGATTCCGACACAACGCCGCCACAAATTGACCAAAAAAATTTTTAGCGTTTCCGCCGGACCACAACGAAGCTTCACCGCCCAAACAAACTGAGTCTATAGCTCCGATTCGGAGGACTATTTGGTTGGTGGAGATATGGAGGGAGGGAAGGGATTGTGTGAATTGTACATAGCCAAAGTTGAATTGCATCTAGTTATTGCCTAAAATTAAAATGATCCCTTTTTTTGTTTTTAGAGATTTACCAATTTTTTTATTTCTACTATTGCTTTTTTCTTCTTTCAAATGAAGAGACTTAGGCTCTGTTTGGGAAACCGGTGCCGTTTTAAAAGGAGGAAGTTCAAAAAGGAGATGCTAAACTGTATTTTTAAAACGGTCGTTTTAAAAATGAGAGTTTGTTTGGGTAATCTCAGTTTCAGTGACGGTTTAACTTATTTTTAAAATTATTTTCACATGAATTTTATTTATTTCATGACAATTTTTTCTGATTTTTTTAAAAAATTAGGTATTATATTTGTGATTTTTTTGCAAATTTATGGATGTAATTATTTTTTTTATTGGGGTTAAATTGATTAAGTAAAATAAAATTAAATTAAAAAATTTTTCCAAACGACCGTTTTGAAAGGGAGAATGGAGGTCTCCCTGACCTTTTCAAAACGGAGGAAAAAGTAGGTTTTAAACCGGCCGTTTTAAAATGACAACATTTTAGTTGTTCTCAAACACCTTTCCTCCGGTCCGTTTAGAACGGAATGGAGTCAAAACGGAATCCTAAACATAGCCTTACACAGAAAACACTCAAATCACTCACATGACAAAATGGGATTCAAAAGGCGTGTTTTTGAAATGCTCTTTAAGAGCAATCTTTAGAGGCACGTTTTTGGGGTAATCATCTGGAGGCACTCTCTTAGAGTTGTCTATTAAAGACGCTCTCTTTGAGCAGTCTGTTGGGTGCACCGCAAGAACTGGATTCGATTCTTTGATCGTGCTACAAAAGAGGCCTTGGATAGAGCTCCTTGATCCCTATGCAAGAGCCGCCTTCATTGGAGTTCCCTTATCAAAATATAAGCAACATCATATTACCATTCTCTTTAAACTCACCAAGTTATCACGCATGGGGTAAATTCCGCTCTCTATACGTACCTAGATCTAATTGCATGACAAGAGACTATTTTCCACAAATACAAAAATATTCAATATAAATTCAAATCACACTAGAAAATGCAAGAGAGAAAAAAAATGTAGTAGAGAACTCCACAAAATCAGATGTCAAAGGAAGATGAAGAAAGATCTCTTGTGATCCTCATCATTCAATGCAAGCCCTTCTCTTGAATGATTTTTTGAATCCCTTAGAGTTGAATGATTGGAGTGTGGAGAGTTCTTGGACAGCTAGGATGATCTCCTTACTCCAAAATCTCGCAAAGAATTCTAAATCCCGAGAGAATAAAATGAGTTTTAAGTTCTCTAAGAGCTACTGCTGGGGAGAGTCAAATTTCGAATATCCCGCACTTATATTGATCATCTGCACAACGGAATTTTTTTGTCTTTGGTTCGAGCTAACGATAGATGATGGCGGTTACCACGAGGAGGTAGTAAATTTGACTTGCCCGCGCTCCTTTCTTCATTTGCGTCCTGGGGTTTCCATATAGTGGTTGGTGCTAACGTTGGGCGATAACCACAACCGCCAAACAGTGGTGTCATTTGAAATGAATCTTTAAAACTTTATAAACCCTAAATCAGTGGCCTAATTGGGAAGAATTCTCTGAGGTTGTTCAGAATAGGATTGGATCGGTATTGTTCGATGACCCTATGGGGGAATTGAAAAACCTACAGCAAAAAGAGTCTGTCCAACAATACTTAGATGAGTTTGACATTCTGTTGCTAGAGTTCTCATACCAGAAGATCATGTGGTCAGTTTTTGTCTTGCTGGCCTTGAGGAGATTGGGTTGCGGTAAGGATGTTTTGTCCTAAATTCTTGCAAGAAGTGTTCCATTTGGCAAGAATTCAGGAGCAGCAGTTGTTGCATCAACAACGCTGAAGTGGAAAAGTTACTAAACTTCTATCTTCCACATACAATGCATTGGACAAGATGGGAAAACATGTGGATTCAGCAAGGGATCAGCTTAATATGTCCAGCAACAGCCATATGCGGGAACACCGGCGACTCACGTCAATAGAAATGGAGGACAAGCATATGAGGGGTTTATGTTTTTGGTGTCCAGAGAAATATACGTCAGGACATAAGTGTTTAGAGCGTTGACGGTCATATGTCGTAGAGTTGATCTCGGATACGAAGGTGGATTGTGGTGACTAGCTTGAAAAGGTGGAGGAACTCCCTGTTATGAACCAAATAACCTGCAGGTTTCAATGCATGCTTTATCAGGGATTAATCATTTCTATACTATGCGGGTAACAGCTTCTCATAATGGGCAACCAATCAGTGTGCTAATAGACTTAGGAAGTACTCAAAATTTCTTGGATATTCAGCCTGTTGAGTATTTGGATTGTAAGTTAGTACAAATACCTACCTTCCATGTTTCTATTGCTGACGGAAAAACATTAAAAGTGACCATGAAGTATAGGGCTTTCAATGGAGGATGCAGGGCGTGTTGTTTACTTCAAACATGCTAGTCCTTCCTTTGGGTGGTTGTGAGGTACTATTGGGAATTCAATGTCTCGTTACAATAGGTGTTGTTCACTAGGATTTCCATAGTCTCAAGATGGATTTCAATAGCCAAGGCAAGCACGAGTCTTTGAGGGGGTCAAAAAATGTGGCTTCCACATAAATGAAGCAAAAGGAAATACAAAAGTTGGTGAGGAAAGCTGCCAAATCCAGATGATGGCTTTGGGTGAGATTCGAGAGTGTATTAAGGTGGCAGAAGGAAATCAAATTCCTTGCAAAGATGGACTGAAAGTAACTAAGTCAGTATCTCAAGAAATTGAGGAAAAGGGAGTGGAGCAATTGTTGGATGAATTTCAAGATTTATTTTGTGAACCAGAAGGGTCACCTCCAACTAGAGGAAGAGAACATCATATCCATTTGAAGGATGATAAAATTAGTGTGAACTGACCTTACAGGTACCCACCTATCCAGAAAAATGAAATTGAGAAACTGGTGAATGAGATGTTAGAGTCAGGCATAATTCAGCATAGTCACGGCCCTTTTGCATCTCCTATGGTGTTGGTTAAAAACAGGAAGGTTTGTGAAGATTGTGTGTGGATTAAAGGAAGTTCAACTCCCATACTCTCAAGGACAAATACCCAATTTCTATTATTAAAGAACTTATTAATGATTTGGGAGGTGCGAGAGTATTCTCTAAGTTGAATTTAAGGGATGGATATCACCAAGTGAGGATGGCAAGTGAAGATGTTTACAAGTCAGCTTTCAAGACTCATCAGGGACTATGAATTCTTGATAATGCTCTTTGGGCTCACCAATGCACCTTCAACTTTTCAGGGTTTGATGAACAATATTTTTTTGGAGTTGTTAAGGAAGTGTTTGCTAGGTTTCTTTGATGATATTTTGTTTTTCAGTAAGAGGTATACAGAACATTTAATTCATTTACGCTTAGTTTTTACAATCCTGAGGTAACATCAGTTGGTATTTGTTAGACCTCCACACACTTTTTCCACTCCAAAACCCGGGTCAAAGGTTGGAGGGGCGGGACTAATATAAGTTCGAGAGGACCGTCTGGGTAGGCGGTGTGGGACTAATCAAGCATGCCTATTTTTGGTTCATGCTGACCATCCAACACGCCCCCTCAGCGTGAACCTGGCTCTGATACCATGTTAGGTTTGGCCTAACTCAACCTGAAAAACCGGCTCAACAGGTGAGGGTTGTCTTGCCATATAAACAGATCAGACCACAGAGGGATTGGCGGTGTGGGACTATTATTAACATCCCCCCTCGCCCATAGCATGGATTGACCGGACGGAACCGGGATACAGAGCTCATGGGCGGACCGGACAGAACCGGACAGAAACTGGATGGAAAACCTCGCTTTGATACCATGTTAGACCTCCACACACTTTTTCCACTCCAAAACCCGGGTCAAAGGTTGGAGGGGCGGGACTAATATAAGTTCGAGAGGACCGTCTGGGTAGGCGGTGTGGGACTAATCAAGCATGCCTATTTTTGGTTCATGCTGACCATCCAACAGTATTAAAGAGGAGAAAGTGTTCATTTGGAATGGAGGTACACTATCTGGGTCACATAATCTCTGCTCAAGGTGTGGCGATTGATCCAGATAAAATACAGAGTGTGATTGATTGGCCTGTTTCTAAAAACTTGAAACAGTTGAGAGAATTTTTGGGGTTGACGGGATATTACCGTAGGTTCATTGGGAATTATGGAATAATTGCTAAACCTCTGATTGATCTACTAAAAAAATAATTCCTTAAAGTGGAATTTAGTGACCGATGGAGCTTTTGACAAATTAAAAAGGGTTGTTGCAGCACCACCAATTTTGCAAATGACATACTTCTCCAAGACATTTACATTAGAGACAGATGCATGTGACATTAGGGTAGAGGCGGTGCTTATGCAAGAGGGTCATCCCATTGCTTTTTTTAGCAAATCTTTGGGTCAGAAAAATGTTCACCTGTCTACCTATGAGAAGGAACTACTTGCTATTGTTATGACGGTTTGACATTGGAAGCAATACATGATGGGTACTCATTTTGTTATCAAAAAAGACCATCAAAGTTTGAAATGGTTAATGGATAAATGCATAGCCACAGCCATTTAACAGAAGTCTTTAGTTAAGTTGATGGGGTTTGATTATGTCATTCAATACAGAAAGGGAAAGAACTACTGTGCTGGTACTTTATCCAGGAAAGGAGAAATGTATATGAGAGAGGTTGTTTATCGACAGGAGCCTCTTCTGCATATTCCGTATGTTGCCAATTCATCTATGGTAGAATGGGTTGATTGATCATCATCTGCTCTGGAGCAAATTATTTCCATAGTAAAGTTCAATTTTGATGAAGCACAAAACAGGATGCATGTATTGACCAACAAAAAAGAAAGGAAAAGACGCTGGAGGTGGGAACTTGGGTATATGTTAAGTTGCGGCCCTATAAGCATGTAAGGTGGCGTTTGGTTAGACTTTTTAGGTGTTGTGTGGTGGGAACGCACCGCAATTTGGAGAAAAAGTAGGGTTTGGTTCCACGTTTTTTCAAACCCGTGTTTATTAGGCTCTGCGATTTTCTTTATACTCCCGACCGCACATTTTTCTTGCGGTGGACAGCAAACGCCCCTGATCCCGATCCCCCCGACGACGGCATACAACCAGCCGCAAGGAAACCGCTTCGGAAGACAGACGGCGGCAAGCGAGTGGCGATGGAGGCGACCGACGGCCAGATCGCGAAGGAGACGTTGGAGCTTGCATTCCAGATATCAAACATGCTCGAGACCGGCCTCGACCGCCACACCCTCTCCCTTCTCATCGCTCTCATCGACCGCGGCATCAACCCCGAGCCGCTCTCCGCCGTCGTCCGTGAGCTCTCTTCCCCACCTTCTCGAACGCAGCCCTCGTTTGCATTTTCTTCTTCCGCGAAACCCTAGATTCTGGTTTGCTCCTCTCCGGCTGAAAATACTTGCTTACTGATTGAATTTTGTGAAACTTTTTTGTTGTCTTTAGATTGGATATTCCCTTTTTCTTCTTCTGAATTCTCTCAAACTGTTCGCATTTTGTCAGCGAGGAGTTCAAATCTAGAGTTCATTTGGCTTCTTGTCAATAGAAAATGATGATTTTTTTAGTTTTTTGTCTGTGAAAAAAACTATCTTTAACAAGATATTGAAGAATTAAGTAGGATACAGAATCAATTTATTTGCCACATATTCTATGATCAATGTGTAAAATATGACCTCCTTATCATGAGGCCTTAGCTTACCCAACTAGTTCAAGCCTCATTGGCATGCAATGTCAGCTTTCAATTGAAGTGGTGTTATTTCAATGAAAAAAGTTTAATTTCTCATAAATTAAATGGCTGGTATTTAAAAATTAAAAAAAAAAATTTACTAAAAACTCTGTTTTGTATCCAAACAACTTTTCAAAAACTCCGTTTTGTAAACTCTGTTTCACCCAAACAGTTTTTAACAAAACTGTGTTTTCCAAAATCAGCACTTTTTCAATCAGCAACAGTTCATCAGCAGCTTACCATCAGCAACAGTCCAACCAAATAGAGCCTAAGTATGCGTAATCACAGCCACCAAAAACTATTTCCATGATATTTTGGTCCCTTTGAAGTGCTGGAGAAGGTG
Organism: Platanthera guangdongensis; assembly: GCA_039583875.1. Taxonomy (NCBI): domain Eukaryota; kingdom Viridiplantae; phylum Streptophyta; class Magnoliopsida; order Asparagales; family Orchidaceae; genus Platanthera; species Platanthera guangdongensis. The sequence continues at coordinate 3,666,103 of CM077150.1, read as the reverse complement.
GGGGCAGTGACCTACAGATTACTGTTGTCAGAATCAGCAAAGTGTCGCCATACATTTCATATTTCACAATTAAGAGAACACAAGGAAGAGTTACCTACACGATGCATTCCTTTACCAACTACTATGACCCGTGAAGGCAACTTGATGTTGGAACCGCTTGTTGTGCTGGAAAGGACAATTGTTCCTACATATGGAAGGGTGGTAACTCAATTGATAATTCATTGGGCCAATTGTGCACCGGAAGAGGCAACCTGGGAAGATTTAGAGATGGTGCAAAAGCCATTTTCGGATTTACTTCCTTGAGGTCAAGGAAGTTGCGATCGGGGAGAGTATTGATGCGTGCAAATTCTATGAATGACTTGTAGAAGTGTTGGTTAATATAGTTAGTAACTCTTAGGCTAGTAGAGGGGTATTTTAGTCCGTTGGTTTTGCGTTCAAATGTATAAATAAAAGGTGGGTCGAGTGAGAAGTCAGGAAAAAAATTATGTTCTTGCAAGTCATTGTTGTATTCCAGTCTTTGGAATCGTACTCGCAATCTGTTCAGGGCTAAGTCCCGTAGGATTGCTCCTGTTCTTATACCCTTGTTGTTTCTGTAAACTTGTTCTTGGTGCTTATTGAAATGAAAGGTTTGATTTTTGTATCTTGTTAGTTTAGGGCTTATTATTGGACATTTATAAAAATTTATTATAATCAAGTGACTGTCAAACCTTGTTCCACCACACCCCCTTCAAATGAGAGTGAAGGTCCACTTTATAGGTTTTTGAAGGGGCAAAGCAATAATTTTTTCATTTTTGTGATACAGTTTTTGAGAGTGTTTATATATAGAGAAACATAATTAAATTTTTAGGGGGGAAACTGATTTAATTCTCTTAACAACAACAAAAAATTGAAATTTCGCTAATTTCCTCATTCTCCAAATTAAGGGTCTGGCACGTCGGTTGCGGTCATGAACGCAATGGTTGTCAACCATCCTTCGTGAACGCTTGACCACACCTAAGAAACCCTAAATCCACTTTAATGTTCTAAATTAATTTTTCTCTCTTGTTGGCGCTCAATCATATTTAACGATGTTGCCATTTTTGACCAAACTCATTAGAGCAAAAACACGATGCCAAACAAACCATAAGAACACTAATAATCAAATTTCGGAACTGACACCAATCAGTGATTCTTAACAAAATAAAGAATTCATCATCGAATCAGGCTCCGTTTGCGGGGATTTTTTTCACCGGTGAAGCGGTTACGACCGCATGAATCTGACCTTAATTTCAGAAAATAAGTCCCCCCAAACGGAGCCTTAATTTCACGCGGTCGTAACCGCTTGACCGGTGAAAATAAATCCCTCCAAACGGAGCCTTAATTTCAACTAGGCAGGAGTAATTTTCCAAAGCATTCTGACATGAACTCTCAATGAAGTTAAATTCCAGAAACCCATACTTTGATTAAGAGTAAAATACATCAGAAACTTACAGTAATACAAAAAACTGCAGAGAGAAAAAAGGGTGAGTGTGAGACAGAGAGAGAAGAAGCAGCTCACAAAGGTTATACACAGTAATAAAAAGTCATCATGATCTTACTCCGTCGCCCCCATTTACATCTCGCCCTTCACATGTTAGGAAAAGAAACCATTGATTTCTACATTCTGCAGTGGAAGCTGTTGAAGTTCTTGGTGTCCTCATACTGCCCAGAAAAACTACACGAGCAAAAATTATGAGCCAATCTAGACAAGAAAAAATTGACAATGATGACAAAGGATGATTAGAACAGCAGAAAGGAACTACCAAGGAATGATAAAAAGATGATATAAACATTCAATCTCATATACAAATAGCCCACAATGTATATTTTATAGTACTCTTAGCTTCATCCATTTGGATGGGCTAGAATGTGTTAGATGTGTTTTTACTATGTAGCGGAGTTGTCTTATGCTCATCATAAGTGTTGTGAACACTCTCTCATGTACTTGTATATATATTACCTTACCTCTTGTGAATAGTATATTGGATTCATTATTTCTCTATCATGGTATAAGAGGTCAAGGTTGTCCACCGTCCCGCTTCTGTCGAGTGTCCCGATCAGCGCTACTTGCCCGATCAGCGCATTCTGATCTCGTTTCTCTGAATCTCGGCCCGACCCTAGTGCAAATCGATCTTGTGTCTAGGGTTCCCGAAGCTGAATACCAGCATGACGACGCCTTCGTTGTTCCTTCGGTGCCGCACTGCTCTCCTGCCGACGCCGCCACATCAAAGCTTTGTTGTTTCCTGCCGCGTGGTTTCCTGGTGACGCACTGCTGCCCTGCCGACGCCGCCTTCTCAAAGCCTCGTTGCTTCCCTTCTGGATACTTCTTAAAGCCCCGTTGCTTCGCTTCTCAAAGTCCCGCTACTTCCCTTCCGGCGGCCAGATCTCCCGGTCGATCTCCCAATTTTCCGTTACCAATCGATCTCCTGGTTCTCTCCCGCGTTAAGGTCCCGATCTCCAGCACGCCTACAAGAGTCTCCAGCACGACTGTCATGCCCCTCCCGCAGTTTCCACCCTGTCATCTCGATCTTCTCCGGCCGATTATGCAACCCCGAGGCCTCTTACTCATCTGCCTTTCTCCAGAAAGCGGGCATCATCCTCGATGGACGAAACTACAAGGACTGGTCCTCCACCGTCGGTGTGATCCTCCGTGGTCTAGATCTATGGGGTCACATTGACGGCTCTGAGCCTGCTCCACGTCCATCAACAGTCGCCTCTCCTATGGATGATTCTTCCACTGTTAGCACTATCGCTTCCATCCAGGGTTCTGACATGGCGAAGTGGCGCTCGGACGACTCTCGTGTGATAGTCGTCATCTGTCAGTCCTGCGAGCTCCCTATTCGCATGACCGTCTATCAGCTACCTATGGCCAAGGCGATGTGGAATCACCTGCGTCGTCTTTACCTGCCTTCTAGTCAGGCTCTGCGCTACTCTCTATTCCAGACCCTTGGCGTCTGCCACCAACGTGATCGTTTTGTCCAGGCATTCTTTGCTGAGCTCCTGCACCTCTGGCGTCAATGCGATGAGATGGCTCCTTCCCCATTCATTACTTGCCCTCAGTGTGTTGCTACATCTCAGGATTGCGAATTTCAGCGCATGTATGAGTTTCTCATGCGCTTGCGTCCCGAGTTCGAGCCTGTTCGTGCCCAGCTTTTGCACCGGGATCCTCCACCTTCTCTCAGTGATACGCTGGCTTTGGTCATCACTGAAGAGACGCGTCTCCATTCCTTGAACACTGTTGCATCCTCTGGTGTGCAGTCTCATGCTGTCCTTGTTGCTTCTGAGTTTCCACCGCAGTCCTCCCTTGTGAGCACTCCTCTGCTGCCTTCGTCGGGTTATGGTGCACCGGTGTGGCTTGTTCCTTGTCCTTCAGTGCCCTAAACTTCTTCGTCTGGTGCTCCTCGTCGTCAGCCCGTCCGTCGTCACTATTGTCAGTGCATTGGCCACGTCAAATCTGAGTGTCGCAAGCTTCAGAGGGCTCAGCAGTCTGGTCAGCAACATGCACCCGGTGCTCCTCCAGCTCATTTCTCTGTTATGCCACAGTCGCTCTTTGTTTCTGATCTTGCCCAGCAGATTGCCTGGCAGCTATCTTACGGTTCACTGCATCGCTCCACTGCCTCAGTACTCTCCCTGGATGTTTCTGGCGCCTCTGCCTCTCAGTCGGCTGCCTCAGCTCCTGCAGGTATCTACTCCTCTGACTGGTTGCTTGACTCTGAAGCCTCTTTTCATATGACCCATGATGTCACTCACCTCTTGTCCTGTCAGCCCATCTCGTCTGCCCTAAGTGTTATGGTTGTAGATAGTATTATTCTCCCTTTCACTAGTCGTGGGATTCTTCATACCTATGTTATTCATGAACCTTATATCCGTCAGTCAACTCACGTCTTACAATTGCCTTGTTATTTTTGATGAGTTTGTTTGTTGTGTGCAGTATCGTCTGACAGGGACACTCATTGGAGTTGGTCGTCTCCGTAGTGGGGTCTACATCCTTAATCATCTTCATCTTTCATTCATTCCATCATCGTCAGCAGTCTCTTCTTTATGTCTTTCTTCAGTGGGCTTCTCTCAGTGGCATCACAGGCTTGGTCATCCCAGTGGCTCACGTCTTTCGTCCCTCATCAGTACTGGTCTCCTTGGTCATATTTCTGTTGATAGGTCTCACTCTTGTACGGGTTGGAAGCTTGGAAAATAGCTACAACTACCTCTCCAAACATATTAGGGTTAACGCTTTCTTCCTACGTGAGCATTATGGTCGTGGTACTCTTGCTCCTTTTGTTCCTTCCGAGCAGCAGATTGCAGATTTGATAACTAAGCCACAGACGAGGACCCAACATGCTCATCTTCTGTCCAAACACTCGTTGTATGATCCCCCGAGAGTTTGGGGGGTGTTAGATGTAGTGTATTTACTATGTAGCAGAGTTGTCTTATGCTCACCATGTGTGTTGTGAATACCCTCTCATGTACTTATATATATATTACCTTACCTCTTGTGAATAATATATTGGATTCATTATTTCTCTATCAGAATGGAGCATCTCGATCTAGCAGATGAACTTCTAAAATCATCAAAACACCAAAAATTTTATAAGCTTTGTTTGTTTGACAGTTATTTCACAACTGCAAATTTCACACAAAAAAAACACACATGCAATTTTTTTGCCCGTTTTGAATAGCCTCCATTTGGAACAACTGATTCTCCGAAATGATATTTTATACCTGATTTCAACTGCAGGAGGGAGTTCTATTTAAGGGTCAGTTTGGCACGGCGTTGGCGGTCTAGAAAGTCGTAGTTACGAACCATTGTTCGTGAACATCCTGCCTCACCTACGAAACTCCATCAATTTTTATGTTCAAAATTAGTTTTTTTTCTTGGTGGCCGCCATAACCGTTGTCATGTCAAACATATTTTATGGCAGTGGCGTTTTTGTCCATACTCATCGAAGCAAAAACTACGCGCCAAACGGACCATAAAAATAACGTTGTATCTTCATCTCCGACAGCTCTATCTCCAACCGCAACCACTCGCCCAAAAAGGGCCTTAGCCGAAATCCACTAGCTGGATATATTTGCATACAAATGGCAATTGATTGGCCCTCAATCTGAAAGCATAGGTTTTCTTAACTGAACATGGCCATACATTTAAAATGAGTTAGACAACAGGTGTACCATGGCCCTCCTTTGGTATTACATTTAAAATGAGTAATACATGGATGATATGATTCAACAAATGTTTTCGTGGGAGGAAAATTGTGTAGGAAAAAGAAGAAAATGAAGAATGATTACTTTAAAGGTCTGTTCAGTTGGATGAAAATGAAGCTTCAAATTTTGAATTGATGCTCAATTATAATGAAAATAGACCTCCAATTCTAAATCCAAGGCTCAAATTACGGCACTTACAGTGTTTTGTAACGCTGAAATATTGAGTTACTGATCCATTGCATGATGGCACAAACAAGACTTTATATAGCCTTTGAAATGACTATTCGTCTCCATATGTATATTGAATATATATATGTTACGGACGGTGTTACGAACTGTTCACGCGTATTATGTTACGAGATATTACGGACTTCGTATTATGTTACGAGTTGTTATGAGATGTTACTGCGTATTATTTTATCCTTATTATTATGTTTGTCTTATCATAGTTGTAAGCCTATATAAAGGCATGGGTATTGTATGTGTTGGGGAATGAAATGAAGTTCTAGTTTCTTGTCCCTTGTAGTGAGATAATTGGCGGCTCTCTCCTCCAACGAGCAACCACGCCTAGGCAGCCACGGTTCCGGCTTCACGGTATCTCCGCCATACCCCGCATCTCCACCTCCGGCCACCATTCCGACGAGTACCACCGTTACGGAAGTAGGCCTGTAACAACTTGGTATCAGAGGGATCTCGGTCTTTTTTTCACGCCGACTCACGTCACACAACCACCCCGAGTGCCACGGCGAACACAGCCCTGCTCATTTCGTCGCCAAAACCACCGCCGCAAAGACACAGTGCACTCCTCTGCCACCGTCTCCGCAGACAGCGTCCAGAACAGCCGTCCCCGTCGAGCTTGTGAGCCGCGCCACCTTCGTCAATCCAGCGACGCACGCCGAGGTCCTTCCTCACTGCCCTCGTCTTCGCAGACAGCGTCCAGAACATCCGCCCTTGTCGAGCTTGTGCGCCGCACCACCTCCGTCAAACCAGTGACGCACGCCGAGGTTGTGGCCCCGACATTTTCTGCCAATCCAGCGACGCACGCCGCCCTGCATTCATTCCTCCTCGAGCCCTGGCAGAAACTCCAGCAGTCTTTACGCGTGCCTCTGCTCATTTCGAGCCCCGCGCCTTCCATCCCTAGCATACAAAGAAGAACAAAAAAATCCGCCTCTGTTTGTTTGGTTTCATCGAGCCCACCCCGCTCATACCTCCAGCTATTAAATTTCCTTTACTCCTGTGGACCCCACCACTATTCTCTTCCCCACTATTATTTATTTAGCAGCTGCCTTCTAATTCCATCCGCTATTAAATTTCCCCGCCCACATTTCTAAATTCCCTCAGCCCTAGTGACTACTCAGCCCTTCTCTTTTGGTGCCATTAATTGTGCCAATATTGGGCGTCACCGCGGTGCTCGCGGCCACTCTCAGTTATCTGAGCCGGCGCACTTCGACCGCCCGGTCACCCGCTCCTCTTCTCGCTCCTCCCGCACTATGGGCGACTCGCCGGACCAACTAAGTCAGATTATGACCATGTGGCAGACCATCATGGCGCAACAAGCGGCGCAACAAGCGGCGCACGCTGCCAACGCGGACCGTCATCAGGAGGCCATTATTGCGCTCTCCAAGCGCATCGATGATCTGTCTACCGCCCCCACACACGATCATGCCAGCAGCAGTCAGGCACAACCACTTCTCCGCACTGCCCCGCCTCTAACCGTTCACGAGCCGCCGCCGCCAGTCCTCGCTCACCCTGACACAATGATTGTACCACGCTATACCAGATTGGAATTTCCAACCTATGATGGGAAAATGGATCCCTTGAGTTGGCTCGCCAAGTGCAAGCAATTCTTCGGCCACCAGCAAACTCCGGCAGCAGATCGGGTCCATTTAGCATCTTTCCACATGCTCGACTCCGCTGTTTTATGTGATTCTCGACTTCTCACCGAACGGCCGAATCTGATTTGGGACGACTTCAAGCGACTCTGCAACTTGCGTTTCGGACCTCCTATCCCCAGTAACTCCCTCGGCGCACTCACATATCTCTGTCAAACTGGTACCGTGGACGAGTACCTGGAACAATTTCAGCTTATCTTGGCGCATGTCCCTCTTGCCCCGGATATGCAGGTTGACATTTTCACCGCGGGACTTCGCGAACGACTGCAACTAGATGTTGAGTTTGAGGCCCCTCCAGACTTAGTGACTGCTATGAGTCTGGCGCGGCTCTGCGATCGTCGCCTCCAGCTAGCACATGATGCTTACCCGCCCCCCACCAACATCGTCCCACAGGGCCGGATCGAAGGTCCTCCAACTCCACCAATCCGCCGATTATCTCGTGTTGAGATGATGCAATGACGCGCCCAGTGACTATGTTTTAATTGCGACGAGCAGTACACTCGCGGTCACAGGTGCACCTGGCTCTTCTACCTACATGTCGAGGACTCTGACGACGAGGGCATCAGATAGAGTTTGTGAGCAAACTCTTTTTGGGGAACGGATGAGATGTTACGGATGGTGTTACGGACTGTTCACGCGTATTATGTTACGAGATATTACGGACTTCGTATTATGTTACGAGTTGTTATGAGATGTTACTGCGTATTATTTTATCCTTATTATTATGCTTGTCTTATTAGAGTTGTAAGCCTATATAAAGACATGAGTATTGTATGTGTTGGGGAATAAAATGAAGTTCTAGTTTCTTGTACCTTGTAGTGAGATAACTGGTGGCTCTCTCCTCCAATGAGCAACCCCGCCTAGGCAGCCGCGATTCCGGCTCCACGGTATCTCCGTCATACCCCGCATCTCCACCTCCGGCCACCATTCTGACGAGTACCACCGTTACGGAAGTAGGCCCGTAACAATATATTTTTTGAAAAGTCAACTTTTTAAAGAAAAGTAAATACAATAAAACCTGGTTTACATCAGAATACACATTTTAATGCATAATTAAACTTATGTAGAACATTCTAAATATTTCTAAAATTGCATTTTTGCTCCGGTGAGTTTGGACAAAAACCCCATTGTCATAAAATGTATGTTTGGCATAACAATGGTTATTACCGCCACAAGAAAAGAACACTAGTTTTAAACATAAAAGTGGACGAATTTCCTTAGGTGAGGTCGAACATTCACGAACAACGGTTCGTAACCACTGCATTCACGACTGCCACCACAGCGCCAAAGAGAGCTTTAATAAACACAGATATTAAAGAATAATCATATCCATAATAGCATTATCAGTAGGCATGAAAAACAAATTTTTTAAATATTTGTTTGAGAATCATAAACAGCTTGAACTTACACTTTATGGTGGCAATAGGCTCTAGCCTTCAGAAATTTGTAGTGCCGGAGTATGTGGTGATAGCGGATTATGTGATGATAGCGGTGAATCTTCACTGCTATTAGAATCTCCCCTCCATCCATCTTGCACCTGGGTAGCAAAATGCAAGTTCCACAGCACATCTTCGACTGAAGGTCTTTCGGCAGCCTCCTCTGACAAGCATCGAATGCAAATCTCGATTACAGTCTTCAGTGACTCGCCACAACAGGTCTTGCGCACCACTGGATCGACGACGCTTCTCCTCCTCGCAGAACCATCAGCAGTTATACTTTCTTGTAACTATCAAAGAGGGTTACATGAGATATAGTATGCTGAAATGGATCAAAGAATGAGAATAGGGAATATTTGTATGTGTACAACAGGAAACTAACATAGCCTTATGTAATTAATATAAATCTCTCACCTCTCCACCTTCAACCAATTGGTTTTAAATTAGATGTTTGGACTCTACCAAAGTAATAGAGCAGCCTAGCCTAACGGCCCATTTCAGGTCGCCCAATTAACAAAAATTGATCCAAGTGTGAGAGACCAAAGACCCTACACGTGAGGTGGGGTACATTGAAAATAGCCTTGAGCACTTAATACAGATCCCGACATTTCCACCACTAACCAATTTATTTTAGGTTGGATGTTTCTAACACGGTGTTAGAGCAGGCTAGGCCTAACGACCATATGTTAGAGGCCCAAGACCCTACATTAAAAGACCAACTTATCCTTGTGCAGTTAATGTAGATCTCGGACATATCCACCTCAAGCCAATTGGTTTTAGATAGGATGTTTTGATTCGAACAAATACTACTTTGAGGTCAAGTAATGACTGACACGTCCTCGGGAACATGCTTGAGCTTTTAAGTTAGAATGGGATGCTGATTGCAGGACCAACATTGGTTTTCCCTTTGAATCACACCCTAACTATTAGTTACTGCAGTTACTTTAACAAGATATGTTGATAAAAAGTGGTTGAAGTGAAAAAAAATCAAGAAAATTAAAAAAAAAATTGATACCTGATGTTTCATTAATTTTGCGTCATTGCGTGATGTAACAGGCCTTCCAGATATGATTTCCAATAAGATGACACCAAAGTCATAGATGTCAATTTTTTCTTCATGCATTGTTCTGCAGAAAGTCTTGTATGGTCATCATAATAATTAATAGATAAGATCAGTTAAACAATGAGCTATCATGCAAATATATACTAAATTAAAAGGAAAAATTGTGTTGATCATAGTTCTGAAATAGGAACATCAAATGAATCAGAGCCTTGCAATTTCAATCCAAGTTGTCCAACTGATCTAATAGAAAACATGATTTTTTTAATACATAGGACTCGCATAAAATCAAACAATAAATGCGTTGTTCATAGATACTAGCGGACGTGCACATAATTCTCTCATGCGCCGTTGCTCAAATGGAGATCGGGTATTGTCAATGTCACACACTGAGCACAAAAATATCATGTGCCGTAGGCACCAGTTTATGAACATACAACAAAGTATTGCTCACAAGTATTGCAACAAAGTACCTATCTATATGATCTGTAAAAGCCGGAGAAGTTTTAGATATCACCTGCATGGAGCCACAAAGTTGGATAGTTAAATAACGATCTTTGAACAACGGGGACACAAGTTCTCTAGCCAAAGTAATATCGCAAACGTATTAAATCGTTCCAACCTTGTCCTTTATCTCAGCAAGCACTGGAATATTGTAGCTGCAGATTTTTGTAACAAGATCCTGGTCCAGGAGTACATTTGTTATCTTCAAATCATTTGCAAATAGACCAGGCATGATTCCTGCATGCAGAAACTGGATGCCCTTGGCCACACCAATGGCAGCTGCTATTCTCTGTGTCCATGAAAGCTTTTGTCCTGGAGCACCCTCAAAATCATATATAATCAGAAAAATCCTTGGTCCTTCACTCTCGCTCTGTGTCCCTCTTTATCTGAAGATCCATTCGTTTGAACAAAATTGGTGCTCTGGAATTAGAATAGGAGCTCCATTTTCATTAGAATTGGACCTTCAATTCCATCTCCAAAGCCCCATTTTCGTCCAACCAAATGGAAACTAAAAGTAATAGCATGGCAATTGCTGACCAGACAAGAAGCTTTAATTACCTGAAATATTGCTTCTTAGAGTTCCATTGGATACGTACTCGAAAATGAGAAATAGCATGCTGACACTAGAGTCCTCGAGACAATACTCAAAGCAGTGACCAAGAGCGCTAACCAAATGTCGATGTCTAAGCTTCGAAATCAGCTCGATATGACGATTGAAGTTCTGGGAAGTGTGGCATTTTTTCAGTTTCAAGCATCTTATTGCAATGAGTGAACCATCTTTAAGCTGTCCCCTATACATCTGCCATAATAAAACATGGGGCATTCTCAATCTTTAGAAGGCCAAAGAAATACTTTAAGCCTCTATTAGTCAAGTCCAATAGATTACAATAAGAAACAACATGAAATCTCTTGCATTAAGTAATAATGTGCTGAAAATACAGTGTCATATTGAGAAGCTCATGTCACATTGATGTAGACCATGGGCTCTCCGCTTACAACCAATTGATTTTGAGTTATTGATACATGGGGTTTTAATATGTATTAGAGCGCATTGAGCCCAATAGTTCACTCTCATGTCATACAATTAAAAAAGGTCATGTGTTAGTGGCAAAAGGCCATACATGTGAGGGACACGATGAGAACATAGTCATCCCATATCAAAAAACACACGTATCATTTATATAGAACTTAAACCCCTGTCGCATGTCCTTAACGAGATGGTATTGGCTTTCATGCAGGTGTTGCATGGTTGTCGTCAGCCCGTGTCGTGAGATGTTTGGTCAAGTCCTATAACGAACGAAACCCTCCTTTTGTGTTGTTGAGACACGAGCCTCGGGAGAAATACCAAAGTGAGCCGGGGAGGCTGAAGTAGTAGCGGACGTGTCAGTGCCACTACTTGACTCAAACCCCAGTCGGCGTGTCCTTAACGAGATGGTATTGGATTTCATGCAGGTGCTGCATGGTTGTCGTCAACCCATGTCGTGTGATGTTTGGTCAAGTCCTATAACGAACGAAACCCTCCTTTTGTGTTGTTGAGACACGAGCCTCGGGAGAAAGACCGAAGTGAGCCGAGGAGCCTGAAGTAGTAGCAGACGTGTCAGTGCCACTACTTGACTCAAATGCCAGCACGTAGTTGTGCTTTCAGCAAGGATTTGGAGCATATTGAGATAAGCCAGCCTATTTAGTATATTAGGGTTTAGGGTTCGTACATCATGATCGTTCACTTGTCCTCTTTATTGCCGCGCCTTTCACTCGCCCATTGGAATATGGAGGTCTCACTCTCTTAAAATACCTGCAGGGAGCACCCAAATCTTATTATATAGAAAAAAGTGTACTATCTGCCAGAATTTCAGGCAAAGCAAATTACATAGAAGATGAAGTCACTGTAAGAAAGAAATTTTGGGTTTTGGTTTTTCAGGGATTAGGGTTTTCAGGTTTTGGGTTTAAGATTTAGGGGACAGGGAAAGATATATGCAACAAGGAGTGGAGCCCGGAATTGAGTAAATCTCTATGATTGAATGACGCTTAACACACAAAGAGCAACAAATCCGCTCTCATCCCTAACAAAGAGCATTGATTGGACCACCAATTGTGTTATTAAAGAAAGTAAAGTGAGAAAGAGAATGATATACATCGACCAACAATAGAGTCCGGCCTTTCACATGAGCTAAGTATGACAGGGATTATGACTTTAGGTTTTTTTTTCAATGACAGAGATTATGGCTTTAGGCTATTTTTCAATGGTTGAGCTGTCAGGCTTTGCACTAGCTATGGAGAGATCGAGACAAGGAAAGAAAACATTACAACACAATTCCTCGCAATGTTTTATGTAGGAGAGTTCGCTTCCTTGCAAAGGTAACGTGAAAGTGGACCTTTAGGATGGGTTGTCATCTTGAGCTTAATATTCTTCAACACTCCCCCACAAGCTGGAGCATAGATATTGATCATGCCAAGATTAGATGTAAAACATATGAAGGGGTTTCGAGAAAGAGGCTTTGTAAGGGTGTATTCAATCTATTTTGTGGATGGTACATGTTGGAATAGCACATTTTCCTTTCCTGTCTCTAATGAAGTGACGGTCAATTTTAATATGTTTAGTCTTTTCATGAAATACTGGGTTTTCAACAATGTGAATTGCAGCCATGTTGTCGCGGTAGAGGATAGTTTGTGTCATTTGAATTCTCAATTCCTTCAAGAGAGAGTTGAGTCATACCAGCTCAAAGATGGTTCGTGCCATGACTCTATATTCAGCCTCAGCAGATGAACGAGCAACATCTTTTTGTTACACACAACGCCAAGTTACAGGTTTATCCCCCAAGAATATTATGACTGCTCGTAGATCTTCAATCCTCAATCTAGCCCGCAAATCTGCATTAGAAAAGGTTGTGAGTGACAATTGTGACGATGGTTTATAGAGAAGTCCTCGCCATTACTTCCTTTCAGATAGCGTAAAATTATGTTCACAGCATTCATATGAGAGGTCAAAGGAGTTTGTATATATTGACTCACAGTGTTGAATGTGAATGCTATATCAGATCGAGCGATGGTGAGATAAATGAGTTTCCCAACTAGTTGTTTATACTGGCCTAGATCAGACAACGGGTCAGCAGAAGATTCCAGATGAGAAATTTTGGTGTTAGAGTCCATTGGCGTATCTAAAAGTTTGCGCCTGAGATTGTCTGTTTCAGCTAGAAGATCAAGGGTGTACGTCCACTGAGATAATTGTAGAAGATCAAGGGTGTATGTCCTCTGAGATAATTATAATTGTTCATGGTTTCTAAATACTTCAATTCCTAAGAAATGGTCCAGGATTCTTAGTATGAAATTTTGATGCCAAATATGTTCTGACCTTGGAGATGCATGCAGTATCGTCTCGGATAATGATGATGTCATCCACATAAATAAGTAAGACGAAAACCCCTTGAGATAATTTATGAATGAAGAGAGATGTGTCGAAGTCACTTCTGATAAAGCCCATTTGATATAGGAGAGTGTTAAATTTATCAAATCATGCTCGTGGTGATTGTTTCTGACCATAAATAGACTTCTTTAATAGACAAACTATAAACTTCCCCGATAGCTAAAAGCCAGGAGGGTGTTGTTGCATATAAATGATTTCAGAAAGATCATCATTGAGAAATGCATTTTCACATCTAGCAGATGAAGAGACCATCTTTTGAAAACGATGATTGACAAGACGACGTGTACAGTAGATAATTTGACAACTAGTGAGAATGTGTATGTATAGTTAGTCCCAAATTGCAAAGCAAAACCTTTTTCTCCCAAGCGAGCTTTAAGGATTGTAGGGGAAATATGATGTTTGCAAGGAAAGTCACATCACATGAAACAATGGTATGGTGGGTGTCAGGGTCAAAGCAAACATAACCCCGCCGAGTTCGAGAGTAGTCGATAAACAAGATATGTTGAGTTCGAGGATCAAGTTTATCGCGAATGAGGGATAGGATGTGAGAGTAACAAAGACATCCAAAGGCTTTGAGAGTGAGGGGGAAGATCGTAGTTTGTGGATATACGGTAGAGAACAGGGTTTAGTTGCGTAGAATATGGGATGACATGCGATTAGTATAAAAGCATGCGGTTAGCAGCACGGCGTTCCAATAATGTTTTAGAACATTCATATGGAGAGTTAAGGAGCGGAAAAATTCCAAGAGATGACGGTTTTTGCGCTCAGTCATTCCATTTTGTTGATGGGTATATGGGCATGTAGTTTGGTGAAGAATTTCATGAGAGCGAAAGAACTTTTGAAGGGGTCTGTTGAGGTATCGTTTGCATTGTTAGATCGGAGCATTTACCAATCTATTGAATTGAGTCAGGATTTCAGCATAAAATATTTGAAGGAATGAGAGACCCTCAATTCGAGAGTGTAATAAATATAACACGCGAAAGTGATCATCAATAAATATAATAAAGTAATTAAAACCACCAACACTGGGAAGTTTAAGAGATCCTCAAACATCACTATGAACTAAAAAAAATATGTGTTTACAATGATTCGAGGAACTAGGAGAGAAATTATAACGATGATGTTTGCCTAAGATGCATGGCTCACAACAAAAATCTGAAAAAACAAATACTAGGTAACATAAGGCGCGGGGAAGATAAAGGTGGATGGTTGAGAAATCGGTGCCACTAGATGGTCGAGGTGCTCATGGAGGTACAGGGCATCTAATCCACATAGTACAAACCATTTTGCTCATGTCCCCCCCCCCATTTGTTGTTTCATCGGCAGGTCCTATATCACAAAGTGAGAGGAAAAATGTTACAGAGTAGGAGAGATCTTGAGTTAGTTAGCAAATGGAAAAAAGATTATGACAAATATCATGAACTATTAAGGTGTTATGTAAATGTAATGTGTGGGAGAGCGAGAGATCAGTGGATCACAAAACCGGTATTGTAGAGCCATTTGTGGGGCATAGGTCGGAGATCAAAGGGGTCGTCTTTAGACATATGGTTGGAAGCACCCAAGTCAGCAATCCAAGAACCAGAGTGAGATAGTAAGGATAAACCCGAGGGGAGAGAAAGATTGGTGAGTGCTCCCTGTGAGGTGTAGACGTAAGAGAGTCAATTCAGCCGCAGATAGGTGACCTTGGCCATCCTTGGAGTCAGTGAGAGGAGTGGGGGCTTCAGCCGACGATGCAGAGGAATGATGAAAGGGTCCGCGACCACCAAAAGCATTGCCACGGATCGAGAAATCAAAGCATCCCCGACCACATGCATCAAGAGCAGATATTGGGAGGTCAGTCGAAGAACTTGATGGGATAAGCCAATAAATGGTCGACAAAGTGATTGTTAGTGAGGGCGAGTTGTCCTGAAAGAGGATGAGGGCGCGGGCGGTATCAAAAGAGTTGGGCGGGCACTCGAGGAGTAGAATACCAACGAGAGCTTCTCGTTGGAATCAAGAGACAACTGGATCTGTGGAGATAGATTTGAAGACATTCCACTGTTCAAGGAGGCTACTAAAGAGAGCACCAAAGTCATGAATATCCAAAAGTTTGGGTGGCAGAGGTCATTAGTTGAAAAATCATATAATTTTTGTAAGTTCTCCTCGGATGAGTACACAGACCAGATATATGACCATATGTCCTCGACACTTGGGAGAAACATGACTGATGTGTAACATCTAGTATCCATTGAATTTAAGAGCCACGCGATCACCTTATTGTCATTCTGAAACCACTTTTTGTAAGTAGCATCCATAGCCCCAGGGGGCATATCTGTTAAGTGAAGGTGAAGACCTTTAATGTTGAAAATGTTCTCAACAACGTTAGACCAGGGCAAGTAGTTGGTCACCTCAGTGAGAAAGATATTGGTGAGACGTAAGTTGGTTTTAAATTCCTCGTGAGAAGTTGACTTAGAGTTGTCTGCCATGAAAGTATTGTTGTGAGTTGCATGAGTGAGAGCTCGAAGGAAATCGATGAGTTCGACGAGATGAAAGAAGGAAGAATTAGGAGCTCGCAATAAAATTGGAGCTTGCAGAAGCCGAAGCTCTCAGCGAGGCGCGAAGTGCAACACCCCTCATTTTCCCTTGTCATAACTGAAGATGCACTCGTCCGAGCATAAATGCTCATCGGGCGAGCAGAGCCAGAACTGCTTGTCGGGGGAACAAAAAAAGATCTATGGGAGAGTACAAATGCTCATCGAGCGAGTAAAAATGCTTCTGGACATGCTCATCTAGCATTTGGTGGCCCGATTTGATGATGTTGCTCGGCTTTGCATGGAGGAATTCCGTTAGAGGCGCGAATGCAGACATGATGTCGTTGTAATGCCCATTTTTTGTGAAAGTTCACGATATTAGAGTTAGGGCATGCGGTGCACGTGAGATTCTTAGCATTCGTATGTGACAACACGAGATTGTTTGAGCTAATGATTAGGTTGTTGAAAAGGATAAGACGTTGGGTCGACGTATAATGCCGCCAACAAGTTTGTTGTGGGTCTTTATGCATTGCCAATAAATTGATTTTGAAAAACGTTATGGTGTTGGTCTTTAGGTATAATGTCGACGAGAGGGCTTTGGGTCTTTATACATAATGCCGACGTACATGATTTGATTAATGATAAAGAGTATCGGTTGTCGGATCTATATCGTAGTAAATTGTTGTCGTGCCCGTTAGTTATTATGAAATGTCGGTACAAGTAGGTAGATGTCTTATGTATTATGTGATTGTGATAGCTGGTATGTTATAATCATACATATAAATATGGTTTTGTGGCGGATCTGTAGGTGATACCTAGTTGCATACATAATTCTGCCCCTTTCTTTTGATGTTCAACATAAAGAACATGATTGATGCTTATGGCATCTAGGCAATAGCTTATGATATGCTTGTTTACGTGTATGTCATTTGCATATGGAGTGCTAACTTGCAAGGTGATGTGGTTTCCCGAGATCCGCTAGAACGGTCGGGAGGAGTGGGGTTGTTATGTGGTTTGTGTTCAACTCATAGCTCACCCTCATTTACTCTCTCATGGTGTTTGGTGGCAGCACGAATCGGATGGAGGTGCGCGCTAACCGGCTGCAAAAGCCGAAATGGAAATTTCCTCATGAAGTGTTTTCCATTCTTCTATTATGTACTTCCTTTTATTGTTGTTTTGGCCAGCGAGCTGAAGTAGATTAGGAAAAATGTAGAATTTGATGTGACTTAGTTGTATAGGCCTTAAGCCAAAGACTTACGTATCTCTTTTCTAGATTATGTGGACACTCTTAGTTGATAGTCCATTTTTATTGTGCTATTCAATTTTTTTAGTCAAATTTTTGTATTATAACTTGTTTTAATACTGTGTTTGTGATGAGTGTATGTTGTGGGGACCCGACCGGGCCCATGTTATACAATTATTGTGGATGTGGTGTTACACAATGCTCGTGCAAAGAAGGCACTCACAACACGTAGAAGAAATCAGAGCTTTCGTAGCACCGGCGTACAACGATGGAGCTCGTGAGCGATGGAGTGTGGAAGTTGCAGAAAAAAGACCCAAGGACTCGCAATAGAAGAGACGAAAGGAATCGCGATTCTCGATCATGGGCAGAACTCGCGGAGGAATAACACGCGATCGTTCAGAGAGCTTGAAGAAAGAACTCGTGATAGCAGGCAAAGCTCGTAGCGCTTGAAGGGAGGAGCGGGTTTAACGAGTCATTAGTGGAGACAGTCTCGCAAGCAGGAAAGCTCACAATTGTCAAAAGGAGTGGAGCTCGTGATTAGCGGATTGCGCGAAGAAGGCTCGAAACATAAAAAAATGCCAAAAGAAGGATCCCAGGAAAAATCCATAAAACCGACTGAATGTGTTGCAGAGCTCTGAACAGGAAATCAGTTGAGAGATGAGATATTAGCATTTAATATATAAAATATTTGTATTAACTACGTAAGATTTGTATCTTAAATAGAGCAAACCCTATTTAGGAATTATTAGTGCACACTGATCAATGACGTGTCACCAAGTCGTATTCCGATGTAATAGTATAAATTCCCCCTATGTGGAAGAATAAAATCATCGAAGTTATTATTTCTCCTTATTTCTACTTGGTATCAGAGTCAACCCTAAAATCTCGTTCGTTCCCCACTCCACCGTCCCGCTAGTTCTCAACTTCGTCGCTCCCGCATCCTGCTCACCCGACGCCCTCATCTCCGGCCAGGTCTGGCACGTCTCGCACAGCCGACGCCTCTCCCGTCAAGGATGGCGGGCGGCTCTGCCGCTAGCTGCTGAGAGGGGTGTCGCCGCCACCCCTCTATGACGCAGTCGGTCGATTCGATCGTCCGGGCGATCTTCCAAACACCGATTTCTGCATGACGAATGTGTCTATGCACGGCTAGTCCTTCTAGCGACCCTTCTGCACCGCTGGCTGCCGCCGGCTTCCAGTCCTACCGATGCCAGCCGATCCAAGTCGCCCCCCAGGCGATCCAAGCGATTCTTCGGCGCCGGGTTACTGTTCCAACATGGAGGCCTCTTCTGTGACGTCACCAGATGTGATTCCGCCTCAAATAAGCGACCCTCCGCGGGCTCATGGCCATTCCGGATCTCTGAAGATCACCACGGTCCCGTTGGACGACACAAACTACCTTGAATGGTCCCGGGCGGCGCAACATGTCATTCGTAGTCATCAGTTGTTTGGTTACATTGATGGTACCCGTACGGAACCCCAAAAAACGGATCCCTCCTGGAAGAAATGGGATTCTGAAAACTCCTTGGATGTTTCGTGGCTCCTACACTCTGTCTCTGAAGGTCTATCGAAGTTACATGTTGATGGACTCTGCCTTTGACATCTGGACCCGCGCCCGTGTGACATACTCGCACGTGGGCAGCTCGACTCAGGTGTATGAACTCACTCGCCGCATTTTGGAGTTGCGGCAAGGGTCTATGACTGTCTCGTCTTTTTTCTCAGAGTTCGAGCGCCTATATCAGGAGCTGGACTATTTCTCGCACTTCACCCTTGCGTGCACTGCAGATGTTGTTCAGCTACAGCAGCAGGAAGATCGATTTCGCCTTCATGTCTTCTTGATGGGGCTGAATATGGAGTTTGACATGATGCGGACTCATATCCTTCACCGCTCTCCTTTCTCATCTCTTTGAGAGGCCTTCAACATGGTTCTAGGCGATGATGACCGCCGAAAGTCCCTTACGGCTAGTCTTCACCATGGTGTTAATCTTCCTCCTAAACTCTCTGCTTTGACTGGCGCTAGCCAAGGACCGAATATCATCCCCAGCAACTCTGGTCTGTCCTGTGATTATTGTGGCCGCAAAGGTCATACCAGAGAGGTCTGTTACATACTTCACCCTCACCTTTCTCCTCGTGGTCGTGGCCTTGGCCGAGGGCTAGGTCGTGGTGGTCATCGTCAGGGAAATCTCAGACAACATGATGTTGCTTACTCTACAAGTGTTTATGACGAGATCTCTACTACTGCCCCCAGTCAACTTATTGCTCAGGAGTTGGATGTTTTCCGCCGCCTACTGCACTCTCAGCCTGATCCACCATCGGGTGCATCTGCTTTTATTGCCTCTATTGTCATGTCAAGTGCTCCTACTACTACAACCTTCTCCTCTGAGTGGGTAATTGATTTTGGTGTCACCCATCACATGACCGGTTCCTCCTCAGGTTTCCTATCTTACACTCCCTTGTCTGGTAAGGACAAGGTTATTTCTGCTAATGGCATGTTATCCCCCATTGCTGGCAAAGGACAGATCTCATGTTCCTCTTTTATTTCTCTGTCATCTGTCCTTCATGTTCCATCCTTTCCACGCAATTTGCTTTTCATTAGTGATATTACCCACTCTCTCAATTGCTCGGTAACTTTTTTTCCTGATTCGTGTGTTTTTCAGGAACTGGGTACGAAGCGGAGCATTGGCAGTAGTAGTAACCGCGGTGGTCTGTAACTTGGACATGCCTTCATCTCAGGCCCTCTCCTGTTCTGCTGTTACAGTTGAAGATGTTCGTCGCTAGCATCGCCGACTTGGACACCCTTCTCCTATTTATCTTCTGAAATTTTTTCCTGTTTTTCCCCGTTTTTGAAACACTTTATCTGTGATGAATGTGACAGGTTTAAACATGTGCGACATCATACATCACATTTGTCATCTCCATATAGTACTCCTTTTGATATCATACACTCTGATGTTTGGGGACCATCCCATGTTGTTTCTACCTTTGGTTTTTGGTGGTTTGTCACCTTCATTGATTGTTTTTCTAGCACGACTTGGGTTTACTTGTTGAAGAAAAAAAGTGAGGTCCTTGCTTGTTTTCAGCTTTTTCACAAAATGATTCAGACTCAATTCAAGGGGGTCATCTGAGTCTTGCGTAGTGATAATGGAGGCGAATATGATGATCGAAGAGCCTTTGGATAATACCTTACTGATCATGGTATTATCCACCAGACCACGTGTGTCCACACTTCTACCCAAAACGGTGTCGCCGAATGTAAAAACCGGCACCTATTGGATGTTGCCTGTTACCTTCTAGGCACTATGCACCTTCCCAAGCCCTATTGGGTTGATGCAGTTCTTACTGCTGCTCACCTTATCAATCAGCTTCCCTCACGTATCCTTGGCCACGCTACTCCTCTGGCACGGCTGTCTACCATGACTACTGTCTATACTTCTCACCTTTCCCCCCATGTCTTTGGTTGTGTTTGCTTCGTCCACGTCCATTCGCCTCACCGAGACAAACTAGACCCACGGGCTCATCGGTGTGTGTTCCTCGGATACTCTTCCACTACTAAAGGGTATCAGTGTTATCATCCTCCCTCCGGTCGTCTATACTGCACTATGGATGTTACTTTTCGGGAAGTCGAATCATATTTCATGACATCGACACATGTTTTTCGTCAGGGGGTGAGTCATGTGGATCTTCCTAGTCATGTGGATCTTCCCCTTCCTATCCCTCCAGTTCCACCTCCACTACCACAGCCACTACATCTCCCTCCACCACAACCTTCTCTGTCCCAGGAACAGGGACCTCCTATCCCTCTACCTATTGTTCCAATATCTCCGTTTCCCCACGTGTATCACCGATGAACTTCCCGTTTACAGGCTACCAAGGCTCCGCCTCTACCAGCGCCCGCTTCAGCCGCAGATCCTGATGATGCGGACTTGCATATCCCACTTGCTCAGTTACGTAAGTCTGCATGTACTAATCATCCTATTTCTAATCACGTTGAGTACCATCATCTCTCTCCTGGCCACCAGGCTTTTGTTGCTTCTCTTTCGGTTGTTTCTATTCCCAGGACATGGCAGGAAGCCTTGCGCATTCCAGTTTGGGATCAGGCTATGAAAGAGGAGATGGCTGCCTTGGACAAAAATCACCCTTGGGATGTCTCTCCGCTTCCCCATGGCAAGAGAGCTATTGGTTCAAGATGGGTGTTTTCCTTCAAGCAAAATCAGGAAGGGAAGGTCGAACGGTACAAAGCACGGCTAGTGGCTCAGGGGTACGCTCAGACTCAGGGTGTGGACTACCAGGAGACATTTGCTCTTGTGGCCAAGATGAACTCTACTCGGGTATTATTGTCCATCGCTGCGATCATGAGCTGGGAGGTCCTTCAATTGGATGTCAAGAACGCGTTCCTCCATGTTGACCTCGAGGAAGAGGTCTATATCACTATATGACATTTCCTCCTGGATTTAGTAAAGAGGATGCTAAAGGCATGGTCTGTCGGTTACTGAGATCCTTATATGGCTTGAAACAGTCCTTAATAGCAGGGTTCGGCAGATTCCTCAAGGCTGTGCTTAAGTTTGGTTATAAGCAGGTGCAAGCAGATCACACTATGTTCATTCGAAGACAAGATCAGAGTATTGTGGTTCTTATTGTTTATGTGGATGATATTGTCATTATCGGTAATTATGCAGAAGAAATTGCAAATCTCAAGTCTCTCTTGGCTGAGGAATTTGAGGTAAAAGACTTGAGAAAGTTACGATATTTTCTGGGGATAGAGGTGACAAGATCCAATCAGGATATCTTCATATCTCAGCGAAAGTATGTCCTAGATTTGCTACAGGAGACAGGTATGCTTGGATGTGTTCCTGCGAACACCCCAATGGAAGAAAATCATTGTATCTGTGAAGATGATGACAGTGACCGTGCTGATGTCACCCGTTATGAGAGATTAGTTGGAAAACTAATATATCTATCTCATACTCGTCCGGACATTACATATGTCGTGGGCATTTTGAGCTGATACATGCATACTCCTCGTGTTAGACACCAACAAGCAGTTTACCAGGTGTTACGGTACTTAAAGAAAGCTCCTGGCCGTGAACTCCTGTTCATCAAGAATGACCACTTGAGGATAGAGGTCTTTACTGATGTTGATTGGGCAGGATGTCGTGATGATTGGAAGTCCACTACGGGTTATTGTTCCTTTGTTGGAGGAAACCTGGTGACATGGCGCAGTAAAAAGCAAAATGTAGTGGCCAGATCGAGTGTCGAAGCAGAGTATCGTGCGATGTCACAAGGGATGTGTGAAGGTCTGTGGCTTCGTACTATTCTACATGACTTGGGGTTTACTAATACATCCCCCTTCTCCCTATTTGCGACAATAAGGCGGCTATCAGCATAGTCAACAACCCTGTTCAACATGACAGGACCAAGCATGTCGAGGTGGATCGGCACTTTATCAAAGATCACTTGGATAAGAAAACAGTGGTCACTTCTTTCGTCCAATCAAAAGATCAACTAGCAGATGTCTTTACTAAAAGCTTGGGAAATGACATATTTACTGACGACATCAGAAAACTGGGCATGACCGACATCTTCCATCCGACTTGAGGGGGAGAGTTGAGAGAGATGAGATATTAGCATTTAATATAGAAAATATTTGTATCCTAAATAGAGCAACCCCAAATTAGGAATTATTAGTCCACACGAATCAATGACGTGTCACCAAGTCGTATTCCGATGTAATAGTATAAATCTCTCCATATGTGGAAGAATAAAATCATCGAAGTTATTAGTTCTACTTATTTCTACTAAATCCGGGCGGAGGAGAAACTCCCCGACTCAGTCCAACGGGAAAACAAAGACTTACAACTTGCATGCCCCTCTACCCACCACACCCCAGCTATTAATAGACTCCTGCTAGGCTTATACAGTTTATTAAAAGATGATATTACCCCCGTCCCGGCCCTACACATTCCGGATCCCATCAATCTGGCGCAAAGGGAAACAATATATAGGGCTGTGATCTGATAAACAGTGAAAGTAGCTTCAACTTTCTATTGCCTTGAAATAACATCAAAATTTAGTCATTATCATACACTCACCATTTCAATTTTATTGCATTAAATTAAAGTAATTAGTTTGATCTAAATTTAGTCGCGATCAGACACGATCAAGTAAAACAATTTGGTCACAAGAGATTGCTCTAAATTTCAGATTTCATTCTTGCTCGCATACACCTTTCAAACAAATTCTCAAAATTCCGGCCTTCTTACATTCACCAGTGCACCCAAATCAAATTTCTATTCCTTTGGTTAGTTAAACTTTGTACACATTTTAGGTAGATATTATTGTCATGAATAAAGCAATGCTAAGCAATTATATAAAGTATATATCAGTTTCAATTTGCTGGCTTGTGACGATCATGGAACAAGAGAACAGTGTCCCGATATTCCAATTCTGTCACTTTTTATATTTAAAATTTCAATTTCATTTACTTTTTATATTTAAAATTTCAATTTCATTCAATTTTTATATTTAAAATTTCAATTTCATTCACTGAATTCTAACATGCATCTGAACAGCTGAATTACTAATTTCAATACTTGTGACAGAATTCTTGCATTCAGCCCAACAACAAAATTGAAATTGACTTCAATTTCGATTCCCGCAATTCTTGCATCTCATTTCCTGCCAAACGAACGGACTCTAAGAGTTTGATAAATTTTGACGACAATAACAAAATTTGGTAGAAGATCTGAGCTGGATGAGGACTTTACGGTAGAAATTAAGCATTACAATTCAATCCAGTTTGAATATTTGAAATTTATCAAATTTTGTGTTAATACTGAAATTTAATAACAAACCTGACCAAGAGA
Source organism: Platanthera guangdongensis (assembly GCA_039583875.1). NCBI lineage: Eukaryota > Viridiplantae > Streptophyta > Magnoliopsida > Asparagales > Orchidaceae > Platanthera > Platanthera guangdongensis. The sequence continues at coordinate 3,641,960 of CM077150.1, read as the reverse complement.
ACCTTTTCCCATGAAAGATGATGTGTCAAAGTTGTTTGTGGCTGCCTCAAGTTCTTCTAAAGAGAAGGCTCGGTATGAAGGAATACCAAGGGCTCCCAGCTTTATTGTTTGAGAGATATACCCTTGACGGTGAACATGAAAACATCATTCAAAAAAGGCATGAAACATAATTATGAATATCTCTTCGGAAGAACGTGGGGAAAATGAAAAAAAAAGTATCTGCAAAATAGCATCATATATGAGCAGAAGATCATGGAAGTGTGTGTGTGTGTGTGTGTGAGAGAGAGAGAGAGAGAGTACTGGCATCGGCTAGAAATTTTGAAGGGTAGCCATTTGAAGCATGCTCAATAACCCTTCTTGGAGGTCTTTTCATAACTCTTCTAGCATTTGTTCTTTTCAGAAAATAAAACGAAACAAAAGCCACAATCAGAGCTACTACAATGGATCCTGCCACAGTAATGGCAACAATTGCTTTATGAACCGATGCCTTCTTTGGATTTCGAGGCGACAAATCCACAGCAAGAGCTTGATTCTGACAGAAGGAGATTGGATGCTGAATTTGAGCTTTGTTTGTCAAGCAATTTCCATAATACAGAACAATCCTGTGCTTGGATTTTGAACTTAGACAAGCTGGCAGGCTCCCGGTCAACAAATTATACGACAAATCTACATCTTCGAGTTCATCATTGCATGATGTGTTTGGAGAAAGTATACCAGTAAACCGATTTCCAGCAATATTGATGTACTTGATTGAAGCGAGAGACAGCAGTGATGGAATGAAAGGCCCCACGAATTTATTTGAAGAAATATCTACCTGCTGAAGAAGATAGTAAGAACTGAGCTCAGAAGGAATCCCCCCTGTAAAATTGTTATTTCTCATAAGAAGTTTAACGATCTTCTTGCTCAAACTTGGAAACTGGGGGCCAAAGTAATTGCTCTCCAAATCAAGCACTTGAAGATTGACCAACCCGCTAAGATCAGGCAGTGATTCAGAGAATTTGTTGAATGACAACACGAGCACTCGAAGCGACGCCAAATTGCTCACTGAAACTGGCAAAGGCCCGTTAAATGTGTTGTTCTTCAAACTCAACACCTCCATGAGGGGAAAAGAGCCAATCCACTCTGGCAATCTTCCGCCAATAAGGTTATGATCCAGAATCAATGTCTGCAGATTCTTCAATCGAGAAATTCCTCCTGGAATCACTCCAACCAACAAATTTGAGCTCATATTTACTATCTCTAGAGAAGACAGCCGTGAAATCTTTGCAGGAATTGAACCCCGTAACCCGAGAGAAGTCAATGAGAGGACTTTCAGTGTGGGGAGCCTTGTGAGGGTGGTGAAGAAGGAATCAATGGAGAAACTTCTGGGTAGCGTAGAAGCATTCTCGTTCCCATTGATATGTAGTTGAGTTATGCTTTCTTCATAGCAAACAACAGTTACTGATGGATTTGGTTCGGAGCCGCAGAAATCGGTGTTGATTTCCCAGCTTGTTAAAACCAATGGGAAATTTAACAGTCGCTGGAGGCTAAGTAATGTCCACGCTTGCGAGGATTGCAGCTGGCTTGAAGATGAAACCGAGGTTAAAACTATAAACCCTAGAAACAGGTAAGAGGAGTGACATCTCCACGCCATTATCAACTCAAACAATGAAAATTCTACAGCATCTCCTCGCCGTGCTTCCTTCGAGACCAAGAAGACGACGTATGCAAGCTATTTTTCAGATAAAACCATACCTCCGTGATTTGCTCCAATTTTCGCCGCATTTCGATATAATTGCTTCTCAAATGCGGGAAATCGCCGGTTGCCCTAACGAAATCTTCGATTTGCAGCGGGACCGGGATGAATCTCTCACGGGCGGATGGGAAGAGCAAAAGGACAAGAGATTCGGCAGAAATGAGCTGGAGAAAGGACTGAAGCGGACAGTATAATTGCACAAAACTGAGCTTTCTGATTGCTACAACAGACGCAATAAATAAATGCCCTCCGTCGAAGATTAGGGTTTCCCCACCACCAAAATCGCCATTAAAGCGGTAATCAAAGCTAAAGGTGAGCATCTCTCTTTCTCCTTGTCGGGCTTTTTCTTCGTATTAAAAGGTTCTTGAGGCCTGAGGATGAAATCTACAATAATTGTTTGAGATATGATGATTATTATTATTATTTTAATTAAAGTTTTAATAAAGTGAGCATTAATCAAAACTGGTAATTAATATTTTAATAATTATATAATAAATAATAATAAAGTAAGCGTTATGTCAGTGTCAAAGTAGGCGTAGGGCCTCCCACCGTGACCGTTAGACTGCGCGCCAAATTGGTTTGTGGTTGGCTGACGAAAATACCCCTGATACGTTGTCCCGTTTGATAACTAAGGGCTAGTGTGGCGCTCTATTTTCCGCGGGAAAATTACTGATTTTGTAGGTGGGGCAGAGCCGCGCCAAGGTACCATCGAACGGCTCGTGGTTGTAATCGGATCAGCCCCCTCAAATACGGCATTAGGCTCTATTTAGTATTCGATCCCAATAAGGGATTAGTGTGCAAATAGTGCACTCCTCATGATTCCCATCAACTAAGTAGGATTATAGGTTTGACCACCACACAAGTGATCCCCCGCACACTACTCTCACTACGTGCATCGTCCGAGCCATCACCGCGACCGGCCACCGACGCCGCCATCGCCGGTGCCGAGCGGCCGGTCGCATGGCACTGCCCGCAAGGGGCAGTTGCACCCCCGCCGCCCCTCCCTGCGGCCGCCTCCCGGCCAAGGGGTGTCGCACGCATGGGGCGGCCGCACCCCGGTTGCCCCTCCCCAGCCGCACCCCGGCCGCGGAGCATCCCCGACCGCAAGACGCCGCCCGCAAGGGGGGGCCGCACCCCGGCCGCCCCTCCCCGCGACTGCGGTCCTCCTTCGCCGACAGCCATCCGCTGTCAAGGTGGCTACTCATCCATGGCGGGTCTTCCCCGTCATCTGATCATTTTGCCACGATTGTCATCATTCATTTCATGAATAACCACCCACTAACCACCATGATTAATGGGGGTACGCCGTTAATAAAATAAATGTCTGACATTTAGTAAATATTATGCAAATAATATACATTCCAAAGTATTCTTAAAATAATATTATTGGTGGTTACGTTGTGCGGATAGCCGCATAACTATCGTAACCATCTCCAAGAGGCTATAAAAGGAGTCACAGACCTCTTCAGATCTCATATTTCTTCTTTATACTTTCTTTCGCCTCAGGCCAGAGTTATGCCGGATTTCTCCTACGAGTCGTCGTCTCTCCACCATAAATTTGACTAAGTCCTCCAAGAGCCAGTTTCACGAGCCGGACAGGGAAGTCTCCTTGCGCCCAACATCTCGCAAGTCATCGTCAACATTACTTTGCACGCTCCGCGATCGTGATCGGCTCCCGCACATTGCTCAAAAGCGCATGTCATCGCCAAAGGCCTCTAACTTTAAGTTTCGTGTGGGGCGGTTTGTCGCCCACCGAGCACAAGTGTACTCCCTAATCCCCCAATTGTAATGAGGAGTGGCATGTCGCCCTCGATTTTATAGAAGATTTGTAACCCAAAGCTCGTACTAGATTTTGATCGGCACAGACCCGGTCACGTGTTTTTTTATCGGTTGAGGGGTTTTCCACGTAAAAAATAACATGTGTTCCATCTTTCTTGTTATGTGACTGTGTGCGCACTTGACAGCTCTGTGGGTTAAGACGGACAAGTTTAGCACAATCTGTCAGGGGCGTCAAGTAAACCGTAACAACTTTTATGTTCAAATCTAATTTTCTTTTCTTAGTGACAGTCATAACTGTTATTTTGTCAAACATATATTCTATGATGATGGTGTTTTTGTCCAAACACATCTGAACAAAACATTGTGCCAAGCAGAGCCTTAGGGCCTGTTTGGCGGAGCGGCAGCACAGCGGCATGCCGCTGATTTGGTTGTCGCCCCGCCAAACAGAAATGGCAAACGGGCGGTGGCCAGATGCCACCGCCCGCAGTGCTGCAGCGCTGCAGCCATTGAAAAGGCTGCAGCGCTGCAGTTTTATTTTATTTTTTAAAAATTAATATTTAAATTTATATAATATATATATATATATATAATTTATATTTTATAAATATTAATTATATATTACGAAACGTTAATAATATAATAATATTATTAATTTTAATTGATATATTAACTTATATAATTAAGTTTTAATTTATAATTTTTAATATTAATAACATAATTAATATATTTTTAATATATTATATATTATTAATATTAATAACATAATTAATTAATCTTTGCTGCAATTTTTATAAATACAAATCATCCCATCTCGGGAACGACTCAAGCACGAATTTGTGCGTTCTGATGTCATTTGGAAGATCGAACAGCCTCAAAATTATGCGAGATTGTGTCTATTGCATGTACAAGACGTATTTTCAAAAGGCGCAAAAAATTAGGTGAAAGTGTGGTGCGACTAGCCAAAACTGCGGTGCAGATATCAACGCTCAATTATCAACGCTAATTAATTGAAATATTAACATTTAATTAATCATAATTAAATTATATAATTAAATGATTTATGTATTAACGTTTTAATTAACGCTTGAAAATCGGATCGCCGTAACCCCGAGTCGGAGCATGTTTGGTTTGAAAATCTCTAGGAAGAGCCTCATCATTTAATAAATAAAACTTATATAAAATAATTATTTAGTATTTTAATGTTTAATAATTTATGTTGTGGGTCACTCGAGTCGCTCGTAAATCGGTCAAAAATGAATCTTCCTAGATCGTGAGAATGTACCCGTTGGAATTGTAGTGTCGAGCCGGATGAGATCTCGAAAAAAATCTTCGGCTCGTCGGAACATATTTTGGGGAACCCCATCAATATTAATATATTTACTTTTATAATTAAATAAAATAAATATTTAGCAAGTTGTATAATTATTTTTAAATTTGGTAAATTTTTCGGGTTGTTTAATTATTACTATCACTGTTTAATTCTGCATCACTGTTTCACACAGCACTGCAAATACAGTTTTCCAAACAGTTTCATAAATTTTTCCACCACTGCAAAACAGCTGATTCCTGCACCACTGTTTCCCACCACTACTTCCTGCACCGCCACAGCTTAGCCAAACATGCCCTTAAACTCCGAATGGAAGTTGTTTTTTATTGTAGGATTCTCCATTTCAATGAGATAAATCCGGTCAATTTAATGGTCTTCTATAAGATAAATAATAATAATAAAAAATCATCTATGCTATATAATAAGGATAATATTGAGCTAAATCTTGTTTGAACATTGAAATTTAGGCTTTATTTGGGGGCGGCAGTGGCAGAAGCAGCCGGCGGGTGGAACCGCCAATCTAAAATTGGAGGGGGGATCGAAACGGAGCAATTCGGCAGCTTTTCCTCCTTGTTGCAGGAGCAAATAGAGCAAACGCCCCGGACGACATTAGTTTTCCAGCTGTCCGGCGACGTTTGATCCAAAGCACGGGCCAGAAAATGTCGCGCCAAATGAAGCCTTAGTGTCCTCAGCTTTTTAGGGTCTTTCCAAAGTGCCATCGCTATTTGTGTTTAATTGCACTTATTGTCATCCAGCGATTCTGCATCGCTGCAACGGGAAATGCTCTCTCTCTCTTTCCGACGAGCAAGCCGGTAAATATAAGGTCACTTTTTCAGCTACTAGCACCTCCTACAACTTTGCTTCATTGTAACAAAGTAAAGAGTCTGAAAGGGGGAGTGTGGGAGGGGGAAAGGGGTAAGGGAGAGAGAAAGTAAAGATAGAGAGGGAGAGGAGACGAGTTTTGGGCACACAGCCACTCCTAGTCGTAAATCTGTGATCCCTATTCTCGGATGGGCAGTCGACGATTGTTACTCTCCCTCGACTATCGACGATTGTCAAACCATAGGTTTCCATACACAACATCGGTTGGAGATTGTTTTTCTCGGACGGGGATCAACGATTGATACTCCCAGTTGAAGATCGGAGATCGGTGACCGTCAAACCCCAGATTTATGCACACATCTACCACGTTGGCGATCACAAGTCGCGATCAACAATCGCTACTCCTGTTGACAATCGCTACTCTCAGTCGGTGATTGACAAATCCAGGATTGCACACAACCACTAGACATGAGAATATGGACAAATTTAGGAATTTCAACTAAGTAGGCTCGGAGCTTGGAAAAAGTTTGAGAAACTCGTTGATGAAGATTATTTAGTGACCAAGAAATATTTGTGACTAATAGAAAGACTTGAAAGTTTTAGTGAAACTAAGGCAACTCTCGACTAGGTTACCGCCCCGTGTGCCATTTCTTGAAACTCGGGACTTCCCAATTGAGTTTCGATGGATTCGTCTCCCGTAAATTGTTCTTTGACCGCATCAAAATAAAGGGGACAATGTAAAAATAAGTAAAATTATAAGTAGAGTAAAGAAGATGTCGCACTATATCGCATTGAAGATGACAGTGTTTCTTGCAAATATTTCGAAGAAATTACAAGAAAAGAAGAGGACGGACTTGAGAGGTTAAAATTAGTTGCAGCGATTTCAATAAATTTACAGATGTCATTTTCATAAAAATTGATTAAATCAGTTAGTTGGCATGTCATATTCCTTCTCATCAAAAAAAATTTGAACGTCTTTGTTGAAGCCAGGAAAATCCTAACCTCAGAATTCGGACCGAAGCTGCCTAAGGTTACTGGCTCAGAAGCTAGATAAGACGGCAAAGAAGGCTAGCGCAAAGAAACGGGTCAAACAGGACCCCAGACGTTGCGGCAGGAAGGACTCACCACGTACCCGGATGCTCGTAAGGAGCAACCCCTTCTCAACCAAGAATGGCCGAACTGAGTACGAGAGAGGCTAGCTGACAAAGTCGCAAAATCGCGAATTGCTCTAAGGAAAAGGAATCTGAAGTCCAAACCAGTATGTCGAACAAGAGGCGTGTGAGTATCCTGCCGAAGGTTTCCGGTCCTCTCTCTCGTACACCTGGGGTCCTATTTATAGGCAAAAACAAGGGAAGAGGGGGGGTCATATTTATACCCCACCCCTGGCAACCAGGCGACTTCCAGGGGAACTCGCAAGGATCGGGCGAGTATCTCGCCTAGTCGCCTACCCGGCGAGTATACGAGGGGAGCTCGCCTATACTCACACAGGCCTTCCGCGATCTTCATTGCTGACTTTGACTTCTGCCTTGACTTGTTGACCTTGGCCTCTGCTGACCTGGCTGTGGTAGGACCCACTCTCGACGAATACGGGTTGTACACAATCCCCGCTCTTTCGGAGCGACATCGGAGCTCAGAAAGAAACATCAAACACTTATTCGGCGAGTTGCGCTGCCGAATATCTGGGTTGCTCGCCTTTTGTGACTGCCAGCCGATCTCTATAAATAGGGGGGGCCTAGTTCTTTAGCCGGTTCTTCATAACTCGCGCTTGATGTCGAACGCCGAGAAGATCCTTCGTGACAGTCTTGCTGCGTTGACGAGCGCCATCGGAGTCGCTAAACCAAAGCGACCGCGCAAAGAGGATGCCGCCGCCGACTTGCCTCTGCCCAAGAGAAAAAAGGCAAAGTCCAAGAACAAACCCGCCTCTGGCGATGATATCTCGCGGCCGCCCCTTTCTCGCCCTGCGCCCCCCACCATTAATCTCGTGCTCTCTACCAGCACGCAGCAATTGCTTAGCGACTTGGGACTCGACGACATTCCCAATGTCGCCGTTTCTGATGCGAGTCTCCTCGACTCGCATAACATCCCTGAGCTCGCCACTTCCACAGCCCCGGAACTCGCCTCCACTTCGACGTCTCAGCAGGTGGAAGTCGTCGACCTGCGAGGTTGTCTTTTAGCCTAGATGATTTCTCATTCTGTCGGTTGTTTTTATTGCTTGCTAACCGGACTGTGATACTCGCAGATTCTCCCACGGAGGGTTTGGGCGCGGCTTTGAATGTCGCCCCGTTGAGCTCCGTGCCGCTCGTCGCCCTTCCCGCCGGTGGGCAAGTAAGGACCGCGCACACAGTGCGGATAAATATCGGTTCCAAAAAGACGGTCGAGGCCTCGGTTCCTTCCGCGAGCAAGGAACTGTCGTCGAAAAATCCTCCGTTGAGTAAGACATTGGAGAGCAAGGGTCTCCCTGCGAGTTCTGGGGTGCCCGTAAGAAGTTCTGCCCTGCCCGCCACGAGTTTTGTGCTGCCGCCGGTGAGGACTTCTCTACCCGAGGCGAGCTCCTCTTTACCCCCACCGCCGCCGCTTACCAATATCGCTGCCATCCAGTCGGTGACAGCATCCTTGCCGCCGCCACCGCCTCTGATCGCGTCTTCTCAAGTTACCACGACGTGACTTCCTCCACCTCCGCCGAAGAATCCTCCGCCACCGACGGGTTCGTCGCTCCCTCCGCCTTCTTCATCACATCCCGCAGGTGTAAAGCCGGTAAAGCCGCGGCCTAGCTACTTCGCGCCAAGGAACGCGGATCCTGGACAAGGGGGGCGTAGTCGAGGTAAGGCAGCCGAGCTCGCTGGTGGTCCATCGTCAAGCCGGCGAGATGAGACAGCGCGCGGATCCCCTCCTCGCCGATCGAGATCTCCTCGCCGATCCAGGTCTCCTCGCAGCGGTATGCGTCGCTATTGTCGTGCACATGGCGGTTATGTATCTACGTCTAATTCTGGCGACTTTTGTTTGATGTCAGATCGGCCGGCGACTCCAGGGGCGGCCTTCATCAACGCTATGGGTCTGCCGGGAATAGAATATCGCCGCGCGGCTGCTCGAGCTTACATGGAGCTGGAGAGCAAGTTTGACCAGCTGGCGATCTTCGAGCCTCATCGCCGAATATCATCGTTGGAAGTGCGGATGGAGAAAATGGAAGAGCTCAAGAGTACGCTGGAGAGCTATGAATCCCGCTTTCACATGGTAAGGGAGAATGATCGTCAGCTCGCGGTCAACAATCATCGCCTCCAGCTTGTTCTCGAAGAGGTCGCCGGCATGCGAGCGAGTATGGGCTCTGTTGGCAGGTTGTCGAGGATGGAGGAGCAGCTGCGGCTTGGTGATGATGCGATAGCGGTGGCGACGGATCATTTCCGGCGAGCATGCGAGATGAGTTGGGTTGGGCGACATCCACATCCTCCGGAGAGGCCTAGGCCTTAATCTTTCTTTTATTTGGAACTCGCCCCAGTGCGATTTTGTCAAACATTTTCTGGCTTGTAATAAGCGAGCTTAGACCTCGCGCAAGTATTAATTTGTTCTCCCTATTTCAATGTTTACGCGATATCTGTCTGGATTGTGCCGAGTTTGTTCTGCAGGTTGCGATTATGCTCCCTCTATTTTCTGCGATTTACGCAACGCGTTGACTTACTCGCTAAAAGCGCGACTTGTTTGGTACTCGTCGTAAGGATAGTATACCCCCCCCCCTTGGCGCCTATAAATACTGGGGGTAGGTAGGACATAAGTACGCTGTTGCGCTTTTGTCCTCCTAGCTCGCGAGTATTTGCTCCTGCTCGCGTGCTGCGACCTTGCTCTACTCCTCGCTCGTCTTCCTCTCTTCTTCACAGGTCGCTGGATGGTGGGAGACGACGCCAGTGCTCGCCGCCAGGCCCATGCCGCCAACTTCGCGGATGCGGCTTTTAAGAGGTCGACCACCAGTGTGCGTGACTTAGAAAATTTTAGGGAAAGACTCCTTCCTGAAGGATACTCGGTCAGACTTCCGGCCCACAGTGAGCGACTTAACACCTTTATCGAGGGCGCGCTTGTCCTTCCTCTCTGACACTTCGACGCCGGCCTGCGACTACCTTTCTGGCCGGAGTATTGCGACATCCTACGATACTTCGGTATAGTCCCCGCGCAAATCAACCCCAACGGTGTCGCCATCATCATGGGGTTTCTTTGCTACCTTCGCGAGGAGAGGATCATCTTCGATCTCTCCGTATTCCGCAAGATATTTGTCTTCGCCGTGACTTCCGAGGGTGTGGTCTATTTCAGCAGCCACGTATGCACCCTGGTGGGGACGGCCAACAAAGTTCACAAATGGAGCGAGCAACTAGTCGTCGTCGAGGGCGACTTTGGCGACGTCCAGGGAAGGCCGCACCAGCTCGCCGATGTCGCCTTCCTTCCACCAATATTGGAAGGCGCGCGCGAGCAACTCGTCGAAGCGTTCCGAGGTCGCCGGTTTGACGTCATCTTCTGGCGATTAAACGTTAACACGCTGTTCGAAGTCCACTACAACGAAGGTAAATCTCGGCAAGGAATGTCGGTATCCTACTCGCCCCTATAATCGCTTGCTCATGTCACTCGGTCTTTTGCAGAACCGAACGAGCTCCCGGTGAGGCCGCTTCCTCCAGCCAAAGGAATCGCCACCTCGCTACCTGAGCCCGACTCTCCAGCCGACATCGGCGAGAAGAAAAAGATCGCCAAGGGCAAGGGTAAAGGCAAAGCCAGGTCGCCGGGCCCCGCGACCAAGAAACAAAAGGTGTGCTCGCCACCTTCTGGCGACCAAGACTCGCCGCTCCACGCTCGGCTTCCCCACTTCCACCCCAACTTCAACTTGGGGCTTGACGCGGTGGACGCCTACGGTCGCCCTCTGGTGACCTGGGCACCTGACGAGCATCTGGTGACGCTGAGCACCAACCTCCCCTCTTGGGCGGAGGAGGGGGAGGATAAGGGGGAGGCCTTCGCCGTCCTCCACACGATGTACGATCGAGGCGACGCCGAGGCCATGCTGGATCTTGGCGAGGAGGAGCTCGCCCAGCAAGCGGCCTGCTCGCTCGCCCGAGCTGTCGAGCTAAATCACTTTGCGGCGAGGAGGATGCTGGAGAGGACGCAGGCCTTGAAGATCGTTAGTCAGAAGGCGATCAATCTCGGCATGGAAGCCACCCGCTGGCGAGATTACGAGGTATGTCGCTTTTACGCGCGATGCTGATGTCCCATGAACATTTTGGCTGACTTCGTTGTTTGTCGCAGGCTGCCGAGATGGAGACCGCCAAAAAACTTTCTGAGTACGAGGCGGAACTCGCCAAGGCTCGGGCTGATTTGGAGGCAGCCCAGATTCGCTCGGCCGAGATGGAGTCTCGCCTGGCCATTTTAGAAGCCGGCGCGAGTTCCTCTGCTCCCCAGCCGCGCCCGGAGGACGATCCTCACTACGCCATCAAGCGATCTCGCATCCTGTGGGAAGAGAGGTCGTCCGTCCGCCGCGAGATAGCCCGCGCGGCAGGTAACGTGGTCCTTGCGAGGCTGAGGATTAGTGGGAAGCTCGAAGAAGGGGAGAAGGAGTTCACGGTTGACGAACTCATCCCCGAGTTGCTCGCCGAGACGGTCTCGCCAGATCGCCTGCCTCTGACATCGTCAGGCTCTGATAGCGGCGGCGGCAGTAGTAGCAGCGGTAGCGGCGAGGAGGAAAGCGAGGAAAGCGGCGACGAAGATGACGTTGACATTGGAGATGAGGAATATCGGCCAGATACTGGCGACGATGAGTCCTAGTTGCTCGCTGATATTCTTCATACTCGTTTGACTTAGCCTTTAGTGAAATTTTTGTAACACTTGTAAAATTTTTGATATATCATTGCAAGTTTGAATTACCACATCGTCGCCTTCTTTCTTTTTGTGTGCTGGTTTGTGGATAATACTCGCTAGGCTCATAGGCTCGGGGAGAATGAGTGCTCGCGACATGTGCGCGCACGACGACATTGTTGATGGTCGCTTAGCTGATATTCGCATGCCCGTAGTCGTGCTTTACAACTTGCGCCCCGGCACTCGCTACGGAACTACTCGCCAGACCATACTCGCACATTCATCACTGCCTGCGTGCATGCTCGCCCCAAGGCTGATATTTGCATTCCCGTAGTCGTCCTTCGTAACTCGCGCCATGGCACTCGCCACGAAACTACTCGCCAGACCATATTTGCACATTCATCGCTGCCTGCATGCATGCTCGCCCCAAAGCTGCTCGCGCTATCCCTCCGGGGAGCTAGGTCTAACTTGATCTCACTCGAGGAGGCCTGCGGCCAATGTGCACGAGGGGAGCTCGTGCAGGGATTTGGTCTTACGGAGACCTACCACTCGAGGACTTGAATCTTGCTGGAGTCGACAGGTCTCAGGAGCCCTGCTCAACTGGAGTGGTGTAGGTCGACTCGGGGAGGCAAGTAGTCGGTCTGCAGGAGAGGAGCTCGTACAGAGGCCTCGGACTACGGTATCACTCCAGCGAGGATCTCGATCTCACTCGAGGAGATCTGCGGCCAATGTGCAGGAGGGGAGCTCGTGCAGGGACTTGGTCTTACGTAGACCTACCACTCGAGGACTTATACTTTGTTGGAGTCGACAGCTCTCAGGAGCCTTGCTCAACTGGAGTGGTGTAGGTCGACTCGGGGGGGGGGCAAGTAGTCGGTCTGCAGGAGAGGAGCTCGTACAGAGGTCTCGGACTACGGCATCACTCCAGCGAGGGTCTCGATCTCACTCGAGGAGATCTGCGGCCAATGTGCAGGAGGGGAGCTCGTGCAGGGACTTGGTCTTACGGAGACCTACCACTCGAGGACTTGAACTTTGTTGGAGTCGACAGCTCTCAGGAGCCTCGCTCAACTGGAGTGGTGTAGGTCGACTCGGGGAGGCAAGTAGTCGGTCTGCAGGAGAGGAGCTCGTACAGAGGTCTCGGACTACGACATCACTACAGCGAGGGTCTCGATCTGACTCGAGGAGATCTGCGGCCAATATGCAGGAGGGGAGCTCGTGCAGGGACTTGGTCTTACGGAGACCTACCACTCGAGGACTTGAACTTTGTTGGAGTCGACAGCTCTAAGGAGCCTTGCTCAACTGGAGTGGTGTAGCTCGACTCGGGGAGGCAAGTAGTCGGTCTGCAGGAGATGAGCTCGTACAGAGGTCTCGGACTAAGGCATCACTCCAGCGAGGGTCTCGATCTCACTCGAGGAGATCTGCGGCCAATGTGCAGGAGGGGAGCTCGTGCAGGGACTTGGTCTTACGGAGACCTACCACTCGAGGAATTGAACTTTGTTGGAGTCGACAGCTCTCAGGAGCCTTGCTCAACTGGAGTGGTGTAGGTCGACTCGGGGAGGCAAGTAGTCGGTCTGCAGGAGAGGAGCTCGTACAGAGGTCTCGGACTACGACATCACTCCAGCGAGGGTCTCGATCTCACTCGAGGAGATCTGCGGCCAATGTGCAGGAGGGGAGCTCGTGCAGGGACTTGGTCTTACAGAGACCTACCACTCGAGGACTTGAACTTTGTTGGAGTCGACAGCTCTCAGGAGCCTTGCTCAACTGGAGTGGTGTAGGTCGACTCGGGGAGGCAAGTAGTCGGTCTGCAGGAGAGGAGCTCGTACAGAGGTCTCGGACTACGGCATCACTCCAGCGAGGGTCTCGATCTCACTCGATGAGATCTGCGGCCAATGTGCAGGAGGGGAGCTCGTGCAGGGACTTGGTCTTACGGAGACCTACCACTCGAGGTCATGAACTTTGTTTTTTCGAGGGTCCTCCGGGACGTACTCGCGACTAACATTCCCCTTGGGCCCAACCCGGCTCCCTGGCTACTGGAGGGAAAGCCTGGCCGGGTTGATCATTAATCCAATCCGGGAGGTCGGGATCCAGACCGGTTCCTGCTAGCGCCCTCAGTCGGAGGAGAGATGCAGTCGGGGGTAGCTAGGCCGACATGCAAGGGGGGAGCTGATCTCGGCCGTCAATGCAGGGGTCCGGTCTTACAAGGACGCTTATATCCCGAGGCATCGTCCCATCGTCCGAACTGGGCCATCCAGGGGGAACGAGTTGACGGCAAGCTTCTCGGATCGATCTTGAAGTAAAACCTAAAGCTCCTAGAAAGTTTGCGATAAAAAACAAGATGGAAAGAAAAAGAAAAGCTGTCATTGCATATATGGAAACAAAGTACATCATCGGCCGCTAAGGATAGAACCTTTTCAGGTCATCCCCGCTCCAAGTACCTCCCAGCTGCTCTCCACCCTGATCCTGGAGATAATAGCCTCCGGTGGCTAAGGCTTCTTGAATAATAAAGGGACCTTCCCAATTCGGATGCAGCTTGACCACTGTGGCTCCCCTTCCTGCTGCGTCTACCTTCTTCATAACCAGGTCTCCGGCGAGAAAGTACTTTAGGCGGACATTTTTGTCGAAGTGCTTTGCCCTGCGCCGCTTGATCTCCTCTTGGCGGATGGAGGCCAAGTCACGAAGTTCTTCCACGAAATCCAATGAGAGTCTTTGGGCGTCCTCGTTCTCCAAGCGCCATTCTTCGTCGCCATCTCCTGCTGCTATAACTCTCGGGCTCCGAACCTCGAATTCTACTGGGATGAGTGCCTCAGACCCGTGGGATAATTTAAAAGGAGTTTCTCTCGTGGCCGAGTTTGGAGTTGTTCTCAAAGCCCAGAGGACCGAGGGGAGTTGCTCCGCCCAATTGCCCTTCAAGTTGGTGACTTTCTTTTTTAGCAGGTTTATGATCAACTTATTGGCTGCTTCGACCTGTCCATTGCTACGAGGATTATGCACAGAGGCGAATCGAATATCCGTCCCTAGCTGCTTTCAGAAATCTTCCAACTCCAAACTAGCGAATTGCGGCCCGTTGTCGGTGACGATGGCCAGGGGAATCCCGAACCTGCATGCGATCTCTCCCCAAATGAAATTCTTCACGATCTGCGACGTGGTTTTGGCTAGGGCCTTTGCCTCGATCCACTTGGATAAATAGTCGATCATAACTAGCACAAACTTCCTCAGTCCGCTGGCTTGAGGAAAAGGGCCGATCAAGTCCATTCCCCAGATGACGAAGGGCCATGGAGCTGTGATCGAGCGAAGGTGTTGAGCTAGCTGTAGTTGAAGAGGTGCGAAGAGCTGACACTGGAGGCATTTTTTGGAGAAGGTCTCTGCATCCTTCCTAATGGTGGGCCAGAAGTATCCCTGCCTTAGAATCCTTTGTTCAAGAGTACGAGTCCCTGAATGGCTGCCGCACTCCCCTGAATGAATCTCTTCCAGAATACGAGGTACTTCAATCTCTGACAGGCATCGAGCCAGAGGACCTGAGATGGTTTTGCGGTAGAGTTCTCCTTCTTGAAGCAAATAATAGGCGGCTTTGTACCGAAACTTCCTCTTGTCTCCTTCGCTGGCAGGTATCTGTCCCGTCTCTAGAAAAGAAATGAACGAATCCATCCACGATGCCCTTTGCTCAATTTCCATCATCTCCCCTTCCTCGATGGACGGTCGGAAAAGCTCTGCCACGATTCCCCCAGCCCTGGGACCGTATTTGGCAAGATAGTCGGCTTCTGAATTCTCCTCTCGGGGTACGTGCTAGACGAAGAAAGATTGAAATTCCCCAATCAGGCCTTTTACTTTGATCAAGTACCGTCGCAAAATCGGGTCATTCACCTCGAACTCGCCTCTGATCTGGGAAGCGACTACCATCGAGTCGGTGAAGGCCCTGATGTCTTTAATCCCCAACTCCTTGACAAGACGCAAGCCGGCCACCATGGCTTCGTACTCCGCCTGATTGTTGGTAGCTGGAAAATGAATTTCGACTGCCTGCTCGATCCTGGTTCCCTGAGGGCTGACTAGCACGACTCCAGCTCGCATAGAGTATCTGCCTGAAGCACCATCCACAAACATCTGCCAGGACACTATGTCAGAAGAGCCTTCCTCTACTTCCACTTCGGCCGAGAAGTCGACAAGGAAATCTGCCACCGCCTGCGCCTTGATTGCTACCCTTGGAGGGTAGGAAATATCGAACTCGCTAAGCTCTACCGCCCACTTTGCCAGCCTGCCAGAGTGCTCCACTCCATCAAGGATACTCCTTAGAGGGTGATCTGAGATGACCCGGATGGAGTGAGCTTGAAAATATGGGCGGAGTCTTCGAGCCGAAACCACCAAAGCGAACACCAACTTCTCTAGGATTGGATACCTCGTCTCCGTCTGTCGCAGCACTCTGCTAACATAGTAGATAGGAAGTTGTCTCTTGCCTTCCTCCCGAACCAGCACCGAACTAACCGCTTCTGCTCCGACTCCTAGGTAGAGGAAGAGATCTTCATTACCCTGTGGCCCCTGGAGGAGAGGAGCTTGGGTTAGCTATTGCTTGAGCTTTCCGAAAGCCTCCTTGCACTCCGATGTCCACTCGAATTTCTGATTTCCTCGAAGGGTCTTGAAGAACGGAGAGCACTTCTCCCCTGCCTTGGACAAAAAACGGTTGAGGCCTGCTAGCCTTCCTGTCAGCCTCTGGACTTCCTTAGGATCTCGCGGCGATGTCATCTCCAGAATGGCCTTCACCTTGTCTGGATTGGGTTCCACCCCCCTGGGAGTAAGGAGGTGACCTAGAAACTTCCCTCTTCCTGCACCGAAGACGCACTTGGACGGATTGTGTCGCAGCTTGTACTTCCTCAGGGTGGCAAAAGTCTCTTCCAGGTCCGTTATGTGCTCCGCGACGCTCTTGCTCTTGACGAGGAGGTCATCAACATAAACCTCCAAGTTCCGCCCCTTTTGCCCTTTGAAGATCTGATCCATCATCCTCTGGTAAGTGGCGTCTGCATTATTGAGCCCAAAGGGCATCATCTTGTAGCTATAGCAGCCGTTGCTGGTTATGAAAGAGACGTCCCGACAGTCGGGGGGATGCATCCGGATCTGATGATATCCTGAAAAGGCATCAAGAAAACTCATCACAGGAAACCCGACGGCGGAATCAACCAACGCGTCGATTTGAGGCAAGGGGTAGCAATCTTTCAGACAAGCTTTATTTAACACGGAAAAATCGATACATAAATGCCAGCCTCCTCCAGGCTTTTTCACCATTACAACATTGGAGACCCAGCCTGGATACTGGATCTCCGAGATGAATCCTGCTTTCAGCAACTTCTCCACCTCTTCCCTTATCGGCTCGGCTAGCATGGCGGCGCTCTTCCTCTGCTTTTGTCGAACTGGAGCCGCCGCGGGATCCAGGTTGAGGCGATGACAAGCTACATCGGCATCCACTCCTGGCATCTCGGCGACGCTCCATGCAAAGACATCAACGTTGTCTTGCAGGCAAGCGGCCATCTCCATCTTCCCCCCAAGCGGCAAGGATCCTCCCACCTTCAGCAGTCCTGGCTCTCCCCCTCGTGAGATTACTTCTACCTCCTCCACCTCCTCAGCACCACGCATCCCGTTCTCCTTCTTCAGCAACTCCTCTAGCTTTTCCGCATCGCCCATCCAGCTGATGGTGCTGACGGCATTCAAGTAGCACTCCCTGGAAGCCTTGGGATCTCCCCTGATCCTGATCTGCACATCTTCGCGGCAGTACTTTAGGAACTGGTGATAAGACGACGGAACGGCCCTGAAATAGTTGATAAGAGGCCGCCCGAAGATGTCGTTGTATCTACTCGGTGCCTCGACGATGATAAAGCGGCATCGAATCGAAGTCCCCCCGAGTGTGACCAGCAGCTCCACTGCTCCCTCCACCTCTTTCTTCTCTCCTGAGAAGCCAAAGAGTGGTCCATCCGCGGCCTGGACTCGGGCCGCTTCCACCTGAAGTCCAGTAAAAGTTCTCTTGAAGATGACATTCACCGAACTTCCATTATCCGCGAGGATTCGGTCGACGGTGAAGTCCTCGATGACAGCTTGGATCACTAGGGCATCATGGAAAGGGTTCTCATTCCCCAGCATATCTTCTTCCGAGAAGGTGATCTCCTCTAATGGCGGCGGGGTCTGTGACGTCGAAGCGACGTTCTTCCGATAGATTTGGTGAAGACTTCCCTTGCGGGAAGCTCCCAGCCCGGCCCCCCCATTGATCACCCCTACATGCCCACCTCCGGGGCCATGTAACACTTCCCCGCGAGTTCCTAGGTCAACTCGGTCTTCATTCCTTCTTCTTGCCGGAGTTTGAAATGCCACCTGTCCAACCGGGGCCTCCTGTCTCTGCTGCTCTCTTTCTGCTGCGCCTGCTTCCAGCCTTCTCCTTGCTTCCCAAAACTCGGGGCAAGCCAAGGTCTCGTGTCCCTCTACTCAATGAATATCGCAGTAAAGGGGAATTGCCGCCTCCTGGCGCATCGCTCGCTGCTCCTTCCGACGTCTCTTGTTGTCTCGGCGAGCGATGACCATCGTCTCTCTTCTTCCTCCTCCTCGACCTCCCTCCTGTCGATTTCCATCTCTCCTTTCTTCCTGATACTGCTGTCTCGCTGGTCTCCACTGGGGGTGATTCTCCGGATACTAGAATCGCCTTTCCTCCCTTCTTCCTTCTCGAGCTTCCGCCGGCCTCCTCTCTTCCTGCCTTCGAGGCCTCTCCTGCCTCCTTTCTTCAAACCTCCTGGGTTCTTCCTTTTTCCTTTTCTCTTCCCTTCTTGGATCTTCTTTCTTCCTTTCCTCTTTCCTCTCTTCCTTCCTTTCTGGCGTCTTCCTTGACTTTGACCCTGAAGGCCCTGCTCTCCCCCTTTCCATCTCAATCTCCCCATCTAGCCTCGCTAAGAAGTCCTTGTTCTTCTCTTCTCCACGAACAAAGGTATTTGCCTTCTCTATCATCTCTTCGAAGGATCTCGGGGGATTGGACCCCATCTCCAGACTGAACAAACCTTGTTTCAACCCGAATTTGAGGGCCACCATCAAGGTAAAACTGTCCACTTCCTCTACCTCCAGAATTTCCTCTTGAAAGTGATCGACGTAGTGTCCCAAACTCTCATGTTGCCCTTGGACGATCTTGAAGAGTGTTGTCGCTTCCTTCTTCCTCTTCTTCGAAGTCGCGAACCTTGCCATAAGGCCCCGACGTAAATCTGAGAAGTAGTATACTGATCCTGCCGGTAGTTGATGGAACCAATCCCGAGCATTTCCCTTGAGGGTGATGGAGAAGAACCTGCACTTGAAGGCATCAGACATATTTTTAATGGAGACGACGTCCTCAAACCACTGGAGGTGTCTGACTGGATCGTCTCTGCCGGAATAGTAAGTAAGAATGGGTTCCCGGAATCCTTCTGGAACTGGAGCGGCGAGGATCTCGTCATAGAAGGGGCTCCTCCCTTCCTGGCGGTGACGGGTTTCATCCTCGCTAGAAACGTCATACTCGTATTGGCGAGTATCTCGGAATCTCGCCGGCGACATTGGATCCCGGAAACGGACCCCCTGGCTGCTCGCCGGATAAAGCCGCAATGGCATTGGTCGTTCTTCTCTTGCCCAAGCGGGCTCCTTCCCAGCTCGCCTCGGCGGCTCTCCCTCTTCTAGCGGCGTCAGACGACGAGGAGAAGTCGCCGTGACCTCTGGGCGCTGAGCGAAACCAGTGAGAATGGTCTGGTCGATCTTCCTCGCGAACTCTTCGAACGCGGCCACTGTTACAAACTCGCCACCTCGCGCGGCGTCTCCTCCTACTGCCGAGTTGCTGACCAACTCTCCTTGCTCGCCACCAATGGCCATCTCTCCCAACTTCCAAACTTTCCTCCTTGGCTGCAATCCACCCTCACCGCACCAAGTGTTGAAGCCAGGAAAATCCTAACCTCAGAATTCGGACCGAAGCTGCCTAAGGTTACTGGCTCAGAAGCTAGATAAGACGGCAAAGAAGGCTAGCACAAAGAAACGGGTCAAACAGGACCCCAGACGTTGCGACAGGAAGGACCCACCACGTACCTGGATGCTCGTAAGGAGCAACCCCTTCTCAACCAAGAATGGCCGAACTGAGTACGAGAGAGGCTAGCTGACAAAGTAGCAAAGTCGTGAATTGCTCTAAGGAAAAGGAATCCGGAGTCCAAACCAGTATGTCGAACAAGAGGCGCGCGAGTATCCTGCCGAAGGTTTCCGGTCCTCTCTCGTACCCCTGGGGTCCTATTTATAGGCAAAAGCAAGGGGAGAGGGGGGGGGGGTCATATTTATACCCCACCCCTGGCAACCAGGCGACTTCCAGGGGAACTCGCAAGGATCGGGCGAGTATCTCGCCTAGTCGCCTACCCGGCGAGTATACGAGGGGAGCTCGCCTATACTCACACAGGCCTTCCGCGATCTTCATTGCTGACTTTGACTTCTGCCTTGACTTGTTGATTTTGGCCTCTGCTGACCTGGCTGTGGTAGGACCCACTCTCGACGAATACGGGTTGTACAGTCTTCATCTTTTCCGACTCCTTTCTCCCTCATCCGGAAACCTTTTTTGACCATAAATATTCAAAATTTATTGTCTCGATGAGAGAAATCCAAATCCTTCATCCTACAATTATATATATGTAACATCTGTAACTAACGCAAATTTATTTTTAATTGTAGGGTCGAGTCGCAACGGATTTTGATCGAGGCATCGCGTCGTTGAGGTACGATGTCAGTATGATTATATATCACGTTTGTTAACTAGTAATTTATATCAGTCGTAAAGACGTGTGACACAGCTCGTTTTTAATAGCGAAGCGTAACACATTTTGGGGTGCCAATAGCAGGTCTCACCCCCCTCTCCTCATGCGGTTATTATCAAAACCGCATACCCGACAGTTTTAAAACCCGCAAGCTTCTTATTTCACGGGAGTTAAATCGCAATCGAGCCTCCCGTTTCCGCTCTTTCCGCAAGCCAAGCACGACGCATCTCGCGCCCTGGCCGATGGCTTCCCCCTCTCCGATTCTCAGATCCGGCCTTTCCTTCTCCCTCTACGGGCGCCGGTGAGTGCTTTCCTCCCTTCCCTTGCATTTGGAGGTCTGGTTTCAACCCTAACCGGTGGAATCAAGAGTGTCGAAGCTCGTTTCGATTTCGGTGAGTTTTATTTCTCTCTAGTCTTTGTTTTTTGTGGAAATCCTTCTATTGGAAGTAGATCCTAATGTTTTTCACATTTTTCCTCTTACCCTAATTAGGGATTTGAGTTCTAGAACCCGTGAATCTAAAGTTGGGCACGTTGTGAGCCATAATCACTCTCACGTAGAGATATTACACTATTTTGGTTCTTCTTGTGTTTTACCCTAGCCATTGTGAGATTTTTTTACTGATAACCCTAAAAGGGAAAGTGTGTAATTTAGGTTATCTTGGACTACAGATTTTTGGTGGCCTCGGGGCAAGGTTCCGGAAGTCCGCAGTAGTCAGATTTTCGTCTGAAAAGCAAATGTCATCGCGCCGAGTGTACGAGCGTCGCACCACCGCTTTAAAGAATTCTAATTCTTGTTAGTTAGACGTATCAAAGAATTATTTTTGTGTTACACAAGTGTAATTTTCGTACATGCACTATAACCATGTATATATAAGTACGACGGTAGGAAAACTGTAGCGGAAGTAGTTGGAGAGCAACACCCCCTTTCCAAGATCCGAATAGTCAGATCATGTATGCAATGTTAGGCACGAAACTTTTTATCTAAGTTAGGGTGTGAATGTCCCTTCTAGTCAACCACAAGAAAAGCAAGGGCCCCTCAGTAGTACACCAAGCGATGTCCCAAGCAGAGTAGCATTAGACCGAAAAAGGGTCAGTAAGCACGCATAATTCTCCTTGTGCTAGGTAGAGGCGCACTACCTTTCTCATAGGACATATGGAATCATATGAGTAGTAGAGTCTTGAGAGTTCACTCCTCTTTGAGACAGTTAGCAGATTCGAGATCGTGTCCGCGCGACACAAGAACAATTGAGTTCGTTAGATGGTCTCGGTTCGTTAGATTTCAGTTGCGCGTTAGGAGCTACTCTATCTAGAGTCTGTCAAGTATAAGTGCAGAATAGAAGCTACCTAGAACTCAAGCATAGACCTGACGTGAGACAACGCACTTGTTAGTGAACGTCGAGCTTGGGTAAATAGAATGGAAGTTCATGAACGTAGAACGAGTAGGTCTGTTGACCAGGAAGCATTGTAAACGCATGCATATCATGTAGCATAAAGATTTTAAAGAACAAAACAATCTTTCAAAAGGGCATGCATTTATCATTTAAGAAAAAGTTTTTTGTTAGTTTCACTATGAGGAGTTATTTTTCCTTACTCTGACCCCTCGTGGGCAATGTTTTTTTATAGGCGACCCCGGTGGGAAACTACGCCTAGGATGAGCGTCCTTGCGGTGTCAGTTTGTAGCTGTTATCTTTTTCAGTTTTCTTTCATTTAGTATACATCTGTAATCTTGGATATTGTATTTGGTTAATGTTTGAAATATCATATATCAGACTTATTATGTTACTTCACTTTTACAGTTCTATCATCTTAATTCTTGTTTAGCGGTTATGTGAATCCAGTATACAGGTATGTGTATACTCTTAGTTTTCCTCCATAGCTTCCGTTGTAAGTTTAAAAGTTTTAGTAGTTTCTTCTTTATAACTGTTGTGTACTAGTTTTGATACTATTTCCTAATTTTCTTTATACTGCTGACCCGACCGGATGACTGATTATTGAAAAATTGGAAAGGGGTGTTACAAATTGGTATCAGAGCCAGGTTTAGTGTTGAAGCCATGAAAATCCTAACCTCAGAATTCAGACCAAAGCCGCCTAAGGTTACCGGCTCAGAAGCAAGATCGGACGGCTAGGGTGACCAGAAAGAAGGCACAGGTCAAACAGGACCCCAGGCGTTGCGGCAGGAAGGACCCACCACGTACCCGGATGCTCGAAAGGAGCAACCCCTTCTCAACCAAAAATGGCCGAACTGGGTACGAGGGAAGCTAGCTGGCAAAATCGCAAAGCCGCGAGTTGCTCTAAGGAAAAGGAATCCGAAGACTTAGCTAGTATCCTGAAGCTGAAGCGTGCGAGTATCCTGCTGAGGATTTCAAGTTCTCCACCTCGTACCCTTGGGGTCCTATTTATAGGCAAAAGCAAGGGGAGGGGGCCATATTTATACCCACCCCCACCCCCCCGGCGACTAGGCGACTTTCAGAGGAACTCGCACGGGCTGGGCGAGTATCTCGCCTAGTCGCCTACCTAGCGAGTATGCGAGGGGAGCTCGCCTATACTCGCTCAGGCCTTTCGCGATCTTGAATGCTGACTTTGACTCCTGTCTTGACTTGTTGACCTTGACTTCTGCTGACTTGGCCGTGGTAGGACCCACTCTCTACGAATACGAGTTGTGCACAATCCCCGCTCTTTCTGAGCGACATCGGAGCTCGGAAAGAAACATCCAACAATTATTCGGCGAGCTGCTCTGCCGAGTATCTGGGTTGCTCGCCTCTTGTGACTGCCTGCCAATCTCTATAAATAGGGGGGGCCTAGTTCTTTAGCCGGTTTTCCATAACTCGCGCATAATGTCGAACGCTGAGAAGTTTCTTCATGATAGTCTCGCCGCGCTGACTGGTGCTGTTGGAGTCACTAAACCGAAGCGACCGCGCGAAGAGGATGTCGCCGCCGACTTACCCCCCCCCCCCCCTCAAGAAGAAAAAAGTTAAAAAGTCCAAGAATAAACCCGCCTCCGGTGATGATATCTCGCGGCCACCCCTTTCCCGACCCGCGGCCTCCACCAGCAACCCCGTGCGCTCTGCCAGCACGCAACAATTGCTGAGCGACTTGGGTCTTGACGACATTCCCAATGCCGCTGCCTCTAATGCGAGTCTCCTCGACTTACTTGACGTCCCTGAGCTTGCCACGACCCTGGCACCGGAACTCGCCTCCACTCCGGTGCCACAGCAGGTTGAAGTCGTCGACCTGCCAGGTTGTCTTTTTGCCGAGATGATTTCTCATTCTGACGGTTGTTTCTATTGCTTGCTAACTGGACCATGATACTCGCAGACTCTCCCTCGGGGGGTGTTGGCGCGGTTCTGAATGTCGCTCCGTTGAGCTCCGTGCCGCTGGTCGCCCTTCCCGCCGGGAGACAAGTAAGGACCGCGCATACAGTGCAGATTAACATCAGAGCCAAAAGGTCAGTTGAGGCCTTGGTTCCTTCGGCGAGCAAGGAACCGCCGTCGAAGAATCCTCCGCCGAGGAAGAATCTGGCGAGCAAGGATCCTTTGTCGAAGGACCCTCTGCCCAAGAAGGATCCGCCGGTAAGCAAGGGTCTCCCGGCGAGTTCTGCGCTGCCTGCGAGAAGTTCTGCTCCGCCCGCCGCTGGTTCTGCACTGCTTCCGGCGAGGTCTTCTCTGCCTGAGGCGAGCTCCTCGTTGCCCCCGCCGCCGCTGTTTACCAACGTCGACACCATCCAGTCGGTGACCGTATCCTTGCCGCTGCCGCCGCCTCTGATCGCGCCTTCTCAAGTCACCACGACGCGACTTCCTCCGCCTCCTCCGCTGAAGAATCCTCCGCCACCGGCGAGTTCGTCGCTCCCTCCGCCTCCTTCATCACATCTCGCGGGTATTAAGCCGGTCAAGCCGCGGCCGGGCTACTTCCCGCCAAGGAACGCGGATCTTGGACAAGGGGGGCGTTGATGAGGCAAGGCGGCCGAGCTCGCTGGTGGGCCATCGTCAAGCCGACGAGATGAGCCAACTCGCGGATCCCCTCCTCGCCGATCTAGATCTCCTCCCCGATCTGGGTCTCCTCGCAGCGGTATGTATCGCTATTGATGTGCATATGGCGGCTATGTATCTTCGTCCAATTCTGGCGACTTTTATTTGTTGTCAGATCGGTCGGCGACTCTGGGGGCGGCCTTCATCGATGTCATCGGGTTACAGGGCATGGAATATCGTCGTGTTGCCGCTCGTACCTACCTAGAGCTGGAGAGCAAGTTCGACCAGCTGGCGATCTGCGAGCCTCATCACCGAATATCATCGTTGGAAGTGCGGATGGCGAAGATGTAAGAGCTCAAGAGTACGATGGAGAGCTATGAATCCCGCTTCCACATGGTAAGGGAGAATGATCGTCAGCTGACCATTAATAATCATCGCCTCCAGCTCGTCCTTGACGAGGTCGCCGACATTCGCGCGAGTATGGGCTCTGTCAGCCGATTGACGAGGATGGAGGAGCAGTTGCGGCTCGGCGATGACACGATAGCGATGACGACAGAGCATTTTCGGCGAGCGCGCGAGATGGGTTGGGTCGGGCGACATCCACATCCCCCCAGAGAGGCATAGGCCTTAGAATTTTTTCTTTCTTTTCATTCTTCTTCTATTTGTAACTCGTCAACTGCGTCTTTAATGGACTATTATTGATTGTAATAAGCGAGTTTGAATCTCGCATCTTTACCATATTAGTTTCTTCTCTGTGTTGTTTATGCGATGTCTTGTCTGGTCTGTGTCGAGTTTGTTCTGCAGGTTGCGATAATGCTTTATCTGTTCTGCGCGACCTACGCAATGGAGCAGACTTCCTCGCTTAATGCGCGACTTGGTTTGATACTCGCCGTAAGGAAGGTATACCCCCCTGGCGTCTATAAATAGAGGGGGTAGGTAGGACATAAGTACGCTGTTGCGCTTTTGACCCCCTAGCTCGCGAGTATCTTTTCCTGCTCGCGTGCTGTGATTTGTTTTGCTCCTCGCTATTTCTTCCTCTTCTCTATTTCAAAACTCGCAAGATGGTTGGAGACGACGCAAGTGCTCTCCGCCAAGCCCATGCTGCCAACTTTGCAGATGCGGCTTTCAAGAAGTCGATCACCACGGAGCGCGACCTAGAGAACTTTAGGGAAAGACTCCTCCCCGAGGGATACTCGGCCAGACTTCCGAGCCGTAGCGAGCGACTGAACACCTTCATCGAGGGCGCGCTGGTCCTTCCCCTTCGCCACTTCGACGCCGGCCTGCGACTTCCACTATGGCCGAAGTATTGTGATATCCTCTGATACTTCGGCATAGTCCCCGCGCAAATCAACCCCAACGGCGTCGCCATCATCATGGGGTTCCTTTGCTATCTGCGCGAGGAGAGGATAATCTTCGATCTTTCCGTCTTCCGCAAGATATTCGCCTTCGCCGCAACTGCCGAGGGGGTGGTCTATTTCAGCAGCCATGTCTGCACCCTGGTGGGGACGGCGAACAAAGTACATCGGTGGAGTGAGACGTTAGTCGTCGTCGAGGGCGACTTTGCTGACGCTCAGGGAAGGCCGCACCAGCCTCCTGATGTCGCCTTCCTTCCACCGATACTGGAAGGTGCGCACGAGCAACTCGTCGAGTCGTTCCGAAGTCGTCGGTTCGATGTTATCTTCTGGCGACTAAACGTCAACACGCTGTTCGAGGTCCACTATAATGAAGGTAAATCTTGGCAAGGAACGTCTGTTGTATACTCGTCGCGATAGTCGTTTGTTTTCATTACTCGGCATTTTGTAGAGCCAAACGAGCTCCCGGCGAGGCCGCTTACTCCAGCCAAAGAAGTCGCCACCTCGCTATTTGAGCCCAACTGGCCGGCTGATATCGGCGAGAAGAAAAAACTTGCTAAGGGAAAAGGCAATGCCAGGTCGTCGGGCCCCGCGACTAAGAAGCAGAAGGTATCGTCGCCGCATCTCGACGACCAGGACTCGCCGCTCCACGCTCAGCTTCCCCACTTCCACCCCAATTTCAACTTGGGGCTGGACGCGGTCCGCCTATGGTCGCCCGCTGGTGACCTGGGCGCCGGACGAGCATCTGGTGACGCTGAGCACCAACCTCCCCTCCTGGGCGAAGGAGGGGAGGACAAGGGGAGGCCTTCGCCGTCCTCCACGCGATGTATGGGCGAGGCGACGCCGAGTCCATGCTGGATCTCAGCAAGGAGGAACTCGCCCAGCAGGCGGCCTGCTCACTCGCACGAGCCGTTGAATTAAATCACTTCGCGGCGAGGAGTATGCTGGAGAGGACAAAGGCCTTGAAGATCGTCAGTAAGAAGGCGATCGATCTCGGCATGGAATCTACTCGCTGGCGAGATTATGAGGTAAACCGCCTCTACTCGCGATATCAATGTCGCCAGGTGTGCTTCTTTGACTGACTCCGTTATTTGTCGCAGGCTGCCAAGATGGAGACCGCCAAAAAGCTCTCCGAGTATGAGGCGGAACTCGCCAAGGCTCGGGCTGATTTGGAGGCAGCCCAGATCCGCGCGGCCGAGATGGAATCTCGCCTGGCCATTTTAGAAGCCGGCGCGAGTTCCTCTGCTCCTCAGCCGCTGCCGGAGGACGATCCTCACTACGCCATCAAGCGATCTCGCATTCTGTGGGAGGATAGGTCGTCGGTCTGCCGCGAGATAGCCCGTGCGGCTGGCAACGTGGTCCTCGCAAGGCCGAGGATTATCGGGAAGCTCGACGAGGGGGAGAAGGCATTCACAGTCGACGAACTCATCCCTGAGCTACTCGCCGAGACAGTCTCGCCAGATCGCCAGCCTTCATCATCGTCGGGCTCTGGCAGCAGCGGCAGTAGTGACAACAGCAGCGGCAGTGGCAGCGGCGAGGAGGAAAGCAATGAAAGCGGCGAGGAAGAGGAAGCCGATATTGGAGATGAGGAATATCAGCCTGATACTGGCGATGATGAGTCCTAGTTGCTCGCTGATATTCCTCATACTCGCATGATAGTCGTTAGAGAATGTTTGTAACCAACACAGACTTGTAAAATTTTGAAATATTAATACAAGTCTGGATTACCACATTGTCACTCTTTTTCCTTCTCGCATGCTTGTTGATTGATGCTACTCGCTAGGCTCATAGGCTCGGGGAGAACGAGTGTTCGCGACGCTTACTCGCACGCTGATATTGTTGATAATCGCGTATTTGATACTCGCACGACCATAGTCGTTCTTCATAACTCGTACCCCGGCACTCGCCCGTAGTTACTCGCCATCCAGTACTCGCACTTTGCTACGTCATACTCGCATATTCGCCGTTGCGTGCGTGTATACTCGCCGCAATGCTGCTCGCATCATCCCGCCGAGAAGCTTAGTCTAACTCGAGGAGGTCGTTGACCAATATGCAGGAGAGGGGCTCGTACAAAGATTTGGACTTAAAAGGACCTGTCACTCGAGGGCTTGAGCATTGTTGGAGTCGACAGCTCTCAGGAACCTTGCTCAACTGGAGTGGTGTAGGTCGACTCGGGGAGGCAAGTAGTCGGTCTGCAGGAGAGGAGCTCGTACAGAGTTCTCGGACTACGACATATCTCCAGCGAGGAACTTGATCTCACTCGAGGAGGTCTGCAGCCAATATGCAGGAGAGGAGCTCGTGCAGAGACTTGGACTTACGGGGACCTACCACTCGAGGACTTGAACATTGTTGGAGTCGACAGCTCTCAGGAGCCTTGCTCAACTGGAGTGGTGTAGTTCGACTCGGGGAGGCAAGTAGTCGGTCTGCAGGAGAGGAGCTCGTACAGAGGTCTCGGACTACGACATCTCTCCAGCGAGGAACTTGATCTCACTCGAGGAGGTCTGCGGCCAATATGCAGGAGTGGAGCTCGTGCAGGGACTTGGACTTACGGGGACCTACCATTCGAGGACTTGAACATTGTTGGAGTCGACAGCTCTCAGGAGCCTTGCTCAACTGGAGTGAGTGGTGTAGGTCGACTCGGGGAGGCAAGTAGTCAGTCTGCATGAGAGGAGCTCGTACAGAGATCTCGGACTACGACATCTCTCCAACGAGGAACTTGATCTCACTCGAGGAGGTCTGCGGCCAATATGCAGGAGAGGAGCTCGTGCAGGGACTTGGACTTACAGGGACCTACCACTCGAGGACTTGAACATTGTTGGAGTCGACAGCTCTAAGGAGCCTTGCTCAACTGGAGTGGTGTAGGTCGACTCGGGGAGGCAAGTAGTCGGTCTGTAGGAGAGGAGTTCGTGCAGAGGTCTTGGACTACGACATCTCTCCAGCGAGGAACTTGATCTCACTCGAGGAGGTCTGCAGCCAATATGCACGAGAGGAGCTCGTGCAGGAACTTGGACTTACGGGGACCTACCACTCGAGGACTTGAACATTGTTGGAGTTGACAGATCTCAGGAGCCTTGCTCAACTGGAGTGGTGTAGGTCGACTCGGGGAGGCAAGTAGTCGGTCTGCAAGAGAGGAGCTCGTATAGAGGTCTCGGACTACGGCATCTCTCCAGCGAGGAACTTGATCTCACTCGAGGAGGTCTGCGGCCAATATGCAGGAGAGGAGCTCGTGCAGGGACTTGGACTTACGGGGACCTACCACTCGAGGACTTGAACATTGTTGGAGTCGACAGCTCTCAGGAGCCTTGCTCAACTGGAGTGGTGTAGGTCGACTCGGGGAGGCAAGTAGTCGGTCTGTAGGAGAGGAGCTCGTACAGAGGTCTCGGACTACGACATCACTCCAGCAAGGAACTTGATCTCACTCGAGGAGGTCTGCGGCCAATATGCAGGAGAGGAGCTCGTGCAGGGACTTGGACTTACGGGGACCTACCACTCGAGAACTTGAACATTATCTTTCCTGCTGCTTCAAGAGTTTTAAGATGGATTAAGCGCATGAATATCTTTGAGGAAGAAGAAAACAGAAATCGGACGACGATCTTGTCGACGTCGAGTTGGGAGGTTGGCGTCCAACCCTGTTCCTGATAGTTCCTCCAGTCGGAGGAGAGATGCAATCGGGGGTAGCTAGGCCGACATGCAAAGGGGGAGCTGATCTCGACCGTCAATGCAGGGGTCCGGTCTTATAAGGGCGCTTATATCCCGAGGCATCGTCCCATCGTCCGAACTGGGCTATCCATGAGAAACAGGTCGAAGGCCCGTTTCTCAATCCAAACGTTGCGATCGTTCTTAGCTCTGCTAACTGATTACGAGCGTAAAAGCACGGGCGAGGGGTTATGCCTTCCCGAGGGTCCTCCTGGACGCACTCGCGACTAACATACTCCCTTGGGCCTATCCTGGCTCCCTGACTATTGGAGGGAATGCCTGTCCAGGTTGATCCTTCCTCAAATCAGAGAGGTTGGGGTCCAGACCTGTTCCCGCTAGTTCCTCCAGTTGGAGGAGAGATGCAGTCGGGGGTAGCTAAGCCGACATGCAAGGGGGGAGCTGATCTCGGCCGTCAATGCAGGGGTCCGGTCTTACAAGGACACTTATATCTCGAGGCATCGTCCCATCGTCCGAACTGGGCTATCCAGGGGGAACGAGTTGACTGCCAGCTTCTCGGATCGATCTTGAAGTAAAACCTTGAGTTCCCAGAAAGCTTGCAATAAAAAATAAGATGACCAGAAGAAGAATAGCTGTCATTGCATATATGTAAAAGTATGTAAACAAAATACATTATTAGCCGCTAAGGATAGAACCTATTCAGGTCATCCCTGCTCCAACTATCTCCCAGCTACTCTCCAACTTGATCCTGGAGTTAATAACCCCCGGTGGCCAAGGCTTCCTGGACAATGAAGGGACCTTCCCAATTTGGATGCAGCTTG
The DNA here is from genome assembly GCA_039583875.1 of Platanthera guangdongensis. Lineage (NCBI taxonomy): Eukaryota > Viridiplantae > Streptophyta > Magnoliopsida > Asparagales > Orchidaceae > Platanthera > Platanthera guangdongensis. The sequence goes on along the minus strand of CM077150.1, from coordinate 3,611,914 downwards.
CCCACTGTTGCTCCCCTCCCTGCGGCGTCTACCTTCTTCATAACCAGATCTCCGGCGAGGAAATGCTTCAGGCAGACATTTTTGTCGAGTGCTTCGCCATGCGCCGCTTGATCTCCTCTTGACGGATGGAGGCCAAGTCACTAAGCTCTTCTACGAAATCTAGTGAGAGTCTTTGGGCATCCTCATTCTCCAAGCGTCATTCTTCGCCACCATCTCCAGCTGCTATAACTCTCGGGCTCCGAACCTCGAATTCTGCTGGGATGAGTGCCTCAGACTCGTGGGATAACTTGAAAGGAGTCTCCCTCGTGGCCGAGTTTGGAGTTGTCCTCAAAGCCCAGAGAACCGAGGGGAGCTGCTCCGCCCAGTTGCCTTTCAAGTTGGTGACTTTCTTCTTCAGAAGGTTGATGATCAACTTATTGGCTACCTCCACTTATCCGTTGCTGCGAGGATGATGCACAGAGGCAAATCGAAGATCCGTCCCTAGCTACTTGCAGAAGTCCTATAGCTCCAAACTGGCGAACTGTGGCCCGTTGTCGGTTGTTGGGTACATTGGTCAAATGTACCTGATTTGAAGAAGCCTCACCCAACTCAATGATATACATCATAATGTATTTGATGTATGTTTGAGTTACTTGTGCAGGTTAAGAAAGTACTGGACTGAAGCAAAAAGTTTCTAAGTCCATGTGTCGACACCTAGAGGGAAAGTGTCGACACTTAAGAAGACTTGTGTCGACACCCAGACAAGCAGTGTCGACACTTGGAGTCATTGTGTCGACACCTGGGATGCAGAGTCGACACCAGAAAGATAGTGTCGACACTTGGAGCTGTGTCGACACTCAGTGAAGAAAAGTGCAGACAGAAAGTGTCGACACAAGAAGCTGTGTCGACACTCAGTGAAGCTGTGTCTACACCAGAAAGTGTCGACACTTGGAGCTGTGTCGACACTCAGCAAAAGTCTGCAGAGACTAAGTTAAAGTGTCGACACCCAACACAGTGTGTCGACACTAAGCAGAAAAGTCAGTACTTGAAGTAAGTGTCGACACCCAGCACAATGTGTCGACACTCAACAAAAGAGTCAACATTTGAAGTATGTGTCGACACCCAGAACAATGTGTCGACACACAGTTGAAGACTCAACACTGGAAGAAAGTGTCGACACATGGAGCTGTGTCGACACTTAGCAAAGATCAGAAAGATCAACAAAATTATTCTAAGTACAAGTGTCGACACTAAGGGAATGTGTCGACACTCAGCTGAAGTCTCAACAAGAAGAAGGTGTGTCGACACAAGGAGCTGTGTCGACACTCAGCAAGAATCAACATAGAAGACTATGTGTCGACACCAAGAAGCAGTGTCGACACTTGACAGATTCAACACAAGAAGTTGTGTCGACACAAAGGAGATGTGTCGACACTTAGAAGAATTCAGCTAAAGAAAGAAGAACAAGTACTTGTGTCGACACTCAATTTCAGTGTCGACACATGAAGAAGAATCTGTGTCGAGACATACAAGAAGTTGTGTCGACACCTTGTAGACTTGTGTCGACACTTACACAACATGTGTCGACACTTGGACTATAAGTGTCGACACTTAAAGACAGAAAGTCTCGACACTTACAGACAGTTAGAGATTTTCAAGAAGTGACTGGATGATTTGACAGATGCCGTTCCAGCCGGTCTACAGCACCTGTCAGAGATATCAGAAGTCAGTTATGGACTGGACCAGCCGGTTACCATGAAGAAGGCCTATAAATAGGCACCTACAGTTTACAGAAACTGTTGTTGAAAGTGGTTCAGAGTTGTTGAAGTAATTATTAAAGTTGTACAAAGAGTATCAACACAAGAAGATCTAGCAGTTCAAGTGCAGATCTAAGAAGTTGGAGAGAGAGGGCTCCTTCCAAGAAATCAGCCTCTGGAACTAGGCTGAGAAGAAGGATTCAGATTCATTTCTGGATCTTAAGTAGCAGAGGTCAAGGAACAACTGCAGAGGATTCAGTCTTATTCAGTTCTACTTAAGAAGCTTTGAAGAAAGCTAAGTCAGGGTGAATCCAGCTGAGTTCTTCCAAGAACTCATCAAGAATCTCTCAACTCCCCTCCTTTAATTCTGAGTTGTAGAGTTATTATTTGTAATACATTTTTAACTTGTAGGATCCTTTGGATCTTAGTGATTTGTAAGCCTGTATTTATAAAGGCTGAGGGTAGGGCTTGTGAGCCTGAGTGTAGGAGATTGAGATCTCTGAGTGTAGGCCTTGTTGGCTGAGTGTAGGCCTTGGTTGGCTGAGTATAGGCCTTGATTGGCTGAGCGTAGGCTTTGGGATAAAGCTGAGTTGTAAGGCTTTGAGCCTGAGGTAGGAACCAATTTGGGTTCTGAGACAGTGGAGAAGTTTGGCCGAATCTAGTACACTGCTAGATAGGCGAAGGGGGAAAGTGGATGTACCCATATCTTGGGGAACCACTATAAAACACTGTGTGCTGTGCTGTGATTGTGCTGTGGATTAGCTGTGTATATTTTGTTATTGCTGTTTGCTGTGCAAAAGTAGTTTGAAATCTGTGATATAATTGTTTGGCTGCCAACAAAGTTAGAAAAGGATTAGGTCACCTATTCACCCCCCCTCTAGGTGTTTAGGTACCATATCTTTCAAGTGGTATCAGAGCCAAGTTCCTCAAAACAAGGACTAACAGTATGAGGAGATCCTGTTTGACAGATTCAGTGTAAGGCAACACAGATTCAGGAAATTCAAGAAAATCAAGAAACATGGGTTCTTCTGAGAATCACAAGGAATTGGGTTCCATGAAATTACCCATATGCAGGAAAGAGATCTTTGGAATCTGGAAAGAAAGGGTAAGGCTATTTATGGAAGCCTCAGACCCTAGAATCTACATCACAGTAAAGGAAGGGCCTTATGTGCCCATGAAGATTTCAGTTTTGGATGCAAATCAGAGAACTCCAAAGGATTTCTCTGAGATGACTAAGGATGAAATTGTCCTGGCCACCATGGACAAGAGGGCACAAAACATAATAGTGAGTGTCATTGATGATGCAACTTTTCAGAACTTAATTCACTGTAAAATAGCAAAAGAGATGTGGGATACTCTCATTGTCTATATGGAAGGTTCTGAAGAAGTTAGGCAAGATAGGAAGTCCTTGCTAAATCAGGAGTATGAAAGCTTTAGGCAAGGAAAGGGTGATAACATCACTGAGTGCTATAAGAAATTTTACATAATAGTAAATGAACTCATGTCTTATGGAAGAGAGTTCAGTAACTATGAACTAAATGACAAGTTCTTAAGGTCCCTAACCAAAGATTGGGACACCAAGATCTGTGTCATAAGAGAAATGACTAAGTTGGGGGAAATTCCTCCTCCCACACTGTTTGGCAAACTATTGTCTTATGAAATGCAGTTAACAGTGAGAAAAGAGGAGGAGAAATCAACAAGGACTGGGCACAAAGAAAGAACTGTTGCTTTCAAGACAGAAGTTCCCAGAAAGTGCAGGAATAAGTCTTCAACTCCACCTCCAGAGGTAGTTGAATCAGAATCTGATGAGTCTATCAGCACAAAGAGTGAGAGCAGTGAAAGTGATGAAGACTTTGCTGCCTTCACTAGACACTTTCAGAAATTCTTGAGGAAGAAACAGTGGAGGTCAAGACCTTCTTCTTCAAAGGGAAAGGAAGTCTTTCATCAGGAGAAAAAGTCTTCAAAGAAAGACAGGAAGAGGACAAAATCAAGCAAGGCAACTGGATCTAAGATAGTGTGCTATTGCTGCAATAGACAGGGCCATGTTATTGCAGATTGTCCAGAGAAGAGAAATGAATTTAGTGACAGGAAAAAGACTCACTACAAAGGTAAGAAGGAAAAGTCCTTAGTAGCCAAGAAGGAAAAGACTCTATCAGATATCTCCTCTTCAGAAACTGAGTCTGAGGCTGAAGCCTACATAGGGCTATTTGCTGAAGAAGAAGAGGAAGAATTCATGCAGATCATGGAGTCCATTTATGAACAAGAAGACAGTCAATGCCAAGGACTAATGGCTTTGACAGACAGTGCCAAAATCCTGGAGCAGCCAGGACCCAGTCAGGTACAAAGTTCAAGTTTAAATTCAGTCTCTTGTTCTAGTTCAGATTCAGATTCTTCTTCATCAAGTGATGAGAATGTATCTGAGTCTGAGGATGATATTCATCAACTTATAGATGAATATAGAGTGCTGTTGCAAGCTTACAAGAAAAGCAAGTCCCTTGCCAAAAGTCAGGCAAAGGAAATTGCTGAACTTAAAGCTGGTGCAACAGATTTTGAGAAGCAGTTTGATCAAAAGCTGAATGAGATAGATAGGCTGAAACACATAACAGTGATTCAGATGTGTACTATTTCATTTAAGAATGATCAAATTAAGAGTCTGGAGATCAATCTTCAGAAGGAGAAGGACTTAGTTGCTAGGTTTTCTAAACCTAAGTCAGTGTTACCTTTAATTGATGATTTTGTTCATCATAAAGGCAAGGCTGGGCTGGGCTTTATTAGACCTGCAAGGACTGAGCAGTCCAAGTCTAAGTCCAAGGGCAAAGCCCCAACATTCAACAAGCCTGCTGTAGTCAAGACAGCCAAGGCAGTACCTAAGCAAAGGTACAATAAGTTTGAATGCTGGTGCTGTGGCAAAGTTGGCCATTTTACAGTAGACTGTTGGCACAATGTGAGTGCCAAAGTGAGTTCCAAACTACCTGTTGGAAATCCAGTAGGTAGGTTTGTCAAATTGCAAACTAACAATCACCAAGGACCCAAGAATACTTTGGGTTCTAAGGTTCATTAATTTGTTTTGCAGGTGAGTCCAAGTGGTCATACCCCTATATGGTACTTGGACAGTGGATGTTTCAGACATATGACTGGAACTAGGGGACTACTGAAGGACTACATTCCAATCAAAAATGGTCCTAAAGTGACCTTTGGTGGTTCTGAAAAAGGAATCATCAAAGGGTTTGGTAATATTTCTTCAAACTTAGTTACCATTACTCAAGTGGCTTATGTTAAAGGGTTGAAACACAACCTAATAAGTATAAGTCAATTAAGTGATGTAGGGTATGACATCTCATTTGTTAAAAATGGTTGTCATATCAAGAGGTCAAGTGATCAAGAGATCATTTTGACAGGATATAGGAAGAGGAATGTCTACTGCCTAGACATTATGATTGAGAACAATGGTTCTCCAGTTTATCTTGTAGCTGATGAGACAGTCTCTCATTGTGTCAAATGGCACAAGAGGCTAGCCCATCTTAACTACAAGACTATTAGCAAACTCTTTAGCAAAGAGTTAGTGAGGAATGATCCTCAAGTTAAGTGTGTTAAAGATGGTATTTGCTCAGCTTGTCAAAAGGGCAAGCAGACTAAATCCACCTTTAGAAGCATAGAAAACAAAGATGCTGTGAGGTGTTTGTACCTCTTGCATTTGGATCTCTTTGGTCCAATGCCAGTTCACAGCTTAGGTAGGAAGGTCTATACCCTTGTAATTGTAGATGACTACTCAAGGTTTTCCTGGGTGTTCTTTTTAAGACAGAAATCTGAAACACCTAGTGTCTTCTATAGCTTTGTTAAGCAAATTCAGAATGAACTAAATAGTACAGTGGTCAAGATTAGAAGTGACCATGGTACTGAGTTTCAGTCTGAAAGCATGATAAAACTGTGTGAAGACTTTGGGATATTTCAAGAATTCTCTTCACCTAGAACACCTCAGCAAAATGGCATTGCTGAGAGGAAAAATAGGACCTTGATAGAGGCTGGTAGGACCCTATTAAGTGATACATCACTGCCAGAGTATTTCTGGGCTGAAGCAGTTAACACTGCATGTCATGTTATAAATAGGGCTACCATCACTAAAGGGCTAAACAAGACCCCCTATGAAGTAGTGAAAGACAGGAAACCAAACTTATCCTATTTTAGGATCTTTGGTTGTAAATGCTTCATACTTAACAATGAGAAGTCTTACTTAACTAAGTTTGCTGCCAAGTCCCAAGAGGGAATTTTTGTTGGGTACAACAATAATAGTAAGGCATATAGAGTCTACAACTTGACTACACAAGTTGTAGAAGAATCAGTGCATGTAGTTTTTGATGAGACTAAACTTATTAATAATGAGTTGTCTAACAATGTATGCAGCCCCACAGGTTTGACAAAGAAAATGGACAAGCTTACTATAGAAGAAGTGCCTGCTGCAAGACAGCAAGGAGAGGAGAGTAGCTGCTGTCCAGGGGGAGAACTACATGTGCCAGTTGCTGAATAAATCCAAGGTATACAGCATGATGCAGATGCTGAAGTGGTTCAACCTGAAGTGAGGATGCCTCCAGCCCACAGGCATCTTAGAGATCATCCAGTAGAGCTGATTATTGGAGATCCAAGACAAGGAGTTCAAACAAGGAGCAGAAATCAGAATGCTGCAATCTATTCCAGCTTTCTGTCACAAGTTGAACCTAAGAAGTTTGAAGAAGCAATACAAGATCCACAATGGACTGAAGCAATGCAAGAAGAGCTTAATCAGTTCAAGAGGTACAAGGTTTGGGAACTTGTTCCTAAACCTAAAGACCACAATGTAATAAGAGTTAAGTGGATCTACAGGAATAAGATGGATGAACAAGGTGTCATCATTAAGAATAAAGCTAGACTGGTTGCAAAAGGATATAGGCAAGAAGAAGGTATTGATTTTGATCAAACCTTTGCTCCAGTAGCCAGACTGGAAGCCATAAGAATGTTCTTGGCCTATGCAACCTATCAAGGATTCAAGGTATACCAAATGGATGTCAAGTCAGCATTCCTAAATGGTAATTTGAAAGAAGAAGTCTATGTGGAGCAGCCTTCAGGTTTTGTTGATCCAACTCTACCTCATTATGTCTATAGACTTAGGAAAGCTTTATATGGGTTAAAGCAAGCCCCTAGGGCTTGGTATGAAACCCTATCTAGTTTCCTCATTGAGAACAAATTCTCAAGGGGGAAAATAGATAAGACTCTATTCCTTAGGGAATCTAGAGGCAAAGTCATACTAGTCCAAATATATGTAGATGACATTATATTTGGGTCTACTGAAAGCAGCCTTTGCAAAAAGTTTGCAAAACTTATGCAAGGTCAGTTTGAAATGAGTAGTATGGGAGAGCTGAAGTTTTTCTTGGGTCTCCAAGTTAAACAGACTGAAAATAGTTTATCCATATGTTAGTCAAAGTTCACCATAGAACTCATAAGGAAGTATGGTATGGATTCATCCAGTACCATGAAGACTCCTATGGGGTCAAGTATGTCTCTTAGCAAGGATGATGTAGGGAAACCTGTAGATGAAACCTTGTATAGAGGGATAGTTAGCTCCCTATTATACTTGACTGCTAGTAGACCAGACATCATGTATGCTACATGTGTTTGTGCAAGGTATCAAGCCTGCCCTAAAGAGTCTCATTTGACTACAGTCAAAAGAATATTGAGATATCTAAAGGGCACTCCCTATCTAGGCCTCTGGTACCCTAGGAATGGAGACTTTGATCTAACAGGTTATTCAGATGCAGACTTTGCATGATGCAAAGAGGATAGAAAGAGCACTACTGGAACCTGTCAATTCCTAGGTGGGAGACTAATTTCATGGAGCAGCAAAAAGCAGACTAGTGTGGCTATCTCCACAGCTGAGTCAGAGTATGTGGCTGCAGGAAGTTGTTGTGCTCAACTTCTGTGGATTCAACATCAGCTAGAGGACTATGGATTTCAGGTAAGTAGAACTCCAATTTTCTGTGATTCTACAAGTGCTATTTCAATAGCTAATAACCCTGTATCTCATAGTAGAACAAAACATATTGAGATTAAATATCACTTTCTTAGAGAACATGTAGAAAGAGAATATATTTCACTTGAATATGTTAAAACTGATAATCAGATAGCTGACATGTTTACTAAGCCCCTAGAAGAAGCTAAGTTCAATAGATTCAAAATTGAACTAGGAATGATAAACTTAGACTAAGTTTACAGAATAGAAAATTGACTAAGTAAAAAGGTGTCGACACATAGACAAGTCTATGTCGACACATAATAGTGTTGTCGACACTTCAGGAGAAAGGTGTCGACACATCTAGGAATGTGGTGTCGACACTTCAGAATATTAGTGTCGATACATGTCAAGTAGGTGTCGACACATCCCAAGTGGTGTCGACACTTAGTATTTACTCAGAATTTTCTAAGTAAAGTCTCGACAATGTGTCGAGATATGTTGTGTCGACACATAACCAAGTGTCGACACATAAAATCTGTTGACTAAACTTTTGTCGACACATATGTGTCGAGACATTATAAGTCAGTGTCGACACTTATTGCCAGTGTCGACACATTTTAAGTTAGCTGTCCCGCCTGTTCATCTTCAAAATCAGAAAGGTATAAATAGGGTTCTGTCTTTGTTTGTCGACACGCTTTCAAAGTTTCGAGACCAAAACTCTTGTGTCGACACCTCTCTTTTCTAAAGACAAATTCTACAAACCCTAATGGCACCTAAGCTTGAGGAGAATGTTAACGAGGGCTATGAGCTAGTGCGAGGCGCATTCGATGAAGCTGATCAAGAAATCAAGTCGGTGGTAACCCTAGTCGCCAATTCTAGACTAGAATACTTGGTTTCAGAACCAACAAAGATTTGGAAAAAGGAAGTTCTTGAATTCCTTAATGGAGCTGCTGTAGATGAATCTGGATACAGAATCAAATCCAGAGTTCATGGATCTAAGGTCAAGATTTCACCAAAAAGTCTGAGGAAGGTACTTCAGCTACCTAAAACACAAGATGAAGAAGAAGTAACTGCGTCCAAGACCAGGGAAGCTCTTACCTGGTGTGGTCTTGATCCTAAGATGAAGATAGGATCTGTATTCAACAGAAAAGGCATGAATAACTAAGGAAAGTTCATGTCTGAGATTGTAGGAAAAGTCTTACTCAGCAAGACTGGAGGGCATGACAGAGTGTCTGCCTACATGTTTGAAATCATGACAAGAATAATCTTCACTCTGAAAACAGATTGGTCTCAAGTGGTGTATGAGAAAATCAAGGAGAGTCTAAAGAAGCCCAACCTGGGCAGAATACTTAGTCTCTACCTAGCTGGTACCATACCAGAGGTAATGAATACAGCTGCAGGAAGTAAGATCAACCACATGAGGAAGATGGATCAAAGGATATTTTCCAGATGGGACAGGGTGTTGTCCAAGGAAATGCCTACCCCAGAGAAGACAGTTACTCAGAAAGATTCTCCTCCAAGGAAGAAAAGGAAGACAGCTCCTGTGACACAGGAGTCCTTCAGCAGTTCAGGGAGTGAAGAACAAGTTGTTTTCACTCCTGATAATCAAGAGGAAGTGGCTGCAGAGAAGACCCCTGCTGCTCAAGATGTAGCTGAGATCCAGGGGGAGCTACCACAGGATAGCCCCATCCACAGGGATCAAAGCCAGGGGGAGCCTCCAGTAGTAGAAGAACCCTCTACTCTGGACAGTGAGCAAGCCACCATCATTATCCAAGAGGTACTCACTGACCTAAAAACTTTAGAATATCTTATAGAAGATGCTGATTTGTCTGATGTTCCTCAGCAAACTCAGCTGCCTAGCCAAGAACCAGATGTTGTTATCCAAGACACATCTGTTGTACTAGAAGTGGCTCATGATCAAGTAGTTGAAGAACCAAGAACTTCTCCTGCACAGTCTCCACCTGAATATACAATGGAAGATTTGTTTCTAAATCTAGATCAAGAAGATTTTAACATGGACAAGGATGCTTCTGCTGAAGATAAGAGTGCTGCTGTTGAGGGGGAGCCACTGACAGTTCTGGAAGAACCTTTAAGGCCAGAAAGTGAGAAACCACCTGATGTGCAAGCTGACAAACCTCCAAGCCCTAAGGAAAGGGTTGAAATAGCCAGCACTTCAGAATCTGAAGAAGATGAGGCTGCAAAGGCTAAGAAGAAGAAACTCTATGTCTTCAAGAGGAGAAGTCAGAGTTATAAGAAAGCCTTGCAATCTATAGCCCCAACAGCCTATAGTTCAACAAGCTCCAACTGTTGACTATAGTGCTTTACTGATTGCACTGCAGATAAAAATGGATGAACAAAGGAAAGCCATAGAGGCTTATGTTGATGCAGGGCACAGATCATTACAGTTTGATCTTGCCCAAGATATAAAATCTATAAGGTTTGAGATGAATCTCAACAAGAAAGAGATGACAGACTACTTCCATAAGGGTGGCAATGCAGTGGTGTATCTGGCTACACACTAAGAGAAGATCAAAGCCCAAGTAGATAATATAGCATTGAAGCAAGGGTATGTACTGGAAAATCAGTTAAGGATGAATGACAACTTGACTACTTCACACAATGCTATAGTCACTGAATTGAAGAATAAGACTGCTGAACCTTCTACATCTGCTGCTGCAGTCAAGGCTGACTTTGATAAAGTATTTCAAGCTGAGATTACTGTTGTCAAGACTGCAATTCAAGATTCCCAGAAGGCCATCTCTGAACAGCTCACTAAGCTCAGACCTTACTTTAAAGAGGGAATCAGGTACTTGGATAGTCAGATTAGATTTCAAAAGGATGATGTAAGAGATCATGTTGCCCAAGAAGTCATAAAGGGGGAGAGAGTATTAGTCAAAGCTAGCTCTGACCATGCCAAATGGATATCTAACTCCATCAGAGCTACACTAGGCTATCCTCCACTCTGTGATGATGATAATGTTGCTGAATCTGGGATTCAAAGTGCATATCTTAGGGGTGAGCAACCAGAGGTAGCTCAGGTCATATATCCTCCACCAGATTTTGACATGGTGCAAGCTGATATTCACCAGATGTATAGCCCAACTGCAGGGAAGTCAAATGTTGTTCTGGAAAAGGTTGTTCAACCTATTTCTGCAGCTATGCAAGAGGCATTAGAGAAAGAAGAAGAGACAAGGCTGTCAAAGAAGAGGTTTAGAGAACAAGCAGAACAAAAGCCAGATTTTGAACAGTGGAGCCCTACCTCTAGAAATATAATTTTAACTGCCTGAAAAGCTGCCAAGGACAATGCTCATGAAAGGAACAAGTGGTTCTCTGAAGCAGAATGGAGGAAACATGAAATAAAACAGGAGGCCATTGTTCAATATAGAAGAAAGGCAAAGATGGGAAAGCTACCTCCTACTGCAGTGGAGCCTAACAAGTACTTCCCCAAGCCATATCATTATTTTGAGAGGCAGAAAATCAAAGCAGAAGAGCTGAAGAAGAAAGACTTAAAAGGCAAGAAGCCTGCTGATGCTGCAACTGCTGAAGCCACTGTCAAAGCTCAAGTCCAACCTGGCAAAGGAATTGTTATCAAAGAACCAGACCAGAAATAGATTAGGAATTGAATTGAAGATTGTTGTAATCTTTTGAATGAAAAACATTTTTGTAAACCATTGAAGATGTATTAGAAAAATATTAGAACAATATATGATAAATATATTTCATGATTGTTCTGAGAATATGTCTATTTCTTGTTTGTTCTGCAATGTTGAATGTGTATACATGTGTGAAATATTACATGTTTATGTTTACCCTGCTGAATATAATCTGATGTACATCATTTTGTAATCTTTAATTATGAATGATGTATATCATTGACTAAGGGTTATGACTTCTCCAAATAGGGGGAGATTGTTGGGTACATTGGTCAAATGTACCTGATTTGAAGAAGCCTCACCCAACTCAATGATATACATCATAATGTATTTGATGTATGTTTGAGTTACTTGTGCAGGTTAAGAAAGTACTGGACTGAAGCAAAAAGTTTCTAAGTCCATGTGTCGACACCTAGAGGGAAAGTGTCGACACTTAAGAAGACTTGTGTCGACACCCAGACAAGCAGTGTCGACACTTGGAGTCATTGTGTCGACACCTGGGATGCAGAGTCGACACCAGACAGATAGTGTCGACACTTGGAGCTGTGTCGACACTCAGTGAAGAAAAGTGCAGACAGAAAGTGTCGACACAAGAAGCTGTGTCGACACTCAGTGAAGCTGTGTCTACACCAGAAAGTGTCGACACTTGGAGCTGTGTCGACACTCAACAAAAGTTTGCAGAGACTAAGTTAAAGTGTCGACACCCAACACAGTGTGTCGACACTAAGCAGAAAAGTCAGTACTTGAAGTAAGTGTCGACACCCAGCACAATGTGTCGACACTCAACAGAAGAGTCAACATTTGAAGTATGTGTCGACACCCAGAACAATGTGTCGACACACAGCTGAAGACTCAACACTGGAAGAAAGTGTCGACACATGGAGCTGTGTCGACACTTAGCAAAGATCAGAAAGATCAACAAAATTATTCTAAGTATAAGTGTCGACACTAAGGGAATGTGTCGAGACTCAGCTGAAGTCTCAAAAAGAATAAGGTGTGTCGACACAAGGAGCTGTGTCGACACTCAGCAAGAATCAACATAGAAGACTATGTGTCGACACCAAGAAGCAGTGTCGACACTTGACAGATTCAACACAAGAAGTTGTGTCGACATAAAGGAGATGTGTCGACACTTAGAAGAATTCAGCTAAAGAAAGAAGAACAAGTACTTGTGTCGACACTCAATTTCAGTGTCGACACATGAAGAAGAATCTATGTCGAGACATACAAGAAGTTGTGTCGACACCTTGTAGACTTGTGTCGACACTTACACAACATGTGTCGACACTTGGACTATAAGTGTCGACACTTAAAGACAGAAAGTCTCGACACTTACAGACAGTTAGAGATTTTCAAGAAGTGACTGGATGATTTGACAGATGCCGTTCCAGCCGGTCTACAGCACCTGTCAGAGATATCAGAAGTCAGTTATGGACTGGACCAGCCGGTTACCATGAAGAAGGCCTATAAATAGGCACCTACAGTTTACAGAAACTGTTGTTGAAAGTGGTTCAGAGTTGTTGAAGTAATTATTAAAGTTGTACAAAGAGTATCAACACAAGAAGATCTAGCAGTTCAAGTGCAGATCTAAGAAGTTGGAGAGAGAGGGCTCCTTCCAAGAAATCAGCCTCTGGAACTAGGCTGAGAAGAAGGATTCAGATTCATTTCTGTATCTTAAGTAGCAGAGGTCAAGGAACAACTGCAGAGGATTCAGTCTTATTCAGTTCTACTTAAGAAGCTTTGAAGAAAGCTAAGTCAGAGTGAATCCAGCTTAGTTCTTTCAAGAACTCATCAAGAATCTCTCAACTCCCCTCCTTTAATTCTGAGTTGTAGAGTTATTATTTGTAATACATTTTTAACTTGTAGGATCCTTTGGATCTTAGTGATTTGTAAGCCTGTATTTATAAAGGCTGAGGGTAGGGCTTGTGAGCCTGAGTGTAGGAGATTGAGATCTCTGAGTGTAGGCCTTGTTGGCTGAGTGTAGACCTTGGTTGGCTGAGTGTAGGCCTTGATTGGCTGAGTGTAGGCTTTGGGATAAAGCTGAGTTGTAAGGCTTTGGGCCTGAGGTAGGAACCAATTTGAGTTCTGAGACAGTGGAGAAGTTTGGCTGAATCTAGTACACTGCTAGATAGGCGAAGGGGGAAAGTGGATGCACCCATATTTTGGGGAACCACTATAAAACACTGTGTGTTGTGCTGTGATTGTGCTGTGGATTAGCTGTGTATATTTTGTTATTGTTGTTTGCTGTGCAAAAGTAGTTTGAAATCTGTGATATAACTGTTTGGCTGCCAACAAAGTTAGAAAAGGATTAGGTCACCTATTCACCCCCCCCCCATCTAGGTGTTTAGGTACCATATCTTTCATCGGTGACGATGGCTAGAGGAATCCCGAACCTGCATGCAATTTCCCCCTAAATGAAGTTCTTCACGATCTGCGACGTGGTCTTGGCTAAGGCCTTTGCCTCGATCCACTTGGAGAAGTAGTCGATCATGACAAGCACGAACTTCCTCTGCCCGCTGGCCTGAGGAAAGGGGCCGATCAAGTCCATCCCCCATATGGCGAAGGGCCATGGAGCAGTGATCGAGCGAAGGTGTTGAGCTGGATGTAGTTGAAGAGGCGCAAAGAGCTGGCACTGGAGGCACTTTTTGGAGAAGGTCTCGGCATCCTTCCTAATGGTGGGCCAGAAGTACCCATGCCTCAGAATCCTTTCTTCAAGGGTCCGAGTTCCCGAGTGACTGCCGCACTCTCCTGAGTGAATCTCCTCCAGGATATGAGGTATTTCAATCTCTGACAGGCACCGAGCCAGAGGACCTGAGATGGTTTTGCGGTAGAGTTCTCCCTCTTGCAGCAAATAGTAAGCGGCTTTGTAACGAAACTTCTTCTGGTCTCCTTCGCTGGTAGGTATCTGTTCCGTTGTTAGAAAAGAAACGAACGGATCCCTCCAAGATGCCCTTTGGTCGATCTCCATCATCTCTCCTTCCTCGATGGATGGTCGGAAAAGTTCAGTCACGATCCCCCCAGCCCGGGGACCGTATTTGGCAAGATAGTCAGCTTCTGAATTCTCCTCTCGGGGCACGTGCTCGATGAAGAAAGATTGAAACCCCCCAATCAGACCTTTTACCTTGATCAAGTACCGCTGTAAAATCGGATCATTCACCTCGAACTCGCCTCTGATCCGGGAAGCAACTACCATCGATGTACAACACCGTATTCGCGAATAGTGGGCCCCAAATAAGACGGACGCATTTTTAAGCAAACAATCGAGTCAGTGAAGGCCCTGATATCTCGAATCCCCAACTCCTTGGCAAGACGCAAGCCGGCCACAATGGCTTCGTACTTCGCCTGATTGTTGGTAACTGGGAAGAGAATCTCAACTGCTTGCTCGATCCTGGTTCCCTGAGGGCTTACGAGCACGACTCTGGCTCCCACGGAATATCTGCACGAAGCCCCATCCACAAACATCTTCCAGGACACCGTGCTAGAAGAGCCTTCCTCTCCCTCCACTTCGGCCGAGAAGTCGGCAAGGAAATCCGTCACCGCCTGCGCCTTGATTGCTACCCTTGGAGAGTAAGAAATATCGAACTCGCTAAGCTCCACCACCCACTTTGTCAGCCTGCCAGAGTGCTTCACTCCATCCAGGATACTCCGTAGAGGATGATCGGAGACGACCCTGATGGAGTGAGCTTGTAAATATGGGTGGAGCCTTCGAGCTGAAACCACCAAAGCGAACACCAGCTTCTCCAGAATAGGGTACCTCGTCTCCGCCTGCCGCAGCACTCTACTAACATAGTAGATAGGAAGCTGTCTCTTGTCTTCCTCCCGAACCAGCATCAAACTAACTACTTCTGCCCCGACTCCTAGGTAGAGGAAGAGATCTTCATTACCCCGCGGCCCCTGGAGGAGAGGAGCTTGGGTTAGCTGTTGCTTGAGCTTTCCGAAAGCCTCCTCGCACTCCGCTATCCACTCGAACTTCTGATTTCCCCGAAGGGTCTTGAAGAACGGGGAGCACTTCTCCCCTGCCTTGGACAAAAAACGGCTGAGGCCTGCCAGCCTTCCAGTCAGCCTTTGGACTTCCTTAGGATCCCTTGGCGACGCCATCTCCAGAATGGCCTTCACCTTATCTGGATTAGGTTCCACCCCCCTGGGAGTAAGGAGGTGACCTAGAAACTTCCCTCTTCCTGTACCGAAGACGCACTTGGCTGGATTGAGTCGCATCTTGTACTTCCTCAGGGTGGCAAAAGTCTCCACCAGATCCGTTATGTGCTCCGCGACGCTCTTGCTCTTGACGATGAGGTCATCCACATAAACCTCCAAGTTCCGCCCCTTCTGCCCCTTGAAGATTTGATCCATCATCCTCTGGTAAGTGGCGCATGCATTCTTGAGCCCGAAGGGCATCATCTTGTAGCTATAGCAGCCGTCGCTGGTTATGAAAGAGACATCATGGTAGTCGGGGGGATGCATCCGGATCTGGTGATATCCTGAAAAAGCATCAAGAAAACTCATCACAGGAAACCCGACGACGGAATCAACTAGCGCGTCGATTTGAGGCAAGGGATAGCAATCCTTCGGGCAAGCTTTATTGAACATTAAAAAGTCAATACATAAACACCAGCCCCCTCCAGGCTTTTTCACCATTACAACATTGGAGACCCAGCTTGTATACTGGATCTCCGAGACAAACTCTGCCTTCAATAGCTTCTCCACCTCTTCCCTGATCGGCTCAGATAATATGGCGGCGCTCTTCCTCTGCTTTTGTCGAACTGGAGCCGCTGCGGGATCCAGGTTGAGGCGATGACAAGCAACATCGGCTTCC
This sequence comes from Platanthera guangdongensis, assembly GCA_039583875.1. Lineage (NCBI taxonomy): Eukaryota > Viridiplantae > Streptophyta > Magnoliopsida > Asparagales > Orchidaceae > Platanthera > Platanthera guangdongensis. The sequence continues at coordinate 3,595,729 of CM077150.1, read as the reverse complement.
ACCCCCGACATCTCGGCGGCGCTCCACGCAAAGACATCAACGTTGTCCTGCAGGCAAGCAACCATCTGCATCTTCCCTCCAAACGACAAGGATCTTCCCACCTTCAGCAGCCCCGGCTCTCCCCCTCGAGATATCACCTCTATCTCCTCCACCTCCTCAGCAGCACACAACCCTTTTTCCTTCTCCAGCAACTCCTCCATCTTCTCCGCGTCACCCATCCAGCTGATGGTGCTGAAGGCGTTCAAGTAGCACTCCCTCGAAGCCTTGGGATCTCCCCTGATCCTGATCTGCACGTCTCCGCGGCAGTACTTCAGGCACTGGTGGTACGACGATGGAACGACCCTGAGTAGTTGATAAGATGCCGCCCGAAGATGGCATTATACCCACTTGGTGCATCGACGATGATAAAGCGGCATCAGATCGACGTCCCCCCGAGCGTAACCAGTAGCTCCACTGCTCCCTCCACCTCTTTCTTCTCACCTGAGAAGCCAAAGAGCGGTCCATCTGCAGCTTGGACCCGGGACGCTTCCACCTGAAGCCCGACGAAGGTTCTTTTGAAGATGACATTCACCGAACTCCAGTTATCAGCGAGGATTCGGTCGACGGTGAAGTCCTCGATGGCAGCTTGGATCATCAGGGCATCATGGAAGGGGTTCTCATTCCCCAGCATATCTTTCTCTGAGATGGTGATCTCCTCCAATGGAGGCGGGGCCTGCGACGTCGAAGCGACGTTTTTCCGATAGATCGGGTGAAGACTTCCCTTGCGGGAAGCTCCAAACCCGGCCCCTCCATTGATCACACCTACATGCCCACCTCCTGGGCCATGTATTACTTCCCCACGAGTCCCCAGATCGACTCGGTCCTCGTTCCTCCTCCTTGCTGGAGCTTGAAATGCCACCTGCCCCACCGGGGCCTCCTGCCTCTATTGCTCTCTTTCCACCGCTCATGCCTCCAGCCTCCTCCTTACTTCTCAAAACTCGGGGCAAGCCAAGGTCCCATGCCCCTCTACTCGATGAATATCGCAGTACAGGGGAATCGCCGCCTCCTGGCGCATCGCTCGCTGCTCCCTCCGATGCCGCTTGTTGTCTTGGCGAGCAATGACCTTCGTCTCCTTCTTTCTCCTCCTCGACCTCCCTCCTGCCAATTTCCATTCCTCCTCTCTTCCTGATACTGTGGTCTCGCTGGTCTCCATTGGGGGCGATTCTCTGAATACTGGAATCGCCTTTCCTCCCTTCCTCCTTCCCGAACTTCCGCCGACCTTCTCTCTTCCTGTCTTCGAGGCCTCTCCTGCCTCCTTTCTTCAACCCTCCTGGGTTCTTCTTTCTTCCTTCTCTCTTCTCTCCTTGGCTCTTCCTTCTTCTTTTCCTCTTTCCTCTCCTCCTTCCTTTCTGGCTTCCTCCTCGACTTTGACCCCGAAGGTCTTGTTCCCCTTCTCTCTGTCGCTATCTCCCCATCCAACCTTGCTAAGAAATCTTTATTCTTCTCCTCCCCTCGAACAAAAGTGTTCGCATTCTCTATCATTTCTTCAAAAGATCTCGGGGGATTGGACCTCATCTCCAAACTGAAGAGTCCCTGCTTCAACCCAAACTTGAGGGCCACCATCAAAGTAAAATTGTCCACCTCCTCCACCTCCAAAATCTCATCTTGAAAACGGTCGATGTAGTGCCCCAAACTCTCGTGTTGCCCTTAGACGATTTTGAAGAGGGCTGTCGCTTCCTTCTTCCTCTTCTTCGAAGTCGCGAACCATGCCATAAGGCCCCGACGCAAATCTGAGAAGTAGTACACAGACCATGCCGGTAGCTGATGGAACCAGTCCCGAGCATTCCCCTTGAGGGTGATGGAGAAGAACTTGCACTTGAAGGCATCAGACATGTTGCGAATGGAGACGACGTCTTCAAACCACTGGAGGTATCTGACAGGGTCGTCTCTGCCAGAGTAGTAAGTAAGAATAGGTTCCCTGAACCCTTCTGGAACCGGGGCGGCGAGGATCTCATCATAGAAGGGGCTCCTCCCTCCCTGGCGGTGACGAGTTTCATCCTCGCTTGAGACGTCATACTCGTTATATTGGCGAGTATCTCTGAACCTCGCCGGTGACATTGGATCCCGAAAACGGACCCCTTGGCTGCTCGCCGGATAAAGTCGTGACTGCATTGGTCGCTCTTCTCTTGCCCAAGCGGGCTCCTTTCCAGCTTGCCTTGGCGGCGCTTCCTCTTCTAGCGGCGTCAGGCGACGAGGAGAAGTCGCTGTGACCTCTGGGCGCTGAGAGAAACCAGTGAGAATGGTTTGCTTGATCTTCCTCGCGAACTCTTCAAACGCGGCCACTGTTACAAACTCGCCACCTCGCGCGGCGTCTCCTCATACTGCCGAGTTGCCGTCCAACTCTCCTTGCTCACCACCTATGGTCATCTCCCTCAACTTCCAAACTTTCCTCCTTGGCTGCGATCCACGCTCACCGCACCAAGTGTTGAAGCCAGAAAAATCCTAAGCTCATAATTCGGACCAAAGCCGCCTAAGGTTACCGGCTCAGAAGCAAGATCGGACGGCTAGGGTGACCAGAAAGAAGGGACAGGTCAAACAGGACCCCATACGTTGCGGCAGGAAGGACCCACCACGTACCCGGATGCTCGAAAGGAGCAACCCCTTCTCAACCAACAATGGCCGAATTGGGTACGAGGGAAGCTAGCTGGCAAAATCGCAAAGCCGCGAATTGCTCTAAGGAAAAGGAATCCGAAGACTTAGCTAGTATCCTGAAGCTGAAGCGCGCGAGTATCCTGCTGAGGATTTCAAGTGCTCCACCTCGTACCCCTGGGGTCCTATTTATAGGCAAAAGCAAGGGGAGGGGGTCATATTTATACCCCCCCCGGCGACTAGGCGACTTCCAGAGGAACTCGCACGGGCTGGGCGAGTATCTCGCCTAGTCGCCTACCTGGCGAGTATGAGAGGGGAGCTCGCCTATACTCGCTCAGGCCTTCCGCGATCTTGAATGCTGACTTTGACTCCTACGTTGACTTGTTGACCTTGACTTCTGCTGACTTGGCCATGGTAGGACCCACTCTCGACGAATACGGGTTGTACATTTAGGATCCCTGGACCCAAGAAAGATTCACAAAGCCATAGAAGTGTGTAAGAGTTAACACTTGTTAGTAGAGTATTTAAATTGCATATAAGCCATGGTTTTTCGCAAAGGTATGAAATTAATTGCGAAGCCAGATTTCCCAGATGCATGATAAATAATATATTCTTTTATTATGTTCTATCAGACACCACGAGTCAGTGAATCAGGTGAATCTTCACGTCAGGATCCTATTCCCAACTCTGCCTGGGAGATGCTGATGTGCCACAGGTGCCACCAGTTCCAGCAGCTCCAAAGGCCATTGACATAGCATCCCAGATTGTCAAGGCAGTCACTGTTGCCTTGATGGAGTTTCAAAGAGGACTGGCTGCAGGGTTTCAGGCTCCAGTGCAAGTACCAGCCCCTGCACCAGCTCCTGCACCAGCATCCGTGGAGATGACCCTGGAGCGCTATTTGAGGAACTTTAGAGAGCTACAACCGTCAAACTACAGTGGGGATGAAACCCCGATAGAAACTAACGACTGGTTAGCAAACACCAGAGATCTATTGAACGTTATGGAGTGCTTGGAGAATAAGAAGTTCCTCTAGCAACTTTCCTTCTCCGGGGTGAGGCAAAGGTCTGATGGGACAAGTACCGGGCAGATGACCCTGCAAGTAAATCGTCATGAAAAATTTCCTCTTATTTTAGGAAGTGATACGTTCTTTATAAATGCTATGACCATGCCTTTTAGCCAGGTCGTACGTCAGATATGTTTACGTGGGGCAAGTTATTTTAGGGCCCTTGTAAATTGGTTTGTGTCTCCTTTCGCACAATGAGGTCTCCGGGAGAAATATAGTAGGCACTACCAGGGGGACAAGACCGTTACTGAGTACGAGCGAGAGCTTACCTATCTGGCTCGATATGCAGGCGTGATGCAGGGAGATTAGGCTGAGAAGTGCAGCCGCTTTGTGGATGGCTTGCGTGACTCGTTTAGGCAATTATTGATGACCATGGTCAACGCAGACTACATGAGCTTAGTGGATACGGCTCATAGGTTGGAGGCTGATCAACAGAAGGTATAAAAGCGAGACAGTTTTCGCACGAAGTGGTCTCAGGATTCGCATCAGCCGTAGCAGAGAAGGAATGACCAAGGGAAGAACTGGAACAAGAAACAGAAGCCCGATACTAAGAAGAGTGGTCAGTCTGGAGACACGAGCAAGGACTATCCCCTCTGTCCTAGGTGCCAGCATCGCCATCCAGGAGAGTGTTTGGCCAATACAGACGTGTGTTACAAGTGCCGACAACTTGGACACATAGCTCACTATTGTCAGGAAGTTGGCGCGACTCAGGTAAACCAAAACCTAGTTATATACACTGCTTTTATTTCATTATAGTAGATAATAAATGTAACTCGTTTCCTGCAGTCCAAGTTCGAGGTTGGTGGATCTAGCAGAGTAGACAAGGGCAAAGCATTGATGATTATTGATGGGATACCACAACAGGACCAAGATTTAGTGCAGCCCAGAGCTTATGGGCTTGGTCAGCAGGAGGCAAAGGATCAGGAGGACGTAGTGACGGGTAAGTGTTTGGCCTACTAAATAAATTTTATTTAATTTCCCGTAGTGACACTCCCATCATCTTTTATAAATCATTCATGTAGGCATCCTTATGATTCGTAATTTACTCTCCAAAATTCTGTTTGATACGAACGTCTCGCACTCGTTCATCGCAGAATCTCTAGTGCGTAAGCTGAATTTAGAAGTCTTTCCAGAGACAGTACCGCTGGAAGTCATGATGCTGAATGGATCCCTTCTACAGACCAGAGATAAGTGCAGGGTACATGTGCAGTTTGGTGATACCGAGATTATCGTGGAAGCTTTGCTGCTACCTATTGCAGGATTTGACCTGATCTTGGGAATGGACTGACTTTTGGCAGTCAATGCCATGATTGACTGTAGGGAGAAGCAGATACAGTTTGAGGGCTCCAACCAGACTGCATTTACCTTCCAGGGCTTGAAGGGAGTGGTGAAGATGATCATCTCCTCGGTTCAAGCTAGGAGGTGCATTTTGAAGGGTTGTGAAACTTTCTTAGTACTGATGAATGCGGAGGCTAAGGCTGACTTGTCAGAGGTACCGGTGGTGCTGGAATTCCCTGATGTCTTCCCAAAAGAGCTCTCTGGTGCCTCTCCAGATAGAGAGATTGAGTTCCCGATAGACCTACAGCCTGGGGCTACACCGGTAGCCAAATCCCCCTACCGGATGGCTCCAAGGGAACTAGCGGAGTTGGAGAGCCAATTGCAAGAGTTGCCTGATTTGGGCTTTATACGTCCCAGCACTTCACCTTGGAGTGCTCCAGTGCTATTTGTGAAGAATAAGGATGGTACTCTGAGACTATGCATAGACTACCATGAGTTGAACAAACTGACAGTAAAGAATAAATATCTGATTCCCAGAATTGATGATTTGTTCAACCAATTGGTGGGTTCGTGCATTTTTTCCAAGTTAGATCTGAGGTCGGGATACCATCAATTAAGGATCTGGGACGTGGATGTTCAGAAAACGGCCTTCAGTACTAGATATGGACACTTCAAGTTCGTGGTCATGTCGTTTGGGCTGACCAATGCCCCTTTAGTGTTTATGGACCAGATGAACAGGGTATTTCAAGAGTACTTGGACCATTTCGTTATCGTCTTTATAGATGATATTCTGGTGTTCTCAAAGAGTGCCGAAGATCATGTCGCACACCTTAGGATTGTATTGGGCACCCTCAGGAAGAACTAGTTGTATGCCAAGTTTACAAAATGTGAGTTTTGGCTTTCAGAGATTGCATTCTTAGGCCATGTCATCAGTCAGAAAGGGGTTAGTGTTGATTTAAAGAAGATAGAGGCCATTAAGGATTGGCCAAGGCCGACGATAGTCTCAGAGGTTTGCAACTTTTTGGATCTAGCTGGTTACTACAGAAGATTCATCAGAGATTTTTCAAAGATAGTCTCACCACTGACTTCCCTCATCAAGAAGGGAAAGGGCTTAGATTGGACATTTGAGTGCGAGTTGGCTTTTGAGGACTTGAAGGGCAGGTTGATGACCGTATCGATCTTGAGTTTACCTTTAGGGCCTGACAGGTTTCAGATTTATAGCGATGCGTCAGGTCAGGGTTTGGGCTGTGTTCTTATGCAGCATGAAAAGGTCGTAGCCTATGCTTCGAGATAGTTAAAGGTTCATGAGAGGAACTACCTCATGCATGAATTGGAGCCTGCAGCAGTCATACATGCTCTGAAGATATGGAGGCACTATTTATATGGAGTTCGCTGCGAGATCTTCACTGATCATAAGAGCCTCAAATATATCTTTGATCAGCGAGAGCTCAATTTATGGCAGCGCAGATGGTTAGAGTTCTTATCGGACTACGATATAGACATTCAGTACCTCCCAGGAAAGATGAACGTTGTAGCTGATGCCCTTAGCCATAGAGATTCGTGTTTCTTCCTTCTCACTCAGCAGAAGGAGTTAGTGCGGGAGCTGGAGAGACTAGACATCATCGTTGTTCCACGTTGTAGTTTTGGTTCTGCAAGGTTGAGTTGGATGGAGATTATATGTGACATCAAGGATAAAATCAGGATAGCTATACCCTTGGATCCAAAGATGGCAGAGATTTGGACCTCAGTACAGACGGGTAAGAAGGAGAGATTCACTATTCAGGAAGATTTGTTATTGCATGATGGCAGAGTATGTATCCTCGATGTTAGTCACCTTCGCGGAGATATTCTATTTGAGGCACATAATTCCAGATATTATATACATTCGGGCATCACGAAGATGTATGCGGATCTCAAGAAGGTAGTCTGGTGGCCAGGCTTGAAAGGTGATGTTGTTGATTATGTAGGGAAGTGCGAGACTTGCAAGCTAGTTAAGGCTGAGTGTCAAAGGCCTGGAGGCAAGTTGCAGCCACTTCCCATTCCTGAGTGGACTTTTGAGGATATATCCATGGATTTCATCCACGATCTTCCAAGATCGCAGGGTGGGAATGATTTATTATGGGCTATAGTTGATCGGCTTTCTAAGGTTGCCCATTTTATTCCTCTTAGGAAGATGAATCAAGGTCCGAAACTGGCACAGTTATACAGAGACGAGATAGTTCGACTTCACGGTGTTCCCAACATTATTATTTTAGATCGTGATGGCAGGTTTACCTCCAAGGAGTGGAGATACGTTCAAGAGCGGTTGGGCACCAAGTTATATTTCAGCACCACTTTCCATCCCCAGACAGATGGACAGACTGAACACATAAATAGGACTTTGGAAGATTTGCTACGAATGTGCATACTGGACTTTGGAGGGAAGTGGGAGAAATATGTCACCCTTGTGGAGTTCTCCTACAATAACAGTTTTCAGACTAATATTAGGATGATACCGTTCGAGGCTCTCTATGGTAGGCGTTGTCGGACACCGTTATGTTGGGTTGAAAGTGAAGAAAGATCTACCATCAGAGAATCATGGATTGATAAGACCACTGATAAGATCAAGCTCATTCAATAGCGTATGAAGACAGCTCAGGATCGTTAGGCCAAGTCTCTTGATCAGAAACGCAGGTCAGTAGAGTTCAGTGTTGGAGACTACATTTATCTGAAGGTCGGACCAGTCAGAGGAGTCTCTAGAATAGAGCGAATGAAGAAACTGAGTCCCAGATTTGTTCGTCCTTTTAAGGTACTTGAACGAGTTGGTGGGGTTGCATATAAGTTAGCCTTACCTGAGGAAATAAGTGGTGTACATGATGTGTTTCACATTTCCTATCTGAGGAGAGCAGTCATAGATTCCAGTCAGATCATCAGTACCGAGGAAGCACCAATTGACACAGATCTTAGTATTATGATTAGAGTAGTTAGAATCGTGGATTCAAGGATACAGAAGCTCATGAATAGAGAGATTCACATGGTCAAAGTCCTTTGGATGAACTGTGGGTGTCCAGAGTATACTTGGGAGCGAGATGATGAACTTAAGAGCAATGTAGATTATACTTTCCTCTTTGATTCAGGTATGGCTACAATTTTCGAGGACGAAAATTTTTTATTGGGAGGGGAGATTTGTAACATCCGTAACTAACGCGAAATTTATTTTTAATTGTAGGGTCGAGTCGCGACGGATTTTGATCGAGGCAGCGCGTCGTCGAGGTACGATGTCAGTATGATTATATATCATGTTCACTAACTAGTAATTTATATTAGTCGTAAAGACGTGTGACGCATCTCATTTCTAATAGTGAAGCGTAACACATTTTGGGGTGCCAATAACAGGTCTCACCCCCCTCTCCTCATACGGTTATTATAAAAAACGCATAGCCGACAGTTTTAAAACCCGCAAGCTTCCTATTTCACAGGAGTTAAACCGCAAACCGAGCCTCCCGTTTCCGCTCTTTCCGCAAGCCAAGCACGACGCATCCCGCGCCCTGGCCGACTGCTTCCCCCTCTCCGATTCTCAAATCCGGCCTTTCCTTCTCCCTCTACGGGCACCGGTGAGTGCTCTCCTCCCTTCCCTTGCAGTTGGAGATCTGGTTTCAACCCTAACCGGTGGAATCAAGAATGTCGAAGCTCATTTTGGTTCTGGTGAGTTTTATTTCTCTTTGGTCTTCGTTCTTTGTGGAAATCCTTCTATTGGAAGTAGATTCTAACATTTTTCCTCTTACCCTAATTAGGGATTTGAGTTCTAGAACCCGCGAATCTGAAGTTGGGCGCGTTGTGAGTCATAATCACTCTCATGTAGAGGTAATACACTGTTTTGGTTTTTCTTGTGTTTTACCCTAGCCATTGTGAGATTTTTTTTACTTATAACCCTAAAAGAAAAAGTGTGTAATTTGGGTTATCTTGGACTACAGATTTTTGGTGGCTTCGGGGCAAGGTTCCGGAAGTCCGCAGTAGTCAGATTTTCGTTTGAAAAGCAAATGTCGTCGCGCCGAGTGTACGAGCGCTGCACCACCACTATAAGAAATTCTAATTCTTGTTAGTCAGACATATCAAAAAAATTATTTTTTGTTACACAAGTGTAAATTTCGTACATGCACTATAACCATGTATAGATAAGTGCGACGGTAGGAAAATTATCGCGGAAGTAGTTGAAGGGCAACACCCCCTTTCCAAGATCTGAATAGTCAGATCATGTAAGCAATGTTTGGTACGAAAATTTTTATCTAAGTTAGGGCGTGAATGTCCCTTCTAGTCGACCACAAGAAAAGCAAGGGTCCCTCAGTAGTACACCAAGCGATGTCCCAAGCAGAGTAGCATTAGTCCGGAAAAGCATCAGTAAGCACGCATAAGTCTCCTCGTTCTAGGTAGAGGCGCACTATCTTTCTCATATGGCATATGCAATCTTATGAGTAGTAGATTCTCGGCAGTTGACTCCCATTTGAGACAGTTAGTAGATTCGAGACCTTGTCAGCGTGACACCAGAATAATTGAGTTCGTTAGATGGTCTCGGGTCGTAAGATTTCAGTTGCGCGTTAGGAGCTACTCTACCTGGAGTCTTTCAAGTAGAAGTGCAGAATAAAAGCCACCAAGAACTCAAGCATAGACCTGGTGTGAGACAGCGCACTCGTTAGTGAACGTTGGGGCTTGGGTAAATAGAATGGAAGTTCATGAACGTAGAACGAGTAGGTCTGTTGACCAGGAAACATTGTAAACGCATGCATATTATCTAGCATAAAGATTTTAAAGAACAAAGATATCTTTCAAAAAGGCATGCATTCATCATTTAAGAAAAAGTTTTTTTGTTAATGTCATTAGGAGGTATTATTTTTCCTTACTCTGACCCCTCGTGGGCAATGTTTTTTACAGGTGACCCAGGTGAGAAACTACGCCTAGGATGTGCGTCCTTGAGGTGTCAGTTTATAGTTGTTTTCCTTTTTAGTTTTATTTCATTCTGTATACACTTGTAACCTTGGATATTGTATTTGGTTAATGTTTGAAATATCATGTATCAGACTTATTATGTTATTTCAGATTTACAGTTCTGTCATCTTAATTCTTGTTTAGCGGTTCTGTGAATCCAGTATACAGGTATGTGTTTACCCTTAGTTTTTTTCCATAGCTTTCGTTGTAAGTTTAAAATTTTTAGTAATTTCTTCTTTATATCTGATGTGTACTAGTTTTTATACTGTTTCCTAGTTCTCTTTATATCGCTGACCCTGCCAGATGGCTGATTATTGTAAAACTAGGAAGAGGTGTTATAATATATGTTGTTGGTCACACGGTTTTTTCCCCAATCCGGAGAATTAGACTGCCTTAACTCGGAGTCGAGTCGAGCGCACAACCAGTTAAAAAACCGTATCAATGAACAATAGAAGTTTTTGACGTGGAAAACTCTGAAAGGGTGAAAAAACATGTGGCTGAAACTGCGTTGAGCCAAAATCCACTAGCTTCTTAAGGTATTACAGAAGTTGATTTGAACTTAGAGGGCGACAGGCCGCTACTCAGTTACAAGTATAGAAGATGGAGGAAAAATGACTAAGTCCTCGGAGCCTCGATGAAAGCGCTCCGGCTTTAAGACGACGTCGAGTTCACGGAACCTTGGTCGGAGCGTTCTGGCTGGAAAATCCTCAAAGTCCTCGGTGTTTCATGAGACTGCGCTCTCGTTGATGTAGAGCCTAGTTGAGAGCGCTCTCGGGAAGGCGGTTGAAGTCACTTGAGGCGTGAGGAGTCTGTTGCGCAAGGAGAAGAGCAGAGCGGATTTTTGAATGAAGAATCGACATAAGTCCATGATTCTCGCTGGAAAATCTCAAGGCTCTCTCTTCTGCCTCTGGAGTTGCTTAAGTTGAAATGAAGGCATGTGAGCATATTTATAGTTTTCTGGAGGGGCGCATCAGTAATTACGCCGAGTTATGATTCATACTAACAAACGACGTTGTTCCGTTTTGATCACGCGGATCACCATTTTTACCTAAATGACGTAAGTACACCTCCTTACCCCCGAGAAGTTCAGGCGGCCCCAACAAGGTGCCCGGAGGCGGCGGCGAATGCAGAAGATGAAGGGGGCGACCGGGGCTTGCCGGCTAAATAATCAAGGCGCGCGCCGAGGCGCGCCTGAGGCGCTGGGCGCATCGGGCGTACAACACGGCGCCTGGCCACAGGCGAGGCGGACAAAGCAGCTCGGGCATGTCATAAGCGCGCCTAGGCGCGCGCCTTGCGGGCCATTCAGATGCGGGTTAGGCGCGCCTAGACGTTCTTCAGTCTAAGTGTAGTAAGTTTAGTTTATTTAGGGTTTTTTTTTTCTCATCATAATAAGAAGCGAGGGCTCAGAAATTTCGATTCACGACAAATTGGTTTAGGGTTGAAAGCTCGTCGCTCATGTTCTTCGTTCGTTGCTCCTATGCTTCGTTCGCCGCTCCTCTGCCCCTCGTCGGCCGCCACTAATTATTTTGGTAACTTTTTCTTCTTCTTTTCACTACATTACTTATGCTTGTAGCATAAGGGCAACAAGCTGTAATTTTTGTTCGCCGCTTCTCTTCCATTTGTCGTTCGCCGCCCTGTTCTAGCATAATGGAAGCCACAATTCACCGTAACTGTGAACTGGGCTGCCAGTTCACTCTTTTAGAGTGAACTGGCTGCCCAGTTCACTGTAATACAGTGAACTGGGCAGCCAGTTTACTGTATTACAGTGAACTGGGTAGCCCAGTTCACAGTAAAATAGTGAACTGGATGCTACAATTTTCACTAATTATTCTATTATATGTAATATTTTGTTTGTAAAATGTTTATTAGCTGGAAATGGACGTGAGTGGATCTGGATCATCTAGTGTCCAATCTAAGATTGATCCAGGTTGGAAATATGAGCGTCAGACATCTGTCACTAATAAAAATGATTTAATTTACATTTTTTGTGAGAAAGTCACAAAGGGTGGAATTTATCATGTGAAGCAACATCTAGTGGGGGGATTTAGAAATACCAAACTTTGTCTCAAATGCTCACAGCATGTAAAGACAGAAATTCAAGATTATATTGAAAATAAAATGGTTGTAAGCAATGCGAAAAAACAAGCATTCCCGCACTTTGCAGATGTAGATACATTTAGAAGCGATGAGGATATAAATGACGTCGGTACGAGGATTCATAGATGTGGTCCAAGCGGTGCGCCTAAAAAGTTTAAGACCAAAAGACCGATGAATGTTTTTTTGCATCTAATATTGAGAAGAAAATGAAACAAAAAGCCAACATAGGCAAATGAAGCAAACTTCAATCAACGAAGCGTGTAAGAAAGAACTTATAGGGAGGGCTTGCAAACATATAGCTCAATGAATGTATGATGAAGTTATTCCTTTTAATGCGATTGTCTACCCTAGTTTTGTAGTGATGATAGAATCTGTTGGACAGTTTGGGGTTGGACTAAAATCATCCAATTACCATTAAGTTCGCGAATAATGAAGTAACTGAAGTCCAGAAGATGATACAGGACTATGAGGATGAGTGAAGGTTGTTTGGATGTTCTATCATGACAGACAGATGGACAGATAAGAAACAGAGAACTCTTATAATTTTTTTGGTAAATTCACTGAAAGGTACATTCTTCCTGGAATCTGTTGATGCATATGATTATGCGAAGACTAGAGAGAGGATGTTTGAATTGCTTGATAGAATAGTGGAATGTGTTGGAAAGACCAATGTTGTTCAAGTTGTTACTGATAGTGCAAACAATAATACACTAGTAGGTAAATATATCGTTAATCATCTTCTTTTAATATTTATTTAATTTTAATGTCATATATTGACTATGAATGTGTTTCTTATGAAATAAGAAAAATTATTGGAAGTAAAACGATCACATTTATATTTGACACCGTGTGTCACCCATTGCATCGACTTAATGCTGGAGGATATTGGAAAGATGTCGAGCATTAGTAGAATAATTAAAAAAGCAATGAGCGTCAACAGTTATATTTATGTTCGGCCTGGACTGGTCAACATGTTAAAGAGTTTCACAGGACAACTGGAGCTTGTTAAACCTGTTATTACTAGGTTTGCGACTTTGTTTCTTGCTCTTCAGCGCATTCATAAGCAGAAGATAAATCTAAGGAAGATGTTCACTTCACCTGAGTGGACATCAAATAAGTGGCAAAGGAAACATGAGGTAAGCAAGTACAGAGCATTATATATATGGTCTCTTTCTGGAGTACTATTGTGTACATTTTGAAGATTTTTTCACCTTTAGTTCGGGTACTAAGATTGGTAGATGGGGAGAAAGGACTGGTTATATGTTATATCTATGAGGCTATGGATAGAGCAAAAGAGACAATCATGAACTCTTTCAATGAGAAAGAGGAAAAATATAAAGAAGTCTTTGCGATTGTCGACGGGAGATGGAAAAACCAGCTTCATCGGCTATTGCATGCGGCAACTCATTGTTTAAATCCGGAATTCTTCTATTTAAACTATGTTTATATAAAAACGTTGAAGATTTATTTGGAATGTAATTTGTAGTTCAGCATAGAAAAACAAAGTCTCCGTTTTAGTTAATTAAATATTATTCCAAGTTTTAAACAAACAATTTATTTACTAGGAATGATTTATTAATTTTTTGATATTCATTTTTTTGGACAGCTAAATGGTGGCAATTATATGGAGCCGATGCTCCTAATCTGACTAAATTTGGTGTAAAGATTTTAAGTCTCACTTGCAGTTAATTCGGATGTGATTGCAATTGGAGTTTTTTTGAACATGTATAAATTTTTTAAAACATGTATGCAAATAATAATTTATATCATTATATGATTAATTATTTATTTGTTATGTTACATGTCCATAGAAAGAAAAAATCGACTAACACAGCAGCGCCTAAATATTTTACTATTTGTAAAATACAATAGTGTCTTGCGTCGGCGATATGATTCACGTGATTGTATTTATGCAATCTCGCTGAAAGATATTTACAATAACAATGAATGGCTGATGGGAAGAATGAAGGAAGATGAGGAGATTGAGCAGGATGATGATATAAGTTTTTATGATAAATTATTTACCCGGGGTGCAGTAACAAGGGCCAGTGGAGTAGAAGAAGACATTTACTCTAGACGCTTATCCAAAGGGAAGATGATAGCTGACAAGGGGAACACATCTAAGAAGAAGACACCTACTCCAACAATGCGTACAAATGATGCCAAGGATGAAGAAGAAGCTTAGTTCAATGAAGAAGAAGAAGATTTTAGTGAAAAAGATGAAACCTTAATTGATTCAGACGATGAGTAATTAATACTTAATGATGATTAGATCGCAAGACTGAGGAAAAATTGGAAAACTATGTGATGATGGAATGTTATGTTATTTTCTTGCACATTAGTTTAGAGTTTATGATTGCTGACTTGGTAGGTTATGTTTGTTTTTAATGCGAAAAATTGCATTGTTGACTTGGTAGATCATGATTGCTGACTTGGTTGATTTATGTTGAAGTTGGTGACCGGGCGGTCTGGCGGGTTGAAGACCGCGCGGTCTGGCGGTTTGTCTCAGCCGGCTTGGAGACCGGGCGGTCTGGCGGTCTACCCTGGCAGTCTCTCTTCCTCTCTGGTGGTAGCCGTGCGGTTAGCCCTGCTATCTAACCGCGCGGCTTGTGCGGTTTGTTTTGTATAGTCCGCTTAGTCCTGTAAATTATAGTCTCACATCTCTTATTTGTATTCTCTCATCTCTCCTCCATTCTATATAAAGGAGGGCATACCTTTGTAATAGATACTTTTTTTGGATAATAAAATTTCAATTATTCAAAAGTTTATCCGTTTGCTCTCTTCTATTCGCTACTTTTAACATGGTATCAGAGGACACGGTCATTTCCTCCTGATTCTGTGCGCTCTCTGCTTCTAGCGGCTTGTTTTCCGCTATCCGCGACCTCTCTCGCGGCTTGCCTTCTCTTCTGTCCGCCGCCCTGTTCGAGCGGCTTGTTTCTGTCCGATGCCCTGATCGCGCGGCTTGCTTCTTGGTTCCCTTCTCCTACTGCTATTCGTCGCAGCGACCTGTTTCCTTGTCGCCGCGCTCCTTGCTCTTTCTTGCCTCTCCGACTTCCTTGTCTTTGCGGCTTGTGTCTACCCGCTGCGGACTTCTTCTCCCTGTCCGCTTCTGTTTTCCCCTATCCGCTTGTCCCTATACTCGCGGTTTGCTGCTGTGATCTGCCTGACCGTGCGGGTTGTTCCTTTCTCACCCGCATCTTGGTCGCGGTCACCTGCTCTTCTCCTTCCTTCTGTTCGCTCGGCCTTTTCAGTCCGCGCGACCTCTTCCCCGTTGTGCCTTTGACCTCTTGCTAGCCGCTACTGTTTGCGCTCTACTTGTGGTTGGCTTCTCCCGCTCCTGCTTTGCTCTGCTTCTTGGTAGCGGCCTTCCTAGCCGCCCGACCTATTTTCTGTTCGCCCGGCTTGGTGCTCTTTTCTCTTCTCGCGGCTTGTTCTTATCGTCGCGGCTTGCTCCTCTCTTGCTTCCATGGCTTTCCCCTCCTCCAGCCTGTCCGCCTCCGTGGTCACCTCTTCTGGTAATGCTCATGTTGTTACTCGCGGAAGATGGCTCATCGACTCTGGTGCAACTAATCATATGACAGACAATCCTCAATGTTTCTCTCTTCTTGACACACATGCTCAGTTGCCCCCGGTCATTGTTGCTGATGGATCTCCCTCCCCGGTCCATGGGACGGGCATGGTTCAAGTCACTCCATCTCTCTGCCTGGCTGAAACCCTCTATGTGCCCAAGTTTCCGTGCAATTTATTATCGGTTACTTCTTTATGCAAGCAACTACGGTGTTCTGTCATATTCACCCCTAGCTCTTGTGTTTTTCAGGATCCGGACTCCCAACGGACGATTGCTACCGGGACTGAGAGTGGTGGCCTCTACTTCATCGACAACGTTTCTGCTCTATCCGCCTTCTCCTCCTCCTCTACAGATCTTCTCCAATGGCATCTTCGCCTTGGACATGCTCCTCCTCGAATTCTCCGCCAGCTCCTGCCGCACCTCCCTCTTCATCATCCTCCTCTAAACTGTGATGCATGTCAACTTGGCAAACATCACCGCTCATCCTTCCCACCAACGCAAAGTCGGGGCTCTTCCCGTCCGTTCGACCTCGTTCACTCTGACATATGGGGTCCCGCTCCTAACCTCACCATCGGTCGGGGTAGTTCCTATTTTGTCACCTTCATTGATGATTTCTCTCGATGTACGTGGGTATATCTTCTCAAAGATCGCTCCGAGTTGTTCTTTATTTGGACCTCCTTTTATTCTATGGTTAAGACTCAGTTTGATACCTCTATTAAACTCCTTCGTTCTGACAATGCTCAGGAGTATCTTAGCCACGACTTCTCCTCCTTTTGTATTCACCATGGTGTTATTCGTCAGACCAGTTGTGTCTACACCTCCCAACAAAATGGGGTGACGGAACGCAAAAACCGTCACCTCCTTGATGTCGCTCGCACTATGATGACTCAAATGCATGTTCCTCGCTCCTATTGGGGATATGCTGTCCTCCTCTCCTGCTATCTCATCAATCGCCTTCCCTCCACAGTTCTCCACGGTGCTACCCCCTTCTCCATTCTTTATCCAGACAAGGATCCCTTTCCTCTTCCTCTACACATCTTTGGGTGCACCGCTTTTGTGCACTCTCCCGCTGCCACCCGTGATAAACTCTCACCACGTGCCACCAAATGTGTCTTTCTGGGCTACTCTCTCACTCAGAAAGGATATTGCTGCTTTGACCCTGTTACCCGCAAGCAATTTGTCTCTACGGATGTCACCTTCTTTGCCAATGCCTCTTACTTCTCTCCCCCGTCCTCTTCTACTCCTCCTGATCCTACTTCTCATACCAACCCATCCATTCCCTCTGCTCCCACTGATGTTCCGCCCTCTCCACCCACTCCACCGTCTTCCCCATCCTCATCATCTCCACCCTCTACTCCGCTTTCTCCCTCCACTCCGCTGCCATCTCTCTCTACTCCCGGGCCAGCTCTCTCCACCACGGATTCTCCGGATACTGAGGCACCTGCTGACCTGGATCTCCCGATTGCTCTTCGCAAAGGGGTTCGGGCCTGTACCCAACACCCGCTTGCTGCAGTTGTTTCCTATGATCGTCTTACCCCTGCTCGCAGAGCTTTTGCACTGGCTATCTCGGCCACTGGCACCCCTCGTTCCTACCAGGAGGCCCTTACTATTCCTCATTGGAAAGTTGCCATGGATGAGGAGATTGCTACTCTCACTGAACGGGGTACTTGGACCCTTGTTCCTCCTCCTTTCGGCACAGATGTTGTTGGCTGTCGCTGGGTCTTCGTGGTGAAGTTTCTCCCGGATGGCAGTGTGGATCGTTATAAGGCTCGCCTAGTTGCCAAGGGTTTTACCCAAACTTATGGGATTGATTACTTTGACACTTTCTCTCCCGTGGCTCGTCTCAGCACTATTCGGGTTCTTCTCTCTGTGGCTGTCAACAGGGATTGGCCCATCTCGCAGCTAGATGTTAAGAATGTCTTCCTCTATGGTGATCTGCAGGAGGATGTTTACATGGAGCAACCTCCTGGGTATGTTGCTCAGGGGGAGACACGGGTATGCCGGCTAAAGAAGGTTATCTATGGCCTCAAGCAGAGTCCTCGTGCCTGGTTTGACAAGTTCAGTGGCATTGTTGCGGCCATTGGTTTTACACGAAGCTCAGCAGATCACTCCTTGTTTATTCGGAAAATCGCCTCTGGTCTTGTTGTTTTTGCGGTTTATGTTGATGACATTCTTCTTACTGGCGATGACCAGGATGGGGTATTGATGACCAAGAAACACCTTCGTCAACATCTGGTCACAAAGGATATGGGCTCCCCGAAATACTTTCTGGGGATTGAAATCTCTAGAAAGCCCAACTCCATGGTCCTTTCACAACGGAAGTATGCTCTTGATCTTTTAAAGGAGGCAGGACTGACTGGTGCTAAACCTGCACGATGTCCTATGGCTGTTGGAGAAGACAAAACTTGGACAGATGACTCACCTCTTCTCTCCAATCCTACGAGATACCGGCATCTGGTGGGCAAGCTCATATATCTTACGGTAACCAGACCCGACATCTCTTACGCTGTTGGCAAGGTGAGCCAGTTCATGCAAGCTCCGAGGGAGTGTCATCTACAATCTGCTCTGAGGATATTAGAGTATATTAAAGCTGCTCCAGGGAAAGGACTCCTATTTCAGAAAAATGGTCACCTTAGGGTTGAAGCGTACTCTGATTCAAGCTATGCGGATGACAAAGGGGACCGCAAATCAACTTCAGGTTTCTACACATTTGTTGGAGGCAATCTTGTGAGTTGGAAGAGCAAGAAACAGTCTGTCATTTCCAGGTCTAGTGCAGAGGCGGAATATCGCAGCATGGCATCGACTACATGTGAGTTGAAGTGGTTGCGGGCTCTCATGCTTGACTTAGGAGAGGTTTACAACTATCCTCTTCCTATGTTCTGTGACAATAAGGCCGCGATACACATTTCCAAAAATCCGGTCTTTCATGAGAGAACAAAACACATAGAAGTCGACTGTCATTTTATTCGGGAAGAAATATTGAAGAAACAGATTTGCACTCCATTTGTCACTTCCGACAACGAGTTGGCAGATGTCTTCACCAAGCCGGTGTCCGCTTCCTTTTTCCACATCTGCGACAAGCTGGGCATGATCGATATATATGCTCCAGCTTGAGGGAGAGTGTTGAAGTTGGTGACCGGGCGGTCTGGCGGTTTGTCTTGGCGGGTTGAAGACCGCGCGGTCTGGCGGTTTGTCTCAGCCGGCTTGGAGACCGGGCGGTCTGGCGGTCTACCCTGGCAGTCTCTCTTCCTCTCTGGTGGTAGCCGTGCGGTTAGCCCTGCTATCTAACCGCGCGGCTTGTGCGGTTTGTTTTGTATAGTCCGCTTAGTCCTGTAAATTATATTCCCACATCTCTTATTTGTATTCTCTCATCTCTCCTCCATTCTATATAAAGGAGGGCATACCTTTGTAATAGATACCTTTTTTGGATAATAAAATTTCAATTATTCAAAAGTTTATCCGTTTGCTCTCTTCTATTCGCTACTTTTAACAATTTATTTATGTTGTTATTTTTATTATGTTGTCTTCAAAAACTGATATCATTTTATTGTGCTTGAATGTTTGATTCTAATACGTCCTTTGTGTTTTATGGAGGAATTTGGTCATTCACTAGCTGAGTGGAAGCAATGTTATATTGTTAATTCAAGAGGGGTTGATCATTGATGTTCAAAAAATACAAAGACTTTTACCCTAAATTTGCACATCTCCGTCCAATGCTTTATATAACATGTTGTAGTTTTTTATTTGATTTCTAGCTGCACTTTGTAAGCATCAATTATGACTACCATGTATTTATATCACTTCTCACATGTCTAGATAGAATATTGGAAAATATGAGCTTGAATGTGTAGAGTGAATACATTAGTTTATTTTCTCTGTATGTATTCAAATGTTTTTGTTATTTCAAATTGTTTATCTTTTATAATCTAAGTGAAAAGTCTACTATAAATTGTTTATCAATTGAATGTGGACCTCTATTCAAAATGATTTGAAGTTGTATTGTAACCCTAACTATAGATGAATGGAAGTAACCTAAAAGTTTCTTTCTAATAATATTAGTGAATTAGAATGAGCAACTGACTTCCATAAATAAAATTTAATAGAGTATAATTACATGGATTTAATCAACTTGAAAACTGTACAAAATGAGAACAAAGCTAGTTGTGTTTGTTTGCTAGTTAAATTGATTTAGTTATCTTAATCTATATCTAAGTCATTCCTTATCTAATTTAGGTAACTGGGAAGACATTTAACTAGTGTTAAGGCATCTGAGTGCAACTGGGCTTGCATCATATATAATATTTTTTTGTTGTTTGATTTTGATACCTCTTCTTTGTTTTCTCCAAGTTTCCACATGTCCCTATAAATAAGTCATAAGATACGTTTTCCTTGTGCGTGTTTTCTCAACAAACTAAAATTTAAAAAGACTCTTATACTAACTTGATTAAGAGAACAAACCAAAATTTGCTTAGAGAGCACATAGAAAAGTAGATTATTAATATCAGCGAATTGAGAGCCCAATTCGCCCAGTTCCAGCGAATAGGGCGCCCAATTCGTCAAGTTCCATCGAATTAGGCGTCCAATTCGCCCAGTTCCAGCGAATTGGACGCCAATTCGCTCAATTTCTTTTTTTTTCACTATTTTTTGCGCCTCATGTGCCTCAGGCGCGCGCATGCGCCTTGCGCCTCGCACCTATTCTCCAGGACCCCTTTGCGCCTCTGTGCGCCTTTAATAACTTAGCTTGTCGGCGACGACGAGGTCTGTCGGCGGTGCGCGTGCGCAGCTGGGGTCAGCGGTCGCGCGCGGCATCGCCGGGAGCGGTCGTGACCGTGCGGCTTTATATATATATATATATATATATATATATATATATATATATATATATATATATATATATATATATATATATATATATATATATATATATATATATATATTAGCATCTTCGAACGGGCTCCGCCCGTTCTAGATGCGTCGCTGCGGGCTTCGCCCGCTTGACCCCCCGACGGGCTTCGCCCGACCCCTGCATCTTCGAACGGGCTCCGCCCGTTCTCGATGCGTCGATGCGGGGTTCGCCTGCTTGACCCCCCGGCGGGCTACGCCCGCACCAGGCAAAATTTAAATAATTAAATAATTAAATAATTTAATAAATAATTATTTTTTAAAATAATTATAAAAAAATGAAAAATACCCAAAATCCCCCCCTCCGCTCCGCTCGTTCTCGATGCGTCGTTGCGGGCTTCGCCCGCTTGACATTCAGGCGGGCTTCGCCCACCCCGCAGCGGGGTTCGCCCGCCCCCCGGTGGGCTTCGCCCCCAGCCCAGCTTTTAATAAAAATTTAATAAAAAATTTAATAGAACATTTAATAGAAATTTAATAATTTTATAAATTATAAATAAATTTAATAAATTATAATTAATAAAAAAAATGAAAAAAAGGATAAATCAGCACCCCCCCAGCTTCCGCGTGCTCCCGCGGCGGAATTCTTGGCCAACGGCGGTGGAGCCGTCGGCGGCATGCCCGGAACCCACCGGCGGGTTCGCCGGCCTCCGGCGAACCCGCCGGGGGTTGTCCGGCGGCGAGCGGGCAGGGCCACCGCCGGAATTCTTGGCCAACGGCGGTGGAGCCGTCGGCGGCATGCCCGGAACCCACCGGCGGGTTCGCCGGCCTCCGGCGAACCCGCCGGGGGTTGTCCGGCGGCGAGCGGGCAGGGCCACCGCCGGCGGTGGCCCTGCCCGCTCGCCGCCGGACAACTCCCGGCGGGTTCGCCGGAGGCCGGTGAATCCGCCGGTGGGCGCGGGGCAGACCGCCGGCGCCTCCGCCGGCGGCGGCGGGGTGAGGCAGGGAAGTGCGACGGGATGCGATTTCAGTTATCAGGTTTTTTGCCTTGATGAACAGTTCCCACCTACACTGTTCAGTTTTTCTGTTTTGAATCCAGCGGTTTGTGCTTGATGAAGTTTGAGCGGACGGTCCAGATACATTTCATGGCGTGCTTCAAATATGACTATTGTATTATATAATAAATAAATAAATATATATATATATTTCATTGTTATAAGAGAAAAGTTGTATTTGGTGAAACATTCAAAAATACCAATTATGTCCTCATTTTTATATTTAAATGACTTGACATATATTATAATATATTTCAAAAAAATTAAAATACAATGTCCATTCAAGTAATTACACTATCAAAAAATTAGAAGTAACGATAAAAATCCATTTAAATTCAAAATGTTTTTAGTAGGGTTCTTACACCTACTATGATAGGTTGTCATTAGGCATGTCAGCGGTCTATTCAAGGAAGTTTGTCATTAGGCATATCAGTGGTATTTTCGAGGTGATGACATTAAATAAATCAACTTTATTAAAGTCAAAATTAATATTTTTTGGTCAAAATGTATATTGTTTTACAAAATAAAAATTGTAATATTTATGTTTATTTTTTTGCGGTCATTTTGAGTACTCATATGCATATATTGCAGGCGAAACCCGCCTTGATGGGGCGGGCGAAACCCGTCGTTGCCGGTCGGGTACTGTCGCTCATGGCCAAAGGGGCGGAGCTCCGTGTCGGGCACTCGTATATATATATATATATACACACACATACATACATAGAAACATACATACATACATACACGAGTGCCCGACACGGGGCTCCGCCCCAACTGCCTCGCGCAACAGTACCTGCCCGCCCCCGACGGGCTTCACCATATATTTTTAAAATATGATATCTTGTTTTTAAAATATGAAATCTTATATTTACATAATTATTAAATAATTCTTCTTCTTGATATAATCAAGAAAAATTAACAAATCTTTATTTAAGGTGATATAAAAAAAATCTGGGCTTAATATAATGTAGAAAGCGATGGTATATTGGAAAAGATAAAACCCTTGCATGTAGCAGGTCGGCAGTTCGAGTCTTAGCCAGCCCACACTTCTCTTTTTTTTATTATCTTATACCTCTTCCGCAAATTTAGTCTCACATCGTGGGTATAACTAATATTTCCTGGTATAAATTAAAGGAACGAGATAACTTGATAAGAAGTTTACTAAACCTGGGTGGGCTGGACAGCGGTCGGGCTCCCTTGTCATCATGTGCCGAATTTCACTTGATAATTTTTAAAATAAGTTTAGACTACCCTGGTAGGTTTAGGAGACCTACGAAAAAGTGAAGAGAGAGAGAGAGACGGTTTGATCATACGGTTGATGAAATATTTGGACAGATCTGACGGTTATGAAGGCTCCAATGAGTTTAAAATTCATAACAAATCTATTTCCTTTATAGTGGTATATATATATATATATATATATATATATATATATATATATATATATATATACGAGTGACAGGCACGGGCCTCCGGCCCGATGGCCACGCGCCACAGTACCCGGCCGGCGGCGGCGGGCTCCGAGAATGCTTTGTAGAAATATGAGGGTCTAAAAAGAAGTATGAGGGTCTGCCAATAAAAATGAGTTCAAAAATAGGTTAATTATATGTGTCATCAGATTTGTCTGTTTTATTCCTGAACCGTTCGATCTGGGACTGCAAATAGCGGATTAGGTTTGCAAATAAAAAAATCCCAAAAGCCTACAACTTTCTCTCTCCTCAAACACGATCACCGAAATCCCCCCTCCTCATTTTCACGGTCTCCTCCACCGCCGACGGCCTGACCGGAGACCGCCAGCAGGTTCGCCGGGAGCAGGCGAACCTGCCGGCTGTAATCCACTGGAGGGTGGGGGTGGGGGTGGGGGGGGGGGGCAGGCGGAGCCCGTCGTCGCCGGCAGGTGGCCCCGCCGGAGCGCCGCCGGCAGGTTCGCCTGCTCCAGGAGAACCTGCTGGGGGTCTCCGGTCAGGCCGCCGGCGGCTCCGCCACCGGCGGTGGAGGAGACAGTGAAATTTTTTTTATTTGTTAAATTATAAAAATTAAAATATAAATATATTAAAAACGTAAATTAAAATATTAATATATAAAATATATTTAAAATGTAAATTAAAATATATTGAAATTTAAAAAGTAAAATTTAAATTATAAAATAGGTGACACATCAACCCGGGGGGCGGGCGGAGCCCGCCGGGGGGTGGGGGGCCGGCGGAGCCCGCCGTCGCCGCCGGGTACTGTGGCGCGTGGCCATCGGGCCGGAGGCCCGTGCCTGTCAGTCGTATATATAAGGATATATCTATATATCCTCATATATATATATAAGGATATCTATATCTATATCTATATATATATCTTTTATATATAGAGCATTAATGCATTATAGATATAACGCCACACTTTTAATATTAGCCTCACGATCGTCCTAAATCAAAGACCACTATTGCCTTTTAGACAAAAGCCATAGATCATTTTTTTTGACACTTGCCTTTCTCCCTTTGGATGGCGCAATCTATAAATAAGCATTCTCGGAATGCATGCGAGGGAATATTTTTTACATTGTATATTACCTGATGCGTACGCATCGATGCTTTGTAGAAATCTACGTTGTTCCCTTCTTCGGGCGTTAGATGTCTCAACTCGCTGTTGGTTTGATGTGTATGTCGGAGGTCTTCCTCTTCGGTGGCTTGATTGGCTTGTTAAATTGCTAGCAGTTGTGTCAGTTGTCCCATCTTCCACCATCGGTTCACTGCTGTAATGCGTTGATCACATTATTTTGACTCACTGTTGACATGCTGAAGGATATTCGTTGTAAGAAAGTATGGGGTCGTTGAAATTGTTATTTTGTTGTTAGAAAGTATGCAGTAAGTGAAAAAGGAGATATAAAATATTTTTTTATCTTTGAATCATAAGATGAAATTTCTTAAGCATACGTGCGGTTTCCAAATCGAGAGCATCGAGAACGGGCGTATGTTTAATGTAAATGATACCGTAATCCAGTAAGAGATTACTAAAAAGAACGAAACAGTTTAATGTAAATAGCTTCAGTTGTCAAAACGCAACCGCCATTCTACCAAAAATACCTTCTATGTGTGTTGTGTAGTCCAAACATAATATATAATGAGTATTGCAGAGAAATCCAAAGAAATTATTATTTTTAATCTGTAATGGCAGAGCGAAATGATGGGGAAGGAAATGATCGGAGACAATAGAATCAAAATAATGTAGAAACGAAAACCCAAAGCATGAGTTGGTAGTTTTCTGTCATATATTTAGTTTACTAAATGTTTGCATAACATATCCATGTTTTAAAAACATTAGAAATGAAATCTGGACTAAACATGTGAAGAGAAAAGAGTTGAGGAACAATGTAGCATTAGGTCGTCACTCACATTCCTCTGGACTATATTTAGTTTACTAAATGTTTACATAATATATCCAGTTTTAAAACCAGTAGAAATTAAATGCAGACTAAACATGTGAAGAAAAAATAGTGGAGGAACAATGTAGCATTAGGCAATCACTCACATTCATGTGGAGTAAACATTTTTTTGTTTGAGCCTGAGAAGTAATTAACATATGTCATGGTGGCGACATGTGTTGTGGTGGCAACATGTGTCGTGGTGGCGACATGTGTCGTGCTGGCGACATGTGTCGTGGTGGCTACATGTCCGTGAACTCATGGAAATTAAAAACGGGAGACCTGTCAATCTAAAATAAAATTGAAATCTTAAACTTATAGTTAAAATTAGTTCAAATAGGCAAAAGATTTAATTTCATACAAACGCATAACGTGTTTATCCAATTTCTATAATTAAATCATAATGACAACAAAAAGAACATTCAACTACAACTCAAATAATGCAGGACAAGATGTGGCTAACAAATTAATCAATAGAAACCTCAACTTGACTAAGCGTTCTTAAAATTGAAGTTAAAATTAGTTCAAATAGCCAAAAGATTTAATTTCCTACAAACGTATAATGTGTTCATTCAATTTCTGTAATTAAATCACAATGACAACAAAAAACGTTGAACTACTACCAAATAATGCAAGCCAGGATGTGGCTAACAAATTAATCAGTAGAAACCTCAACTTCACTAAACATTCAACACCAAGCATAATAACAGATCAAAATATATGATAACAAAGGCCAGTGTAAAAATGAGTTACCTCGTTGCAGAGTGTTAGAAGGCTGATCAATCGATCTGTTGGATGTTCATGTACCTAGAAATAATCTATTAAGCACATGACAGATAAATTTTATCTTTGAATCTATGTGAAATAGTCTAAATCAATTCAAGATGTTGTATCAACACATTTAGAAGATAGGAAATCCTACATGTTCAGCCTAAAATGATCGTGAATGATGAAAGATGAGAAATCCTACATGTTCAGATGAGTAGTGTATTCATATCTCAAGAACTATGAGATGTCAACAACAGAAATCTAATAATTAGAATGCAAATGATACTGGGATGAGGACGGTTTAAACCTAAAAAGGGAACCATTAATGAAATGAGAAACCTATAACAAAATCATAAATGAAACGGAAAACCTACCGTAGATGTAAATCCAATTCGCAATTAAAAACGGCAAGTTATAACAAATTCCAACATGGAATCTGAATCAAAAATATCAAATGAAATCTAAAAGTGAAAAGGGCAGCGGGTAAAAAATGGAATCAGTAAGGGGAGAAACTTAAAAACGAAATATAAATCTGAAACTGGAAGTGAAAAAACGAATTAAGAAACAATGAATAAACCTAGATTTAAAGATCAAAGAGAGAAGAAGAAGGTTCTCACAGGCGAAGTGGATGGCTTCCTCCCGAGCGGCCACACGTGGAAAGAAGAAGACGGGCCCTGGAGGTTGTCGGCGGCGGGAAGGCTCGCTATGGAGCGGCGAGTCGTGGAAAGAAGAATACAGGGCGTGGAGGTTGTCGGCGGCGGGAAGGCTCGCTATGGAGGTCCTCGACAGCGGTTATAGGTCTTGCGCGACACGGGCCAGGAAGAAGTCGTCGTGGAGATCATCGACAACATGGATATCTTGGGAGAAGCATGAGAGGGAGGGGAATAAGGGAGCGATGAGAGTGTCGTCCGGGGGTCAGCGAGGAGAGCACTGGAATTTCGTTTTCTGTGTGCGGGGTATATAGCGAGATTATTGTTTTTGATTTGGCTTTAGTTATAGGGAACTGGAAAACGATCGGATGTCCGCTTAAAAACGAAGTCATTTTTAACGGTGAATATTATTTAGTTGGTTTATGAACTCATGTTATTTGCAGGTCTCACTATTTCTTTTTAATATAGTATAGATATCCCCGCCGGCCACATCAGTGCATGTGGATGCCTGTTCTCGAGCATGCAGGATTTGTCTGTGCGCGATGGTACTTTCGCCGCTCGTAATTTGAGATTAACCGGCAGGTGCAGGTTATGTCGGGAACAGAATACTATCGCATCCATCTGCACGTCAGTAGTATAAACAAAATCTTAGTAGATAACTTCTCAAAAGATTAAAAAAAAATGATCCAACATCCAAATGAGGGTATGTTCAACTTTCTTGTAGTTTAGGGTTGCAAGAAGATGACTGAGGTCACACTACATTCCACCACATAAATAGATACAATTTTAAATAGTACTAATTGTCTTTCTTCTATTTCAAAGAGGGCCGACGTCAATAAAGCCTGAGCCCGACCCGATTCCGCGATCTTTATTTGTACTGCTACCAAGCACCGCATCACAAAAACACTGGTTTCCTCTAAGATGGCAATTGACAAGTCATTGCGTATAGGACGATGCCTTGCTCAATTTTTTAAAATATTTTATTGATTTTGAAGTAATTTAATAGCTTAAATACATAAAAAAAAACTAATAATAAAAACATTACACATAATTTAATATTAAGCACCATGCACTTTAGTACATATATATGCTGAAATTGCGTTTACAAAAATTAAGGGTTCGTTTGGTTGAGCGGTGTTGAACCAGCGTGGAGGAGGCAGAGCTGGAAAAGCTTCAATTTAGTGGATTTTCCTCTGTTCGGTAGGTGCAAAGAGAGCAAATGTCGCCGGCGCCCGTTTGTTTACCCGCTGTCCGACAACGTTTGCTCCAAATGGAAGCGGCGAAACGAAGCCTAAGACCAAGGCTCTCTTTGGATAAACAGTGGTAGTGAGAAAAGCTCTATTCCCATCACTATTCTTTTTCTTAGGTTGTTTGAATAAGAATTTTTTTTAACAAAGCTTTCTAAAATCTGTTTTTTCTACTTTCAATTTTCTGCTTCTTCCATTCACAATTTTTGCTTGCTTTTGACAATTCAGGATGTATATAATATACAATATTAATATTAATATTGTTATTAAAAAACTAAATAATTATTCTTAAAAGTTGTTTTTACAACACAAAAAAATGCAAACACTTTTAAAAAAACACTTGAATAGAATGTTTTTAAAAGAATGATAATATTTTCAAAACACTTCAATCATTTGCATGTTAGCCCGTGCAAATGAATAGAATTTATGGAACGCTCATATGAAAGCCTCCATGATCGTCCGCACGAATAGAATTTATGAAGCGCTCATATAAAAGCCTCCATGATCGCCCACACGATCATGGTATAAAGCCCAAATTAAATATTAAAAAGCTGTTCCAATAATTTAAAGTTAGATAATCCATCCTCATATACAAATCATATATAGATGCCTAGTTAAAGGCTATTTACTTTTATATGCACAAAATATTATATATATATAATTAGATAATAATAATAGCATATAATTAATTTTATATGCTATTATTAAAACTAATAATGGGTAAATCATTAAATCTAGTAATTTTTTAATATGAGGGAGGATTCTTTGTATCATTTATATAGAATATCTTTATTTGAGTTTAAATAAATAATATTCATTTTATGATTCAAATTAATTTATGACTCATAGGTCGGATTCACTAATCTATTATTTAATAATTTTCTTTTAATTAAAAATTTATCTCATCTACATTCACTTGCGTCTTGATGAGTTACGCCATCATATATAAGGAGGATTTCCTCATGATCTTCTTTCAACATGGGGGATCATGGGGTTGACTGGTCAACTCCACCTCCCATAAACTTCTCATAATGAGGGAAACATGAGGGGAGGGCCCACTCCCTCTCTTTCCATCAAAAAAATCTCTCTCCTTTTAAAGAAAAACCACCACTGGCCAGGACGCCGCTGGCAGTGAAAAATGGAAAAATGGACTATGCAAATATTTCGTTATATCAGTGAAAATGATTTGAATTTTTTATTTTTTATTTTGTTTGTTTTTTATTGGTTTGAAATGTAAGAGGGAAAAAATCTTTTGTATTTAAAGTTAAAAAAACTAAAATTTTATTTTAATGTTTATTTAATAATTTGAAATATAAATAAAATTTATGATTTACTTGATATTTTAATTTTCAAATTAAATTTATATTGATCATATGCATATAGTCAAAAATGATGTGCATATCAGCTCACATTCTCCGTATATTAAAAAGATTTCCAGCTCACATTCTCCTAACCCTCGCTATAACCCCTGCTGCTCTGTCGTTCACGGCGAAGTCCGATTCCTAGGGTTGCTCATTCTCAAATCTTCACCGCCGTCGTTGTGATTGCTGTTCGTCATGAGGTACACACGCCTACATCTTCCTCAAGCTTTCCGTCTAACTTCGTCTTCTGGAATTGATTGATAGCAGAATGGTGTTCTCTTGATTTTTATTGCAATTTCAAAGGAAGCTAGGTCACTGACGCTAGTTGGTACTGCTGTATATATATATTGAATAGATTGCCTAGTAATTTAGGGTTTGTAAGCTGTCGATTGAGTTTTTTCTCTATTTGATTTCACTTCTTTTTGGCGAGTGTTCAGTCGGTATCCAGAAGTCCTATGGGCGCAGCGATCGGAGAAGGTTTATCTGACGATATCTTTGCCGGACGCCAAAGATGTGTCTGCTAAGACTGAACCGGAAGGACTCTTCAGTTTCTCGGCCACCGGACCTCAGGGAGAGTCGTTTTGCTTTAATATTGAGCTCTATGAACCAATTCTTCCCGAGGCAAGTTTCCTTAGCTTCAACCCTAATTGCTTTTGCCGTTCTACTTTTGAAATTTTTAATAATTTGATCTTCTAGGAAGCTTGTCAAAACTTCAACATCACTGTTCATTGTAGCAGAGTGCTGTTGATGATTATTGAGATGTTCAACCGTGATTTTATTTTTTCTTGAGTAATACAACAAAACAGAATCCAAGCTATCAATTGGATTTTCTAAGATAACAATTCAGTTAAAAAATTCCCAGTATGATCCTGGTGCATGCAAATTAGCAGCTTAGCCATTCATTCTACAGCACAACTATCAATATATTTTTGGAGAAATTTCATTAATTTTATTACTATTACTATTAAGATGTAAATTTGTTTCTTTACAGCTTCAATTCACGAATATAAATTAAGCCCTTGTTTGCAACAATAAAATTATTGATTCTATATGATTCATATGGTGTCAGAGCCTTAGGGTTTAAATAAAACGATACAAAAGGCATGCAAGCCTTACTCGATCTCATCTCGAGAAACCCAACATCACAACTTCCCGATTCATCCTCCCCACAAAATATATCTTGAAATTTCTTTTCCAATAAAGTGGAGATCATAATATTCAGCCTTAATCATCACACACTCCTTGGTAACTTCAAAGGCTTTAGATCTCCATCGAGTCCGTCATCGGCAAGACAACACCCAGTAAGTTGAAGTTCCCGACTCCCATCAATGGTATCGATATTATCAACTCAACCGCGACACAAATCTAAACAACTGCGTGCCTGTGTCAAAATGATGCAACCTCACATCTTCATTGTTGTCTTATCCATGGAAACACCGGGTCATATTTTCACTATTTTTGTCAACAAATCCCGTTCAAGAGTTATGTTGCCTAAAGGAAAGACTCATCGACAATTGTCGCGGATCATGACCTATTTACGAGACCTCCAACAAACAAGATCCTTTTCTAATGATCTCACTTTAGTCGGCCAACCTTCTCTAAAGATGATCTCGTTTTGCACATATTCGCTAGTCGAGGAACAATATTAAAAAAAGTTGCTTCCGCCAGCATGTTCCATGACTTAACAATCACCTTCAACGAGCTCTATGTATTTATGATAACCTCACATACATGGTTATCAGGATTGTGATCTGGATCATAGGATCTTACGATCATACGATCCAGATTTTGTAAATTGATCCAGATTTTTTAAAGCGATTCTCGATCTAATCCTACCACCTGATCCGATCTAACCTCCAAACGATATTATCTAGAATCTCGATCCTAACAACCTTGCTCACATATTATGTATATCAAAAAATTTAAGATCTGCATATGTATTTCTCCGTAGTACATCGCTTGATGGACCATTGTTTCCTTGTTAAATTGATGGAGTAACACATGGTAGAAGTCAATGGAAGGTTGAAAATCTACTCATATATAATTGTTAATAATTCTCAGAAGATAGATAAACTGGAGGGGATGGCTCATCAATACTATTATTTACGACATGAGGTTTAATTTAGTTATGTATATTTTGACAACATCTTGCAATCACAAAATAGGGCATTAAAATCATTGTCCATCATATAGAACTGCTCTAAATCTATTCTCTCCTATTACAACAAATTTATCACAAATCCATTGTACACCCTAAAATGTTATTTGATATCCACATGGATATAGACAACTTAGTGTGCTATGAGGCAACATATGCCAAATTGCATCCACATAAGAAGCAAAGTAAATTCTACCCCAACAAATAGAACTCTAGTCCGCGATGGTAAACCATGAGAACAAGCTGCAAGATCTCAATCTGCATAAAACTTGTTAGACTCATTAGCCCCATATCATGTATTTTGATTGTTTGTTTTCCTCATTTTATATATATATCTACCGTGGAGCTCTATTGGGGGTACCAAATCATTCCAATATTGAGTAACATGGCATCAGAGGCGGTTTAGGGCATCCTCACTCGTTCGGTCTCACAACTCGTCGCTTCCGCTTTGTCCCGCTCACATCTCGCTGATTCTGCTCCGTCACTCTCGTCGACCACTTGCCAGCCTGCGACATCTCCTCTGCGCGCCTCTGGGCGCATCTCACGACCGGGATGGGGGCATGCATCCGTGATGATGTCGCCTGCCGTCAACTACTGATGCTTCCTGCCTGCCGTCGATGAAGCTTCCTGTCGCCGGCTTCTCCTGCAAGTTCTCTGATGCTCCTGGTGTCGACCTAGACGTCGTGGGTTCCTCTATGCCGCTGAACTTTGCCGTCGATCGACACCCCTTCTTTTGCTGCTGATCTTTGTTGTCGACCAACATCCCGTCTTCCCTTACCGCTGATCTAGGTCATGGGTTCCTCAGTTGCGAGCACCACTCAGACGACCATTCCCTCAGGGGATTCTACCAATACCTTTCCTCCTAATGCGAGGCTTGCTACTACTATCCTTACCTCCTCCAACTTTCAATCATGGAAAAATGGGGTTACTATGTCCCTATCGGGTATCCGACGTACACACCACCTTACTCGTCTCCCAACTCATGTTGTGGGAATTATAGAATATGAAGATTGGTATAGTGATGATTGCCATATCTTTGCTCTTCTCCTGAGTTCCATGGACCCATCTGTTCAGCAAATGTGCAAGAATTGTGACAACACTAAAGAACTATGAGATACTCTGCATTGCTGCATATGATGTTCTCTCAGGCAAACAATTTCTCTTGTCTTGGTGAACTCTTCCCCAAGATGGTTGAGCTGAGACAAGGGGCGCGTCCTGTCACTGAGTACTTCGCCGAATGGAAGGTTCTTTCTGATGAAATCTTGGATCTTTGGGAGATCCCCTCTACTAGGGAAGAGCATCAGGCTCAACGTGAAGCATCTTGTACCTCTTTGGCTTCTGAATGGACTAAATCCAAACTTCTCGACAACGAAGACTGAAATGCTAGCGAGTCCCTCTACCCTGCAAACCGCTAGCTTGTACCATCGTCTGTCTAAATCCGGTTCAGCCGGTACTCCTTCTCCATCTGCTATACATATTTTCTCCGCAGAGTCGATGACCCTTGCTTCTCGGGGCGGAAGAGGAACTAGTCTGGGGGGCCGCTCTGGTCGTGGCTGTGATACCGACACGAGACATTGTACCCATTATGGGCGTCTGGGCCACACAGAGGATACATGTTGGGTGGTTCATGGGAAGCCAGACCGGGCCTCCAAGCCACCTCCTTCATCTCGCTATGCGCACTTGACCAACTTTACTTCTATATCTCCAAATCCGAGAACTGTTGAAATATCTGAGGATAAGTATCGTCGCTTGTAGGCTCTCCAGATTGAATCTCTGATTCATAGTGTTGCTGTGGCTCAAACCATTCAGCCTGTTTGCACCTCACAACGTCCCGTTCAGTGGCTGGCAGATTCTGGCGCTTCTGATCACCTGACTAGTACCTCATGTATCTTACACTCATACAAACCTCATAGTGAGTCTTCAATTACAGTTGCGGATGGATCAATTGTACCCATTGTTGGGTTTGGTAGATGCAATGTGACACCTGACATGACTCTATCCTCCGTTGCTCATGTCTCTCAATCTGCTTACAACTTATTGTCAATTAGTAAGCTTTCTTCTGGTTGCATTTTTTAGGAACAACCGACGAGCCGTATTATTGATAGAAGAAAGCTGCGTGGTGACGTCTATGTTCTGGACGAAGTCTGATATCTTGTTTGTTCTGCCGCCTCAACCAAATTCTGGGATCTTCACTTTCGTCATGGTCATCCGTCTATGCAGGTCATGCGTCGTCTGTATCCTGAATTTGGGAAGATTTCCCATCTTAACTGCGAGTCTTGTTTGTTTGCTAAACTCCAGAGAGTTAGTTATGTTCCTCGTCTTGATGTTCGTGCTTCTGCACCTTTTGATTTACTTCATTATGATGTTTGAGGATCGTGTCATGTCCCTACGTTGTTAGGACACAAATATTATGTTGCGTTTATTGATGATTTATCTCGAATGACTTGGGTGCACTTAATAAAAAATAGTTTCGAGCTGCCGTCTTTTTTTTTTAAATTTATGGACTGAAATCTTGTTACGCCCGTCCGATGACGGATTCTGATCGTGCGGAAATAATGCCGCCACCTGTCACCAATTAATTAGAACGTTGCTTTGGTTGTATAAATATAAACATTAGCTGTAATTGTTAATTAAGAAGTTAATAAAGTTTCTCTCTTATTATCGTCTTCCTCCTTCCCCTGTCTTCTGTTTTTTCCCCGCCGGAAGGCTTCGTCTGCCCGCGCCACCGCCAACCACCACCATCCACCTACATTTGGTGCTCTCGTCGATCTCCTCTTTCGTATCGACCCCCCTATCTCTCAGATTTCATCCATGGCAGAAAAGACGCGATCCCATGATTCTCAACAACAGTTCTCGGCGGCCTTACAAACCGAGCAGACCGCTCGACAAGCCCAGATCGACGATTTCAAACGAACAGTGACAAACGATCTGGCACTGCAACTGGCGGCCTCTCGCGAAGCTTCTTCGGAACAGTTTTTTCCTTTCAGAAGGAAATTCTTGAACTTCTGACCGACAGCCGCAATCCCCTACGGTAACCTGCATCGGCGGTACGTCAACCAGCGACAGCTAGCCCCTTCGCGCCACTGTTACCAGCAAACGCCGCGTCTTCTTCAGCAACGGGACCTGTTCTTGGACCATTTGCAGCGGCTTTTACCGCTCCAGTTCCTCCCCAACCGCACGTTCCAGATAATTCCTCTAGCTTGCTTGGACAGTTCAGAGCATCTCCAGTAACCCAGGTCGTATCTCATTCACCTCATAAACCCGTTAGAATATCTTGCCCTCGATTTAATGATGGCAATCCCACGGATTGGTTATACGATTTAAAACTATTTTTTCAATATAATAACGTTCTTCCTCAAGATTATCTTGTTTTGGCAGCGGTTCACTTAGACCCACCAACCTCGCGTTGGTATCATGCTCACTGCTCAAACCATATTATGGATCCACTTATACACCAGCTACAACATTACCAGAAATAAGCTACAACAACATTACAGTTCATAAACCTATGGCGATTATCAGTAGAAGGGAAATTTACAGTAAAGGAAAACAAAAAACACAGGCTCTTGTTCAATGGGCAGGGCTGCCTCCAGCCGACAGCACCTGGGAAGACTTGGATTCCCTGGAAGCAGACCTGAGAGAACGAACATCACCGACCTCCGTGGATGAACCTACTATGGACAGACTGATTCGGAAGAACAGACAAAGGCGGGTACCTCGTCGAGGATCTACAGAGAAGGAAGCAGGGACTTCAAAAATACAAAAATTTTTACAGGAAACGACATGGTTGAACTATGAGCCACACACAAAGAGAAGACCACGACCTTCCAAGGCTGACTTGTTCTAGTTATTGCATTATCCCATCAAACTTAAAATACAGACAAAGGGGCAGCAGCGCATACCTCCAGCTTCGCAAGACATGGCTGCCATGCAAACATCTCCTACTTCCAGAAGGACGACCCAACTTGAAATGGCTTCTTCAACGCCAGCAGATCGGGCCGTCGTCGTCCTGATTTCTCCGCTATTAGGGTTAACGGTGGGAGATAAAGAAACCAACAATGAGGACATTGCTTCTAAAGAAGGCGGCAGTTGTTACGCCCGTCCAATGACGGATTCTGATCGTGCGGAAATAAAGTCGCCACCTATCACCAATTAATTAGAACGTTGCTTTGGTTGTATAAATATAAACATTAGCTGTAATTGTTATTTGTTAATTAAGAAGTTAATAAAGTTTCCCTCTTATTATCGTCTTCCTCCTTCCCCTGTCTTCTGTTCTTTCTCCGCCGGAAGGCTTCGTCTGCCCGCGCCACCACCAACCACCACCATCCACCCACAAATCTTTACTCAATTCTCTGTTCGTTTTAAGTGTCTTCGTACTGATAATGGTCGGGAATACCTATCTCAGTCTATTTCTAACTTTCTCTTTGACAAAGGCATCCTACATCAAACCAGCTATCCTGATACCCCCCAACAAAATGTTGTTGCCGAAAGGAAAAATCGACACCTACTTGAGGTCACCCGGACCATTCTTCACCATAAGCACGTACCCAAACACTTCTAGGGTGATGCGGTCCGTACCACTGCACACCTCATTAATCATCTTCCCACTCATATCCTGTAGGGGGAGACACCCTATCACACCCTTTATCCAGACCTCCCTGGTCCCCTTCTACCTTTGAGGGTCTTTGGGTGTGTTTGCTATGTTAGGGATGCTCGTCCCTCCGTCTCAAAACTTGATCCTTGCTCTTTGAAATGTATCTTTCTTGGATATCGGCGTTATTTTCCCGATCTCCACAGATACATTATCTCATCGGATGTGGTCTTCCTAACATTAGACTCTTACCTTTCTAGTGGATCACCACGTCCTGACCCATCTTTTGATGCTATCTTGGTTCCTCGTCCCGAACCTGCGATCCTCTCTCCGGCTGACCTTCTGTGTCCCCTTTGGGGGCAAGTTTACTCTCGTTGCTCTTCTGATAGTACATTAGTGCCACCACCTCAGCCTACCTCTTATACCGATGATATGACGACTGTTCCTACGGAAGCACGTGCTAGCGTGCCCGCTGCTCTCACACCAGTCAGCCCAGATCTCCCTATTGCAGTCCGAAAAGGAAGCCGAACTTGTCGGGATAAACCTCTATATGTTAGTTCTTACCAGCGATTGTCAGCTTCTCATACTGCCCTGCACTCCACTCTACATCAATACCGCCTCCCCTCTACCGTTGCGGAGGCCAAAGCTCATCCTGGCTGGGTGACTGCTATGCACGATGAATTGACAACTCTTTAACTTAACATCACATGGGACCTGGTCTCCTTTCCTACTGGCAAGCGGACTATTGGATACAAATGAATCTATTCCATCTAAGTCAATGCGGATGGTTCCCTCGACCGCTTGAAGGCCCGCTTGGTTGCCAAAGGTTATGCTCAGACTTATGACGTGGATTATGATGAAACATTTGCCCTCGTCGCTAAGATGTCCTCTATCCACATCCTTCTCTCTATTGCAACCTCTCACCGGGTGCCTCTGTACCAGTTGAACATCAAGAATGCGTTTCTTCATGGGTCATTGGATGAAGAGGTGTATATGGAACAACCACCTGGATTCGTTGCTGAGGGAGAGCGTAACAAGGTGTGTCATCTTCGGAAGTCGTTATGTGGATTAAAGCAATCCCCTCAAGCATGGTTTGCTCGTTTTCGATCTGTGGTCACCCAATTTGGGCTTATCAAGATTATAAAAGACTCGTCTCTCTTTTATCAGAAATCTTCGGCTGGTACTGTTCTTCTAGTGGTTTATGTTGATGTTATTGTCATCGCAGACAACAATTCTGAAGGGATAACAAATCTCAAGACATTCTTGTACAACCCCATATTCGCTGAGTCAGATCAGGTGGCGCAATGGTCACAGTCAAGCTAGCCAAAGGAGTTCCCGCCCGAGAGGAGATCTCGCCCATGGTGGCGGGAACGTTCGCGTCAAGTCGTCGAACGGAGATCAACGGGCCCAGATCGTCGAGCGCAGCCATCGCGGGAACGTTTGCGCTGGAGCCAAGCTCTAATCTTGAAGGGGCTCTCGCCTGTAAGCAGGCGAGATCGTTCGCGCCGTCTCTTAGTAAGAGGCTCTCGGTTAAGAGCTCTCGCCAAGTGGGGCCCAAGGCCTAGGGTTGGAGGACCAGATTGCCCTCAGGTAAATTTACCCCTGTGCCCTCAGGAAAACAGCGGGATTCGGCTATTGGCAGACCAACTAGGGGCTTTTCAGTAATTTCAGGTCAGCACGCTGCTATAAATAGACCCATAAGGACTCCTTAGAAGGCAAGCTGTCATTATCTCTCAACTTCCAGTGCTTTCTGAGGAGCTCCTAGCCCAGCTTTGGCTTTGGAGGGGAAGCTCTCAGAGATCTTCCGGGTGTGAGGTGGGACCTCCCTGCTGAGGCTTTGGGTCAGACTTAGGTCCTTTGAATCCAGTCGAGGGTTGAGGCTTGAGAGAAGTAGGTTTTGGCTGCACCCCTTTTCTTCGAACTCCCGTTGTGGTTATATTTGGCTTCAACAGTTCTGGTGCGGTGAGCGTGGAAGGCAGCCGATACAAGAAAGCCTCACGTCTTGTCCCATGGCTGGAGGTGAAGGTGAAGGGTCAGGTTCTGGAGGCTCCCCCACCCGGGGAGAGGAAGCGACAAAGAGGATGCTGGATGAATTCAGGCGAGAGGTCCTGCAGACGATCAGTTTGGCCTTCTCGGCCAGAGGCGAGTGGGCCACCCCTCAGGTCCCGATAGAAGAGGTCCCGCTCTTGGGCGAGAACGCCCCAGGACAGCGCCCGGGAAAGGAGGTCCCGACGGAGGCTGGCGAGAGAGATGTGGCGGCGCGGGAACTCTTCCCAGGCCAAAGCCAACGCCCGGGCAAGGAGGCGCTGACGGATCTAGGCGAGAAGGAAGCAGCAGTGCAAGAGCTCTTCCCGGGGAACGGTCTCGCGGATCGGGCCAGTCAGCCGAGGCCGCGGGACGTACCCTCTCGCCAGGCAGGAGGCGAGAGCCCATTTAGCGAGCTCATCATCTCAGCTCCGGTACCGGAGGGATTCCGGGAGCCTGACATGTCCTACTACTCGGGGAAGGATGACCCTGTACAACACGTACAGTGGTTTAAGGACGTCGTATTGATAAGGCAGATGACGGATGCCTTCAAGTGCCGGTTATTTGCCATCACGTTGAAGGAGAAGGCTCGGGACTGGTTCCACCAGTTGCCAGCAAGATCAATCTACAGTTTTGAGGATCTGCGGAGAAGTTTCCTATTGAGGTTCTCAATCTCGAAAAAGCGGAAGAAGGAAGCGGAGTGCCTGTTTGCGGTAAGGCAGAAGCCGGATGAGACGCTGGGTCACTACGTCGACCGGTTTCAGGAAGAGATC
Organism: Platanthera guangdongensis; assembly: GCA_039583875.1. Lineage (NCBI taxonomy): Eukaryota > Viridiplantae > Streptophyta > Magnoliopsida > Asparagales > Orchidaceae > Platanthera > Platanthera guangdongensis. The sequence goes on along the minus strand of CM077150.1, from coordinate 3,557,254 downwards.
CTCCTGGTCCAGGAGGTCCCAGGGTACGCACTGATGATAGCCTTCACCCTGGGGCTGAGACCGGGATTCTTTAGCATGGAATTGAATAGAGTGCCTCCCCTCTCCTTTGAGGAGCTCATGGAGAGGGCGACAAAGGAGATTGACTTCGAGAGAGCAAACCCAGCATTCGCCAGGAAGTTGGCCAGACTGGCGGAGGACGACGTGAAGGAACCAGCAGCAGGAAGACAGAAGGAGCCAAGGGAACAGAGGGAGCAGAGAGAAGAAAGGAGAAGGGAAGAGCCCCGGAGGTTTGGGCAGCAGCAGGGTTGGGGGGCCCTGGAGCCGAACAACCGGTTAGGTTGGAGGCCCCAGGAGGGTCGCCCCCAGGGCCAAGGCGGAGGCTATCAGGGGAGAGATAACCTACGAGAACCCCGGAGGTTCGACCAACCAGCGTGAAGGCAGGCGTCGAGGGGTCGTGCCCCACCACCGCAAGAGGCCATGGAAGTGGGAAGAGGAAGAGGAGCGGGGAGAGGAGCTCGAGGAGGAGGGAGAAGAGGAAGAGGAGAGGGAAGAAGGGGCGGGGAGGCGTTGCTTTTTTGTGACTTCCACCAGGAGGAAGGTCACACAACGACCACCTGCCCGGAGTTCTTAAAGATAAGGGAAGCAAGAGGAGCAGGGAGGCAGGATCCACCGGTGAGGATAGTAGAGGTGCAACAGGGCAAGGTGGAAGATAGGTGCGAAGATCGGGTAGATGTAGAGACCCGGGGAGGAATCGGGGTGATTCACAGAGGAGTGAGGATTGAGGCAACCCGCAAGGGGAGCCTGCAAACCATGTACCGAAGGAGGGTCGCCTCTACCTCCCAGGCTCCCCCACCAGAAGAAAAAATCACTTTCTCGTCAGCAGACATGCCAGACTACGAGGATCCATTCTGTGACGCCCTGGTGATCCAGGCGGCGGTGGAAAATTATACGGTCTCGAGGATACTAGTAGATAACGGGAGCTCGGTGAATGTCGTCTTCAAAAAGGCCTTTGGTGAGATGAGGGTAGAAGGGAAGAGGATCCTGGACTCGGATGGACCGTTGTTTGGGTTCTCCGGAGAAAGGAAGGAAGTGGAAGGGGGAGTAGAGCTGCATGTGAAGTTGGGGGGCGTGTCGCGAAACTGCAGGTTCGTGATCGTGGACGCCCCAAGCAGCTATAATGCCATCTTTGGGTGCCCCCTCATCAGCGCCTTTCGCTGTGTCCCCTCCTCGTTCCATCAATGCCTCAAGTTCAATAATGGGGGGGGGGGTGCAGGTCAGGGTAAGAGGGGACCCGAAGGTGGCACGACAATGCTACGTTACGACAGTTAACACCATCTCGTGGATGACAGAGGCAGAGGAGTTGGAGATAGAGATGGCGGCACTTGAGGAGGTTGTTGAGGAAGAGGAGATGGGCCTAGAGGAGGCAAGAGAGATAGCTGAAGAGGAAGTCGGAGAAGAGGAGACTGAGAAACAGCAAGGAGATGTGCAGGTGGTCCGGGGGGACGAGGAGCAGGAGAGCCCGGAAGGGGCGATGGAAGTAGGAGAACAAGCGGCAGGAGGAGTTGAGGGAGAGGCCCCGAGGGGCGTGGGAGTCGAGCAGCAGCAGGAGGGTCTAGTAGAAGCGATGAGAATCGAGGAGGAGGTAGAAAGGGGAGAGCTGGAGCTGGAGGAAGAGGCAAGGGCCGGCTGGGAGCAGTCGCGGCTGGATCCGGCCGAAGAAGTGGTGGAGATGGAGGTCTTCACCAGCGCAGGGCGAGTACAAAGGGTGCGGGTCAGCGAGGGCTTGAGTCCCGAGGCCCGGGAGCAAGTGCGGGCTTGCATTCAAAGCAACGTCGACATCTTCGCATGGAGCACGACGGACATGCCGGGCATCGACGCAGACGTGGCCTGCCATCGCCTGAACTTGGACCCCCGCACTCGCCCCATACGCCAGAAGATGAGAGCCATCGCCACCAAGCTGGAGGAGCCCATTCGTGAGGAGGTCAGGAAGCTCCTGGAGGCTGACTTCATCTCAGAGATCCAGTATCCGGGCTGGATCTCGAATGTGGTTATGGTTAAAAAAGGAGGTGGTAAATGGAGAATGTGTATTGACTTTTCTTTGTTAAATAAATCATGCCCTAAGGATTGCTACCCCCTGCCTCGGATCGACGCGCTGGTTGATTCAGCCGTCGGTTTTTCTGTCATGAGCTTTTTAGATGCTTTTTCAGGTTATCATCAGATCCGGATGCACCCTCCTTATACCAAGGATGTTTCCTTCATCACAAGGGAGGGATGCTTCAGTTACAAAATGATGCCCTTTGGGTTGAAGAACGCAGGGGCTACCTACCAACGCATGATGAATCGGGTCTTCCGGGATTAGAGGGGGGGAAATTTGGAGGTCTACGTCGACGACCTAATGATCAAAAGCAAGTGCATGGATTCGCACCTGCAGGATCTGGAAGAGACATTCGCCACCTTAAGGAGGTTCAAGATGAGACTGAACCCCTGGAAGTGTGTCTTCGGGGCCAGCCGCGGGAAGTTCCTCGGGCATCTTCTGACTCCGGCAGGGGTGGAGCCCAACCCGAACAATGTAAAGGTCATCCTGGATTTGGAATCACCTCGCGACGCCAAGGAGGTTCAGCGCTTGACAGACAAACTGGCTGGGCTGAGCAGATTCCTCTCCAGGGCAGGAGACAAGTGTTCTTCATTTTTTAAGGTGCTGCGAGGGAATCAAAGGTTTGAATGAACCACCGAGTGCGAAGAGGCCTTCCAAGGGCTGAAAAGACAACTCTCTCAGGCTCCTCTGCTTCAGAGCCCAAAAGAAGGAGAGGACCTGACCTTGTACCTCGGAGTAGGAGCGGAGACGGTGAGCTCCGTTCTAGTGAGGGAAGAAGGAAAGAAGCAACTGCCCATCTACTACGTCAGCCGGATATTGAGGAAAGCAGAGCTTCGCTACCCCATCCTCGAAAAGCTCGCTTACGCCTTGGTCATCTCTGCAAGGAAACTCCGGCCGTACTTTCAAGCACATTCGATTAGGGTGGTGACCGACCACCCTCTTCGCAAGATCTTCGAAGGAGTGGAGCACTCGGGAAGGTTTGCTAAGTGGTCTATTGAGCTAAGCGAGTTCGACATCTCTTTTATCCCAAGACTCTCCATCAAGGCGCAGACAGTGGCAGACTACATTGTTGAAGTCGAGGAGGGAGAACAGCAACCTCGAGAAGCGTGGAAGTTGATGGTTGATGGGGCCTCGGGAAAGCACTCCCTCGGGGCAGGGGTGGTATTGACAAGCCCTCAGGGGGTAACCATAGAACAAGCGGTCATTTTACATTTCCCCGTGACCAACAATCAAGCGGAGTATGAGGCCGTGATCGCCGGCCTTCGCTTGACAAAGGAGCTGGAGATTCGGGATGTGGAAGCTTTCACTGATTCAAAGATAGTAGCGTCGCAGATCCGGGGAGAGTTTGAAGCTCGGGAGCCTACCCTCATCAAATACCTCTCCAAGGTAAGGGCGATCATCGGAGGGTTCCGGTCATTCTCAATCCAGCATGTTCCAAGGGAAGAAAGTATAGCTGCCGATCGATTAGCCAAGTTTGGACCTCGGGGAGGAGGGACCTTGACGGAGCTATTTCGACAGGCTATCGAGGAAGGAGAGTTGATGGTGGTAGATCGGCGACCCTCGTGGGTGGATCCATTTGTGACCTTCCTAACCACCGGTGAACTTCCTGAGGGGACCAAGGACGGGAGAAGCTTCAAGCGCAAAACAGCTCACTACCTAATGATGGAGGGGGGCCTGCATCGTAAGATGTTGTCAGGGCTCCTAGCTAGATGTGTGACCGAAGAAGAGATCCCAAAGATCTTGGGGGAGGTGCACTCGGGCGAGTGCGGCAGTCACTCTGGAGGAAGGACGTTGGAGGCAAGGGTGGTCAGACAGGGGTACTTCTGGCCCACCCTAAGGAAGGATGCCACAGAGTTTGCAAGGAGCTAGGAAGCACCGGTACAAGTACGGGTACCGGGTACGATACGTATCCGGTACGGCGGTACGACAAATTTTAAAAAACAAGGATACGGGTACGGTAGGATACCTTGTATTAAATATAATAATTATATATTTATATATCACAAATGCAATTATATAACAGCATAAATGTTTCCATAGCATCTGGGAACTCTGGACTGAATCAGTCCAGAATCTGGACTGAATCAGTCCAGGAATTCTGGACTGAATCAGTCCAGGAATTCTGGACTGATTCAGTCCAGGATTCTGGACTGAATCAGTCCAGATTAATCTGGACTGATTCAGTCCAGGAACTCTGGACTGATCAGTCCAGGATGATGATTTAGGGCCTTAGGGACATTTCAGTCCTGGACATTTAAGAAGAAGAAGAAGAAGAAGAAGAAGAAGAAGAAATCCTGGACTGGATCCGGCGATCCTGGACTGGATCGCCGGATCGCGCGACGGGAGACGAAGAACGGATCGCCGGATCGCGCGACGGGAGACGAAGAACGGATCGCGGGAGACGGGCGCGCCGGGAGACGGGAGCTGGAGCAGGCGCGACGGGAGACGAAGCACGAATCGCGCCGTTCGGTACGCGTACCCGTACCGGAAACGTACCCGGTACGGGTACGACTCTATTTTTGGCGTATCCGTGCTTCGGAGGCAAGGAGGTGTCAAAAATGTCAGCTCTGCGCCCCCCTTCAGCTCTTGGCAAGGAGGTGTCAAAAATGTCAGCTCTGCGCCCCCCTTCGAAGTGGCTGGAAGTTAAAGCCTTGGCCAAGGTCACCTCGCAGGTCATAAGGAACTTCGTCTGGGGGGAGATCATTTGCAGACATGGGTTGCCCCAAGCAATAGTGACTGATAACGGCCCCCAGTTTGCCAGCGAGGAGTTCATCCGCTTCTGCGCCCAACTAGGGATAGATCTCCGGTTTGCCTCCGTCCACCACCCCCGGAATAACGGCCAGGTGGAAGCAGCAAACAAAATCATTGTGAACCTACTAAAGAAAAAGGTGGAGAATTTAAAGGGGAATTGGGTGGAACAGCTCCCCTCGGTCCTGTGGGCCCTGCGAACGACCCCGAACACGGCCACCGGTGAGACCCCCTTCAAGCTCTCTCATGGGTGTGAGGCCTTCCTACCAGTGGAGTTTGAGGTCCGGTCCCCGCGAGTCACAGCCGCGGGCGAAGGAGACGAGACTTGGAGGTTGGAGAATGAGGAGGGGCAACGCCTCTCGCTAGATATGGTGGAAGAACTGCGAGACGTGGCAGCTATCAGGCAAGAAGAGATCAAGCGACGAATGTCCAAGTATTTTGATAAGCATGTCAGGGTCAAGCAGTTTACTGAAGGAGATCTGGTGCTGAGAAAGGTTGACGCGACAGGAAGGTCGGCGCCCGTATGCAAGCTCAACCCGAACTGGGAAGGACCATACATAGTGAAGGAAGTCCTCGGAACCGGAGGATACTACCTCCAGGACGTGGAGGGGAGGGCCCTAAGCCACACCTAGAGCGGTGATGACCTAAAACGCTTCTACCCATGAAAGGGGAAGGATGTAACCCTGTATCTCAAAAACAAACTTATTATACTACATCAATTGATTTTCTCTTAACTATTGTCAAATTTTTCATAATATAACGTAATTATGTGTTTTGTAATACCCCGAGCTCGGCTCGGCCCCAGGTAGACCCGTTGCGCAGGCTCTCATCTAGCTGACAGGTCCGAAGGCTCGCCTGTGGGGGATAGGTTTGGTTGGTTTGAGATCGTCATCGACACCCCGAGCTCGGCTCGGCCCCAGGTAGACCCGCTGCGCAGGCTCTCATCTAGCTGGCAGGTCCGAAGGCTTGCCTGTGGGGGATAGGTTTTGTTGGTTTGAGATCGTCATCGGCACCCCGAGCTCGGCTCGGCCCCAGGTAGACCCGCTGCGCAGGCTCTCATCTAGCTGGCAAGTCCGAAGGCTCGCCTGTGGGGGATAGGTTTTGTTGGTTTGAGATCGTCATCGGCACCCCGAGCTCGGCTCGGCCCCAGGTAGACCCGCTGCGCAGGCTCTCATCTAGCTGACAGGTCCGAAGGCTCGCCTGTGGGGGATAGGTTTGGTTGGTTTGAGATCGTCATCGGCACCCCGAGCTCGGCTCGGCCCCAGGTAGACTCGCTGCGCAGGCTCTCATCTAGCTGGCAGGTCCGAAGGCTCGCCTGTGGGGGATAGGTTTGGTTGGTTTGAGATCGTCATCGGCACCCCGAGCTCGGCTCGGCCCCAGGTAGACCCGCTGCGCAGGCTCTCATCTAGCTGGCAGGTCCGAAGGCTCGCCTGTGGGGGATAGGTTTGGTTGGTTTGAGATCGTCATCGGCACCCCGAGCTCGGCTCGGCCCCAGGTAGACCCGCTGCGCAGGCTCTCATCTAGCTGGCAGGTCCGAAGGACTCGCCTGTGGGGGATAGGTTTGGTTGGTTTGAGATCGTCATCGGCACCCGCGAGCTCGGCTCGGCCCCAGGTAGACCCGCTGCGCAGGCTCTCATCTAGCTGGCAGGTCCGAAGGCTCGCCTGTGGGGGATATGTTTGGTTGGTTTGAGATCGTCATCGGCACCCCGAGCTCGGCTCGGCCCCAGGTAGACCCGCTGCGCAGGCTCTCATCTAGCTGGCAGGCTCCGAGGCTCAGGTAACCCGCAGGCTCTCATCTAGCTGGCAGGTCCGTGGGGGATAGGTTTGGTTGGTTTGAGATCGTCATCGGCACCCCGAGCTCGGCTCGGTCCCAGGTAGACCCGCTGCGCAGGCTCTCATCTAGCTGGCAGGTCCGAAGGCTCGCCTTGTGGGGGATAGGTTTGGTTGGTTTGAGATCGTCATCGGCACCCCGAGCTCGGCTCGGCCCCAAGTAGACCCGCTGCGCAGGCTCTCATCTAGCTGACATGTCCGAAGGCTCGCCTGTGGGGGATAGGTTTGGTTGGTTTGAGATCGTCATCGGCACCCCGAGCTCGGCTCGGCCCCAGGTAGACCCGCTGCGCAGGCTCTCATCTAGCTGGCAGGTACGAAGGCTCGCCTGTGGGGGATAGGTTTGGTTGGTTTGAGATCGTCATCGGCACCCCGAGCTCGGCTCGGCCCCAGGTAGACCCGCTGCGCAGGCGCTCATCTAGCTGGCAGGTCCGAAGGCTCGCCTGTGGGGGATAGGTTTGGTTGGTTTGAGATCGTCATCGGCACCCCGAGCTCGGCTCGGCCCCAGGTAGACCCGCTGCGCCGGCTCTCATCTAGTTGACAGGTCCGAAGGCTCGCCTGTGGGGGATAGGTTTGGTTGGTTTGAGATCGTCATCGGCACCCCGAGCTCGGCTCGGCCCCAGGTAGACCCGCTGTGCAGGCTCTCATCTAGCTGGCAGGTCCGAAGGCTCGCCTGTGGGGGATATGTTTGGTTGGTTTGAGATCGTCATTGGCACCCCGAGCTCGGCTCGGCCCCAGGTAGACCCGCTGCGCAGGCTCTCATCTAGCTGGCAGGTCCGAAGGCTCGCCTGTGGGGGATAGGTTTGGTTGGTTTGAGATCGCCATCGGCACCCCGAGCTCGGCTCGGCCCCAGGTAGACCCGCTGCGCATGCTCTCATCTAGCTGGCAGGTCCGAAGGCTCGCCTGTGGGGGATAGGTTTGGTTTGAACAAGGCAGGAAGCGCACCAGGAACACGAAATGGAAAGAGATAAAGGTAGGATAGGTCTCGGCCAGAAGGGATCTCGACGGGGAGATCCCCGCCATAGAGGTCTCGCCGAGGGAGGCCTTTGCCGAGAAGGCTCCTAATAATATTCTTGAGCAGACAGACAGAAACGTTGTGCGACAGGCTTGAACGGTTCGCGCAAGACAAAGGGGGACGACTCCGTCTTCAGGGTTCGCGAGCCACGTTCCCGCCAATCCATCGCTAAGGGAGGCTATCCTAGAGAGGCCAGGGGGCTCGGCGGAAGCATACGTAAGAAACACTCGGCCACAGCAATTACATCAAGCACATTCACGATAACAGGACGAGACATTTACAATGGAACGTTTGCAATATATATTACACAAGAACAAGTTCAGAGCGTCTTGCTCTCTACACTACGGCGAAAAGAAAAGAAAAAGGGGCCCCTCAAGGAGACAAACTATACCCCTCAGAGCTCCCGCTTGAGCTCCCGCTGGAGCTTTCGCCGGAGCTCTCCCCGGAGGTCTCGCCACCCGCGACAGGGGATTTCGGGACATCCGAGGGTGGGGTATCAGGGGCGCCTGGGGGCTTTGGAATGGGCTCGAAGAGCCAGGGAACGAGCTGTCGAGCGGTGATGTTTTTGCCCCTCCCATCCCAGCAGTCGACATCTCGCAGCGTCTCCAGCGTCAACCTGACTGTAGCTTGCGCGTTGGCTAGAGAAGCTTGTCAATGTCATAGACCGAGTAGTAGCGGCCCTTCAGTCTCTCATCCAGCGGGGGGGGGGGGGGGGGCATTCGCCTCCAGACGCGCAATCTGCTCCCTCAGCAGGACGTTGTCGTATCGTGCTTGAGATAGCTCCTTGTGAAGCGTGGCTTGGGCAGAATCCTGAACAGCGAGAGGTTAACATAAAAGAGAAGAGTTAAAGTAGCGAGGGCAGACGCTGTAAAAGATCTCGCTTACCCCTTCCGCCTGGCGCGAAGATAGCAGCTGCTGGGCCTCGGCCAGCTCCTTTGCCAAAGTGGCCGCCTGAGCCACCGCATCATCCCTAGCCTTGAACATATCCTGGAAATTGCGGTCTATGGTGATGCTCCGACGAGCACACATGTGCGCGAGCTCCAGCCCGCGCATCAGGGCGCGAGTAGAATCATAAGCCAGCAGCCGGGTCGACATCCTGTCGTAGACACTGGCATCCTCCCGGCTGTAGAGGCAGTAACCTAAGGCGAAAGCCTCGCTGGTAACCTCGTCTCGCTCTGCCCAGCTAGGCAAGAGGGACGAGATCGAGACCTTGTTGGCGTCGGGATCCCACTGTAGCAGCGGCTTGTTCTCCACGTCCAGGCACCTCATGCCGAGACCAAAATTGCGGTGGCACCGCGGCACCTCTCCAGACAGAGGCTGGCCGGAGGTCTCGGCGGCGGCTCCCTCGCCCTCTGCAACACCAGGGGCCTGAGGGTTCTCGGCAGGGGCCTCAGCGCCGCCCCTAGTAGCTGCGATCTCGCTGACAGCTTGCAAGATCTCCTCAAAGGAGCGGCCTGCAGGGAGAGGTTGGGAGGGCGGCACCATAACGGCCTTGCCCTTCTCGGTATCAGTTGTCTTGGGTCTCTTGACCGGTTGAGGCGCAGGGGCGCCGGGCTTTCGCTTCCCGACACCAATTGAAGGAGGCGGGACCGACTCTTTCCGGCAAACCTGTGCAGCGGCCTTTGCGAGAGCCAGCGGGTCTTTTGGAGGTTGGCTCCCGCCAGCGCGAGCCTCGTCAAAGGGTTGGCGTAAGGGGATCTCGCGCTCTCCTGCGAAAGTGGCAATACTAAGTTCAAACCTTGAAAATGACATGGATTAGCAAGATAAAGGCGAGACCTTACCTTCGCCTGGGAGCACGGGGAGGAGTGAATCAACGTCTCGCCGCAGAAAGAGGACGTCAAAGTCCTTGGTTCCAAAGAACTCAAGGAGGGCGCTCTCACGCGAGCCCAAGGAGGGAGGCTTGTAGGCGGCATCCTCGTATTGAATGAGCGCGAGAGGCACGTTCGCGAAGTCGCCGGAAACAAAGATGAACCTCTCGCCCCAGTGATGGTGCTTGTTGGCGAGACCGATCGTCTTGAGCAGTTGTCCAGAGAAGAAGACCACCCCTCCTTTGGCGCGGAAAGTGAACAACTTGCGAAAAATTGGCAGACTGAACTCGATCCTTTCGGATCGCATGTAGCATATGAAAGCCACGAGAATCGCAACCGAATTTGGATTCAGCTGCGCGGGAACCATCCCGTAATACCGGAGGGCCTGGCGCATCTCGGGCCACAGCGGGAGGCGGAAGCCCACCTCGAAGTGCTCAATGGGGATGACGAGCTCCCCCTCCCCCGCGGTGTTTACCTTATCATGGTTGCCTGGGTTCCGCGCGGTGAAGCTGGCGGGAACGTATTTAGTCTGGATTAGGTTGAACTCGTCCACGGTGAGTGTGCAGGATGGAAAAAGGTGCTTCTGAAAAGCTTCCGCACAGTGGCATCGTCCCTCACCTCCGCCCGGCATCGTAATGAAGAGTTTGACGGCGAGAGCTTCAAAAAGGAGGCGAGAGCAAGAACCGTACGAGAACGGAAGGAGAAGGCGGAGACAAGCGAGAGCTTTTGAGAGACCGCGAAAGCAACAGAAGAAGAGAGAGATTGGGATCGGAGAAATGAATGTGGTAGGTGAGCTTCCCTATTTATAGAAAACCGTGATCATGATGACGGTTTTCAAAAAGGCGGCGGGGGTATAGCCGGCACGTCCCCGGTCAGCGGCGCTTCGTTTTCCCGCCCAAGTTCGATAGTGACTGATTGACCGAATGATTAACGCAAGCGTACTGAAATGACATGCGACAAGTAAGATAAGCGGAAGCAAGGTTGCTCTCGCCAACCAAGAGCCCCGGGTGATAACATATATGCGCATACAATAATAATATTAATGACAAAAGCAGAGTTATTACTCTCGCTGAGCGAGAGCTGGATGAAAAGTAAGCAATAATAGCAGGGTTATTAGCTACAGTGAATAAATAAGGGTACATCTGAGAAGGAGAAGGCCTGGGGAAGAGAAGGGGAGGTCTCACGATTCAATAAGGCTCCCACCGCCATTTCCCTTGCTCCCACCGCCATTTCCCTTGCTCCCGCAGCTTGGTCCGGGGTGGCGCCTGCGGGTTGAAGTAGGACGACAAAACAGTGCATCCTAGGTTGACCCGGCGAGACAGATCCCGGATCCGCTCGATGCACCTTTCGGGTGAGGATCCGGCGGTAGACCCCTCCGGCCGGTCCATCTCGCTGATAAGATAGTCCCGCTCCAGTGTCTCTAGCCTCTTTTCCACTGATTGGCGAAATTCTTTCGCCGCGAGGTCGCGGACCCGTTCTCGCCGGATGAGCTTCGATAGGACGGCGGCAACCTTCTTCCCCCGTCTTTTAGCGCTCCCGGCACTGGTCAAGATCTCCTCCATCTCGTCAGATGAAGGGAAAGGGGAACTCTCGCCGTCTTCCCCCTCTCTTTCTTCTTCTTCCTCTTCTTCTTCTTCCTCTATCTCGGCTCCAGGCCGCGAGCCCATGTCCCCTGGCAAAAGAATTCCAGTTATAGCGAGAGCTAGAGGATTGCTGTGATAAAAATTCCACATACCTGCAGCATGACGAGGCCCCCCCGGTCGACGACAGACGAGAAGGCCCAGCCCCCCCCCCCTCAGCTCCAAAGAGTAGGTGGATCGGCTTTCCTTTCCCAGGGGGTAAATTTTGCGAATGGTAATCCCGGCTTGGTCGGGAGCGGGGGAGGGGGTCTCCTCTCCCGCAGGATGGCTGGCATCTAATGGAGGCGCGGAAGATTCAACAGTTTTTCCCCCCGCCGGTAGGGAGGAATCAATCGCAAGGGCAGGCTGATTCGCAGCCCTCGCTCCGCTCTCCCGGGTGGCGAGACCCGGCGGTGCGAAAACTGGCGCTACGAGAAGACAGTTCAGCATTCAAAGATTTGAGTTAAGGGCGAGAGGGGAACAGTTACCTGCGGTGTTCGGGTCAGGTGGAGGAGCCACCTCCGAAACCCGTGGTTGATCCTCGAGGTGGCGAGAGGATGGATCCAAGGATTCGCGCGGGGACGTGACAACGTCGAGAACCGTTTCCTGCGAGAGATATCGCGTCAGCTACTGAGCGGCTGGCGTTTTCAATAATTGGCAAGTCAAACATACCTTCCGCGGCGAGGGATCATCCGCGCGACTTGGGGTTGGGGTGGGCAGGCTCCTGTTCTCGTGGGGCAGGTCCCGCTGAACCCCCTTCGCCCTCTTCTTTTTCTTCTTGGGCAGAGAAGGCTCAGTGGCCGACGACCGTCTCGCTAGCCATGGGGCGACCAGAGCGCTGTTAGCCTTGGCTCGCGCCTGGGCCGCGTTGATACGGTCTTGCAGATCCTGCGGAAGCGGTTTGTCGGCGCGCTTGGAAGGCATCGCGAGAGGAAGCGAGAGCTCAGGCGAAGAATGACGACTCGAGGGAGGTGTTATGATCGTCTATCGGCACACGTATTTATAGACACGGTACGACCCTCCAAAAGATTCCCTGATGGTGACACGTGCTCAACGAATATTTCTGGGTTGGACGTGTCTTTTCGAGCGCGGAGCTAGCTCAAAAAGAGCGGGGATAGTGTACAACCCCATATTCCCTGAGTCAGACCAGGTAGCGCAATGGTCACAGTCGAGCTAGCCAAAGGAGTTCCCGCCCGAGAGGAGATCTCGCCCATGGTGGCGGGAACGTTCGCATCAAGTCGTCGAACGGAGATCAACGGGCCCAGATCGTCGAGCGCAGCCATCACGGGAACGTTTGCGCTGGAGCCAAGCTCTAATCTTGAAGGGGCTCTCGCCTGTAAGCAGACGAGATCGTTCGCGCCGTCTCTTAGTAAGAGACTCTCGGTTCAGAGCTCTCGCCAAGTGGGGCCCAAGGCCTAGGGTTGGAGGACCAGATTGCCCTCAGGTAAATTTACCCCTGTGCCCTCAGGAAAACAGCGGGATTCGGCTATTGACAGACCAAGTAGGGGCTTTTCAGTAATTTCAGGTCAGCACGATGCTATAAATAGACCCATAAGGACTCCTTAGAAGGCAAGCTGTCATTATCTCTCAACTTCCAGTGCTTTCTGAGGAGCTCATAGTCCAGCTTTGGCTTTGGAGGGGAAGCTCTCAGAGATCTTCCGGGTGTGAGGTGAGACCTCCCTGCTGAGGCATTGGGTCAGACTTAGGTCCTTTGAATCCAGTCGAGGGTTGAGGCTTGAGAGAAGTAGGTTTTGGCTGCACCCCCTTTTCTTCGAACTCCCGTTGAGGTCATATTTGGCTTCAACAATTCTTACACTCTAACTTCCAGACAAAAGATCCGGGCTCATTATGGTACTTCCTAGGGATTGAAGTTGCTAATTATGATGATACCCTTTTTATTTGTCAACACAAATATGCTCTCGATTTTCTATCTGACCTTGGAATGTCTAACTGTGGCCCTATGAATTCTCCACTTGAACCAGGGGAAAAATGTCTTCATGTCGAAAGCAAACCATTTGATTCACTAGAGAAGTATCGTAGAATAGTTGTGTTAGAATCTATTTTTAGTTGTATTTTTTGGTGTGCCTTTAGCCTTGTATTCCTCCCTCACTATATAAGAGGGAGTGCTTGTTATAATAATATGATTCGGTTTTTCCTAATTCTAACATGGTATCAGAGCAAGGCGTAACCTAGCCCGCTCGCCCGCTCGCCTCGCTGCGCCTGTCCGCCGCTCGCGCCTGCGCGCCCGCTCGCCCGCTCGCCTCGCCTCGCCTCGCCCCGTCCGCCGCTCGCCTCGCCTGCGTCTCCCCTCTCTCTACCCCTCTCTCTACCGCGTCTCCTCTCTCTCCCGTCTCCTTTCTTCCCCGCGTCTCCTCTCTCGCCCCGCCTGTATCCGCCGGTTTTGCTATGGCTTAACCGATGGGATTTTTTTTGCGGCCTTCTGAAAATCGTTTCGATTTCCTCTCCTTATTATCCTCCTTGATTCTTGGTGTTTTTTTCGGTTCGTCTTCCCGGCAGTTCAGATCTATGATGCCCTAAGTTTTTCCCTCTTCCTTTAGACCGTTCTTCTTCGTTGGTGTCATGTCAGACGTTGATTCCGGTGCTTCCGGTGCCTCTGTGCCCCCCGCTGGATCTACCCGGGTTGGCTCCGATCACAGTTTCTCTCAACTCACTACGATTCGTCTGGATGACACCAACTACCTATCTTGGTCCCGTTCTATTACTCTGGCCTTAAAGAGTCGGCGTCTCTTTGGCTATGTTAGTGGCGACACTCCTGCGCCTGCTTGCACCTCTGCTACCTGGTCCCACTGGGACTCTGAAAACTCGCTGGTGATGTCTTGGCTCCTCAATTCTATGCAGGAGTCCATTGCCCGGAATTATCTCTTCCTCGACACTGCTGCTGACATCTGGAAACGAGATGAATCCACATACTCCCGCAAAGGAAATGCGGCACAAATCTACCATCTTCGCCGACAGCTGTTCCATCTCCGTCAGGGAGATCGCCCTCCTTTTGCCTACTATTTGGAGTTTACCCAACTCTACCAGGAGTATGACCATTTTGAGTCTCTTGCCATGGTCTGTGATGCTGATGCCCTCCTATTACGGGCTCGTGAGGATCGCAACAGGGTGTTCAAATTTCTCCAGGGGCTTCACCGCGATTTCGATCAGATTACTGTGCAGGTTTTGGGACGTGTTCCCATTCCCTCCTTGCCTGACGTCTTTAGCATTATTCAGCAGGATTTTGATCGTCGACAGTCCTGGAACATGCCCACCACTCCTGAGGGTTCAACTTTGGTTGCTCACCCTCCCACCACTAGTAGCAGGGCCTCTCGGGACTTCAAGCCTCGTGCCACGGATAAGGATCATCTCATGTGCGATTATTGTGGCAAGCCTCGTCATACCCGGGATACCTGTTACAGTCTGCACGGCTTCCCTCCAGGATTTTCTTCTCGTGGTGGGTCTTCTTCCCGTGGGGGGCGAGGTCGTGGACGCACTTCTGGCCGTTCACATCCTTCTGCCCATCTGACTGAGATTCCTGAGAGCAGCCCTCCGGGTCTTCTTGGCCCTCCTCCTGCAACTATGTCCTCTTTTTATGCTGATGAGATGCAGACTCTTCGCCGCTTGATGCAAGGTCTTCTTACTGAGCCAGTCCTGCTTCTGCTTGCCTCCTCTGCCCTTGCCCATTCAGGTATCTCAGGTGCTCACTCTGCTACAACTTCCTCCTCTCCCCACTGGATTATTGACTCGGGAGCTACTGATCATATGACTGGCTCGGCTTCAGGTTTTGTGTCTTATTCCCCTCTCTCTGGTCGAGATAAAGTGAGTATTGCTGATGGATCCTTTTCCTCCATTGCTGGGAAAGGGTCCATACCTTGTTCATCTCTCACTTTATCTTCTGTCCTCCATGTTCCAAATTTCACCCGCAGTTTACTTTCTGTTAGTCAGTTGACTACCTCCCTTCACTGCTCAGTCACCTTTTTTCCTACTTATTGTGTTTTTCAGGATCTGAAGACGGGGAAGGCGATTGGGTCTGGTAGCTTGCAGGACGGCTTGTATGTGTTTGACCCCTCCAACGGGTCCACCTCTCCGCACGCTCTTCATGCCACCCAGTCATCCCAGCTGCTTACCTGGCATCGTCGTCTTGGCCATCCTTCTGTTTCCACTATGCAACGTCTTTTATCTACTTTTCCCTCTAGTTGTTTTATAAATTTTGTGTGTGATGTATGTGACGTTGCAAAACATCATCGTCTCCCTGTTAATCATGTTTCTTTACCTAGTACTATTCCTTTTCATACTGTTCATACTGATGTGTGGGGGCCTTGCTCTATTGGCTCTATCTCTGGATGTCACTGGTTTATTTCCTTTATTGATTGTTTTTCTCGAACGACATGGGTTTATCTCATGAAACATAAGGGTGAAGTTTTTTCTCTTTTTCAACGCTTCCATAAGATGGAATCTACTCAATTCTCTGCATCCATAAAAATTTTACGCAGTGACAATGGTAGAGAGTATATCAACTCTTCCTTTGACCACTACCTTACCACTCATGGCATTATTCATCAACTTCCTGTGCTCATTCCCCGTCACAGAATGGGGTAGCCGAGCGCAAGAACCGTCACTTGCTGGATGTTACCAGGTGCCTCTTGCTTACTATGCATCTCCTCAAGTTCTATTGGGGGGATGCTGTCCTTACCGCTGCTTATCTCATTAATCGTTTGCCCACTCCTGTCCTTGGTAACCAAACTCCTCTCACCACCTTAGGAGTTTCTCCGACATCCTCTCTTCCTCCTCGCATATTTGGGAGTACGTGCTTTGTCCACATTCACTCTCCTGGGAGGTCTAAACCTGACCCCCGCGCCCTCAAGTGTGTCTTCATTGGTTATTCTCCTACTCAAAAAGGGTATAAATGTTATCACCCTCCTACTCGTCGGACACTTGTATCTGCTGACGTTACTTTTCGTGATTCTACTCCTTATTATGATCCCTCACTTCAGGGGGAGCCTGCTGTTGAAGTGAGTTCTCCTACCTTCTCCCTTCCGATTCCTCCCTCTAGCGAGCATATCATATCGGTTATTTCTCCGGTTGATCATCCCACAGCTCCTCCCGTTATCTCTTCTCCTCCGCCTACTCGTCCCATACAGGTTTACACCCGACGGCGTAAAGGTCAGCACACAACGGCTAATCCCATGCTCCCAGACCCTATGCCAACTCTGTCAGAGGATCTCTCCCTCCATGAAGGTATCCGGTTGAGTACTCAACACCCTATATCTCAATATGTTTCCTATGATATGCTGACTCCCTCTTATAAAGGGTTTGTGTCGTCCCTTGCTTCGGTCTCTCTTCCATCTACCTGGCAGGAGGCACTTGAACATCCTGATTGGAAAAGGGCAATGGTAGAAGAAATGGTAGCTTTGGAGAAGAATAATACTTGGGACTTAACCACCCTTCCACATGGGAAGAAAACTGTTGGTTGCAATTTGGAAGAAGAGGTGTATATGTCCCTTCCACCCGGTTTTATCTCTCAGGGTTCAGATGGAAAAGTTTGCAAATTGAAGAAGGCTCTCTACGGCCTGAAGCAATCCCCAAGGGCGTGGTTTGGACGGTTCCATAGCGCCATGGTCTCCCTGGGGTACAAACAAAGTCATGCTGATCATACTCTGTTTATCAAAAAGAGGGCCAACTTTGTAACAATTTTAATAGTCTATGTTGATGACATCATTATTACAGGGAATGACATTGATGAAATAAAAGCCTTAAAGAAACACTTGGCACAAGAATTTGAGGTGAAAGATCTTGGCAAACTGAAGTATTTTCTGGGTATTGAAGTTGCCAGATCTAAGAACGACATACTCATCTCTCAACGGAAGTACGTTCTTGATCTCTTAGAACAAACGAGTCTGAGTGGGTGTAGACCTACTGACACCCCCATGGAGGTTAACCACAATCTTGGAAAAAATGATGGCGATCTTATAGAAGATGTTAAAGGTTATCAAAGACTTGTAGGGAGATTGATCTACTTGTCTCATACTCGACCCGACATTGCTTACGCCGTTGGAGTTGTGAGTCAATACATGCACTCCCCGAGGGCCAGACATCTTGATGCTGCCCATCGGATCTTGAGATACTTGAAAACTTCACCTGGAAGAGGAATCCTTTTCACCTCCAATTCTGACCTCAAGATCGAAGTTTATACTGATGCTGACTGGGCAGGAAGTGTTGAAGACAGACGATCCACGTCTGGGTATTGTTCGTTTATTAGGGGGAATCTTGTCACTTGGAGAAGCAAGAAGCAACAAGTCGTCTCTAGGTCTAGTGCTGAAGCAGAATTTCGTGCCATGACACATGGCATTTGTGAAGGACTCTGGCTGCGCTCCCTCATGAGTGATCTGGGGTTGAGTGAAACTGCTCCTATTCGGTTGTACTGCGACAACAAGGCTGCCATTAGCATTGCCAACAATCCTGTTCAGCATGATCGTACAAAACACATTGAGGTGGACAGACATTTCATTAAGGAACACATTGAGAAGATCATATGTATTCCCTTTGTTCCCTCAGAGGGCCAACTTGCAGATATTCTTACAAAGAGTCTTGGGGCAAATCTTCACTATGACTTGATTGACAAGTTGGGCATGAGAAATATAACATGCCCAACTTGAGGGGGAGTGTTAGAATCTATTTTTAGTTGTATTTTCTGGTGTGCCTTTAGCCTTGTATTCCTCCCTCACTATATAAGAGGGAGTGCTTGTTATAATAATATGATTCGGTTTTTCCTAATTCTAACAAGTTGGAAAACTGAACTACCTTACCATGACTCGTCCTGACATTGTTTGTGCTGTAAGTAAGGTCAGTCAGTCATTGCTGCTCCAACTATCTCTCAATGAGAATCTGTTCTCCAGATCGTAAGGTACATAAAGATAGATCCTGGTCTCGGGATATCGTACAAGAATCGATGCCATTCTAATATCTGTGACTTTGACTGGGCAGATTGCTTAGCCACTCGAAAGTCAACCACGAGATTTACCATCTTTATGAGTGAAAAACTCGTCTCCTAGAATAGCAAGAAATAAACCACAGTTGCTAGATCTAGTGCTGAGGCAGAATATCGGGCTATGTCCCACACGGTTGCTGAGATCATGTGGGTTCGACAGATTTTTTGTGAAATTGGATACCCTGTTCAAGATCCCACTCCTCTATGATGTGATAATCAAGCTGCGATACAGATAGCTACTAATCCAGTGTTTCATGAACGCACAAAACTGTTATGGCCCCGGACGGTCTGCGGTTCCGAGGATTCAAGTACGCCAGAAGACCTAAAGGAGCGACGGACAGAGACCGGGCTGAACCATCCGGTTCAGCCCGCAATTAATCAATAAGAGGAGGGAGGGCTGAACCACACCGGTTCAGCCCTCAATGGGGGCCGGCCGGCCCTGGGGAAAAGGGGGCTCCATAAATACCCCTTTTCCCCTCTCTTTGGAAGCATGCATTATCAATTTCAGGTATTCCTTTCTTCTTCCACAAAAACCCTAGCCGTCTATTTCTTGTTTCTCGTTTCCTCTCGCTTAGAACCCTAGCAGTAGTGTAACAAAAACACAGAGGCCGACTGCCATTTTGTAAGAGAGAAGTATGAAGAAGACCTTATTTCTCTAAGTCACGTGAAGACCGGAGATCAAGTTGCAGATATTCTTACCATGAGAGTTACGGGAGTCAGAATGAACTTTATATGTAACAAGTTAGGTCTGGAAAGTTCCCACGACCCAACTTGAGGGGGCGTGTTAGACTCATTAGTCTCATATCATGTATTTTGATTGTTTGTTTTCTCCACTATATATATATATATATACATATCTACTGTGGACCTCTATTGGGGGTACCAAATCATTCCAATACTGAGTAACGAATATGCGGAGTCAAGCTATAGACGCAACCCAATGGAGGAAATTCGTCAATCACTCGTTAAAAGTCAAAAAATTCCCAAGGGAAATTATTCCACCGTTCAACAATGCATTCAAAGCTAGTCCAATCCCTTAGAATAACCATGCCGGTCTCAATAAATTGTCTTGTCATTATTATTAGTTGGAAATGGAAAGTCTTGATATCTATTGAAATTAACTATAAAAATGAAGGAAGAAGAATCTAGACTCACACATTCTGATCCTTCTCTCCTAAACCCAAGCTGGAATAGTTTGGTTTTTGAACTGTGAGTTCTTCATACTCTGAGGTTAGTGGTGAGTCTTCTGCATGTATTCTCTTTCACCTTTTTAGGTCTTGGCCTATCTTGATAGAAGTAATATTGTTGTTTGTAATCGGCAGACAATCCAACATCCTAAAAGGTGTGTGCGTGGATCACTAATTATAGTACTAAAAGCCGCAATGATTTTCCAATCCAGTAAAAACAGATGTCGTTCTTCGACAATGACCTCTATCATCCATTGAGTAGGTGTAGAGGCATCCAGACCATCCAGTCTCAAATGATTTTAGCTCAATGAGGTTACCAAAATGTAGCATCTCGTAATGTACCTGATAGAGCAAGGTGACTTTCACTCAAAGCCTTTCCAGTTTCTACTAGTCTACAAGATATTTGTAGAAAAAGCTGCAAACCTTGTATATCCTTCTTGAATACATAATTACAAGTATGAATACATTTATATAGGGGAAGAAGGAAGAGAGAAATCCCAATCCAAGATGTGGGACTAATACAAATAGAGAGAGAGAGAGAGAGAGAGAGAGAGAGAGAGAGAGAGAAGAGGAAAGAATGGGCCCCTAGATGGGCCTTAAAGTAGGCTTTTCTAACACTCCCCCGCAAGCTGGAGCGTACAAGTTGTAGGCACCAAGCTTGGATAAAAACTGGTAGTATAGAGGCCGGGAGAGAGCTTTAGTTAGGATGTCAGCAACTTGGCTTGCAGCAGGAACATGCTCTAAATTTATCTTCTTTGCCTGTACCTTTTCTCGGATGAAGTGACTGTCAACTTCGATATGCTTTGTGCGTTCGTGGAAGATAGGATTCTTGGCAATATGGATTGTTGCTTGACTGTCACAGAATAGGGTTGCTGGCGATGAGAGACGAACACCCAAGTCTCTCAGAAGGCTCTCAAGCCAAGTCAACTCGGAAACAACAGCAACCATAGCGCGGTACTCAGCTTCAGCAGAAGAGCGAGCAACCACATTCTGTTTCTTGTTACGCCAGGTTATGAGATGTCCACCGAAGTAGGTACAAAAACCTGTTGTGCAACGCCTATCATCAATGGACCCGACAGTCAGCGTCAGAGTAAGCGACAAGGGATAAAGAAGTGGATGACTTGTACACACGCCCTTGTCCTGGAGCGTTCTTGAGATACCGAAGAATGCGCTCGACAGCTTGAAGATGAGATGTCCACCGAAGTAGGTACAAAAACCTGTTGTGGAACGCCTATCATCAATGGACCCGACATAGTCAGCGTCAGAGTAAGCGACAAGGGATAAAGAAGTGGATGGCTTGTACACAAGCCCTTGTCCTGGAGCGTTCTTGAGATACCGAAGAATGCGCTCGACAGCTTGAAGATGAGATGTCCTCGGGACATGCATAAATCGACTCACGACTCCTACGACAAAGGAGATGTCTGGTCGAGTAACTGTAAGGTAGATCAGTTTCCCAACCAGGCGTCTGTAGTATTCCGAATCCGTAAGCAACTCATCGGAGTTAGAGCTATGGGCCGATAGCTTGTGATTCACGTCCATTGGAGTATTCGTAGGTTTGCATCCTGAATAACCAGCATCATTAAGAAGATCAATACAATACTTCCTTTGGGATAATACAAGACCATCAGGCCGTCGTGCAACCTCAAGCCCGAGAAAATATTGTAGGTTACCAAGATCTTTGGTATGAAAGGCGGAGTTCAACTGTTGCTTGATATGTTGTATCCTTGTAGTATCGTCGCCAGTAATGAGGATATTGTCAACATAGACAAGTAGAATCACTGTTCTGGTTGGCCGGTGTCGAGTGAAGAGAGAGAAGTCAGACGGGCTCCTAGTGAAGCCAATATTGCGGACAACCGTGCTGAATTTGTCAAACCAAGCACGCGGGGACTGTTTGAAACCATAAATAGATTTCCGAAGATGACAAACCCGAGACTCCCCCGTAGTCTCAAACCCGGGAGGTTGATGCATATAAACAGTCTCATGAAGATCACCATTGAGGAAAGCGTTCTTAACATCCCGCTGATAAAGAGGCCAATGACGGTGAACAACCAAGGATAGAAGAACCCAGACAGTGTTCAATTTGGCGACATGTGAGAATGTTTTCTCATAATCAAGGCCCTGTTGCTGAGTAAAACCCCGGGCCACAAGGCGGGCCTTGAGACGCTCAACGGTGCCATCTGCCGCATGTTTAATAACAAAGAGCCACTTGCAGCTAACACAAGATTGACCAGCAGGAAGAGGAACCAGATCTCAAGTGCGGTTCGCCCAGAGAGCCCGCATTTCATCTTCCATGGCCGCCCGCCATCCAGGGTGGTGAAGAGCCTCCTGTACAGAGTTAGAGGTGGAGGTAGAGGATAAAGAGAGAGCACTCTGACAGAGTTCCGGAGAGAGGCGGTGAAGAGAGACAAAGTTGGTCATCGAGTGGGCAGTGGAAGCAGTTGTCGGATCCGCAGGTTGCAAAGCATCATTAGAGCGGGGCAACTCTCGTATGGTAGTAGACGAGGGAGGACGTCGAGTGTACACACGAATGACTGGTGGTGTAGGTGGTTTAGGTGGGACGGGTGGGGAAGGTAGAGGTGGGATGGTGGAATTGACAAGGATAACAGGTCGCAGGAGAGGTGACAGAAGAGGAGGGTCAATAGATGGAGAGTAATATGGCTGATGTTCGAGGAAGGTGACATCATCAGAAGTAACCACCTTGCGATCCGTGGGAGAAAAACAAATGTAGCCCTTCTGAGTTCGAGAATAGCCCACAAACATATATTTAGTGGCATGAGGAGCAAGTTTGTCAGTGAACGGACCAAGATGATGAACAAAACACACACAACAAAACACGCGCGGGGTGATGGAGAATGGTGGTTGGGAGGGAAAAAGGAGGTTGAAGGGAACCGCAAAATTGAGGATCGAGGAGGGAAGACCTTTAATAAGAGTGCAAGCGGTTGAAACCACAAAATTCCAATATTGATTTGGAACATTCATCTGAATCATAAGGGAGCGGGTGACCTCGAGCAGTGGCGATTCTTGCGTTCAGCAACGCCATTTTGTTGGGGGGTATAGACACAAGAGGTCTAATGGATGATCCCAAACTCCGCACAGAGGTGAGAAAATGTATGACTTGTGTATTCGCGGGCATTATCAGTGCAGAGGGTTTTAATGGTTGTGGAGAACTGGTTGCGAGTTTCAATACAAAAGGTACGGAATACACCGAGTAATTCAGAGCGGTCACGAAGGAGATACAGCCAGGTCACCCGCGAGTAGTCATCGACAAGGGTGACAAAGTAGCGGTATCCAAAAACACTTGTAATTTTGTAAGGGTCCCGAATATCAGAGTGAACAAGATCAAAGGGAGCAGGACGCCGAAAAGGATGTGGTGAGAACGTAAAGCGATGATGTTTCTCATAGATACAAGATTCACACGTGAACTCGTGGAAGGACACGTCTGAGAGAGATTTTTTGAGGATGTTGAGAGGAGCATGACCCAGACGTCGGTGCCAGTCAACTGAGCTAATTGATGACAATACCGTTGGAGGAGACGGGTTAAGGATATAGAGACCATTCGACAGATGCCCTTTTCCAATGATGGTTTGCGTCTTGCAATATTGCACAACACATGAGTTAGAAGAATAAATAACAGCACAATCGAGGTCAGCAGTGAGTCGGCCAATTGAGAGAAGGTTGAACGGAGAGCCCGGAACATGAAGAGCAGAGCGAAGAGTAATGGAGGGAGTGAGACGAATATCTGTAGCACTAGAGACGGGAAGAGTGTCCCCACTAGCAACAGTAATGAACTGGGGATGCACGGAGGGCAAATATTGCGGTGGTTTCCGTGATGTAATGTGCTGAGAGGCCCCGAAATCCAAAATCCAGGAGGAGCTATGAGCAAGGCAGGAAGTACCATCATCAGAAACAAACACCACAGAGCCCAGAGCATAGCCGATCATTTTGCAAGGAGTAGTCCGCAGCAGACACGATGATAACGCACCAGCGACAAGAAATGGTCACGACCAGCGTAAGAAGAACAGAGGTCGCTGTGGCTAGAAACACGCACGTTGTGCGGTTAGGAGAAGACCGCAACAGAAGCAGACACCTGACGAATAAGGAACGAGACCGGGCCAAGGAAACCACAGCCTTAGCGGGTCGAGAGGTGGCAATGGGAGAAACCGGAAAGGAGGCCGCCGCGAGAAAAACCAGGTGACAGTGAGAAGAACCAGTCCGCGCGGTCACACCAGCGAATAGGCAGACCGCAACCCAGATGCGGAAAGAAAGTGAGACCGCACGGTCTAGGTGAACGCAGTAGCGGTCAGAGCACAGGAATCAGGCCGCAGCGGACATGAGCAGACCGTTAGAAGAGAAGGAGAGGCCAGCGGATAAGAGCAATCCGCAAGAGAGGATAGGTGGCGCAACTAGAGCAGAAACCGCCCAGTCAAGGTGTGAAAACACAAGCGGCTGGAGGAGCCCGCGACCAAAGACGAGGCTGATGGGGAGAGGAAGTCCGCAACGGGCAGAGACAAGCCGCGCGGACAGGGAGGAGAAGAGCTGGGGACCGCGACCAAGATGCAAGTGAGAAAGGAACAGCCCGCACGGTCAGGCGGGTCCCAGGAGCGAACGGAGGGGACGACAGAAGCCGGTGAGCTGGAACAGGTCGCGAGCAAGGCAGTCCGCGGACAGGCAGTAGCAGAGGGCAAAGCTGCGGACTGAAGACAGGCCACAGCGGGAGGGAGTCCGCAGCGGACAGCGGAGAATAAAAGAGAAGGTGGCCCCACGGATTTTGGAGGAGAAAAAGGCTATAAGAAGCAGGGGGGATGTGGATCGACGGGAGAAAGAGAGCAGCATGAGGCAATGGCGCAGAAGCGGACTGAGAGGGGCAAGCCGCAGAGGCAATCAGATAGAAACGGACAGCTCGCGAAAGGCGGGGCGCAGCGAGTTAGATCAGGCCGCAAGAGAAGAAGGTCGCAACGAGAAGGAACATGCCGCAAGATCAGCAAGCCGCAACGAGCAAGAGCTGGTAGCTAGAGTAGCAGGCCGCAACGAGCTGTACCAGCTCGCTGGAGAGATGCCGCAGAGAGAGAGAGCGGTTTGGAGGAGAGGAGCTGAGCGGACAGAAATACAGTCCGCAGGAAGCCGAGCGGGTTAAGAAAGGGGAAGCCGCTTTAGGAGGAACCTCGCTTTGATACCATGTAGAAAAAGCTGCAAACCTTGTATATCCTTCTTGAATACATAATTACAAGTATGAATACATTTATATAGGGGAAGAAGGAAGAGAGAAATCCCAATCCAAGATGTGGGACTAATACAAATAGTGAGAGAGAGAGAGAGCGAGAGCGAGAGCGAGAGAGAGAGAGAGAAGATGAAAGAATGGGCCCCTAGATGGGCCTTAAAGTAGGCTTTTCTAACAATATTCAATGATGTCATCATCATTTGTGCTCAATTGGGTAATGACGATATGGAACACAGCCTCGTGGACATTGTGAGAGCAGTGAACATCATCTTCAGGAAATTATATGAGAATATGTGGTTGAGTCTTAATGCTCTTCAAGCAAATGATGGACCTCTCTAAGATTTTTTTCAAAGACGAAGAGAACTGAAGGGCTTGGTAGTTCTCCCAATGAGTCAAAGAGGAGTAAATAAAACAATTCAATTTTAGATGATCCAGACAACTACATTGTCATCTTATTGCAGTGTCAACATATTACTTAGCTGTTAAGTTTTGTAAAAACAGTTGAGAAATTACAACCTGAGACCAATATTTTTTCCGCTAGGAAGTGTGACATCCAAGAGGTGAATCAAGCAGAAGAGGGAGAGCAATCAGACAAATAAAAAGAGGAGCAATTAGACAAAGGCTTCATTTGGTTCGGCGTATTCACGCCGGTGGCGGGAGCAAACGCCGCCCGCAGTGCGGAAAAACAAACGGCCGGCCCGGCGTTTGCAGCGTTTGCTCCCGCAGCAAGGAGAAATAGCCCCTTTCCCTCCGTTTCCAGCCTTGCCTCCCTCCCTCCAGTCCGAGTCCTCACTTTCCACCCGCCGGGAGTAAACGCCACCGCCGCGCCAAATGAAGCAAAAGAGAAAGAGGAGCTTCAAACGAAGAAAACTTCTATCAAAAAGGGAGTTGTCAACAACAAATCTTAATTCTCAATGTACAGTTGTAACCAAAAGAAAACACAAGTTGACATAGTGTTAAAGTGTTAAAGAAACACAAACACAACTGCATGGTCTCCAACGGATATACCTGGAGTAGATAACATCGCGTGCCAACAAATTAATATCAACCCAACAGTTAGGCCCATAAAATCGAAGAAAGTGAACCCCACAAATCAGTTTGCAAAACCTATCGAGAAGAAGTGACCGAACTTCTAGTTGCAAGATTCATCGGGGAAATCCAATACCACAGTAGATTTCAAATGTAGTGATTGCGAAGTAGACAATTAATAAGTGGAGAAAGTGCATGGACTTGACAAATCTAAACAAATTGTTCTGCAGTTGACGTAAATAGATTCTTAGTGGATTCTGCAACGGGCATATTCTGTGATGGGTTTTCTAAAGATGAAGTTGACAGAGTGCCTTTAAAGAACAAAAGCACATTTGCATGGTCTCCAACAAATATACCTGGAGTAGATAATGTCACGCGCCAACGACTTAACAATAACCCAACAATTAGGCCCATAAAGTCGAAGAAAGTGAACCCCACAAATCAATTTGCAAAACCTATTGAGAATAAGTGACTGAACTTCAGCTGCAGGATTTATCAGAGAGATCCAATACCATAGTAGATTTTGAATGTACTGATAGTGAAGACAACTGAGAAATGAAGGATCTGGTTGGACTTGTTAGCCACGGGTCGACGGAGCGGTGGAAGGGAGCAGCCGGCGGTGGAGTGCCGAACATGTCGCGGGGTTGGGTGAAGAGCGAAGAGCGAGGCGGGGGGGGGGGGGGGGGGGGAGATGACGACTAGGGCAAACAAGAGAGGGTTCCGCTGGGTCAGACCCTTTTCCGATTCCAAATTCCAATTAAACCGAAGATACAAAATAAGTTCACATCTCTCCTTATATATGGAGAGACCCACACAAGCCGATCGGTCATACAACATAGAAATAAAACACTACGAAATAAAATGCAAAAAGATAAAAGAAGCTAGGCCCGCTGAGTTCCCCCGGTTCACGCCTCCTCCGTCTCCCACGCACGCCTACTGTATTATGTATACACGCGCGAAACGGCTTCCTTTGACCGGGTCCAAACTGTCCGTACCAACTACCCCGGGGTTCTCAACGACCTTGTACTCAAGGTCGAAACTCGGGAACTGGGTCTTCACTTCTTCCGCCAAGATCCATGTCTCCTCGCCCTTCTCTTGTCCCTTCCACTGGATGAGAACCTGTCTTACGGGCTTACCTTGAACCTGCTCAGTGCGGCTGCCTAACACAGCTTTAGGCTCGTAGCGTGGGGTGACTTCTCTTCCCAGATCTTCCGGTAGGGCGTCTTGGAGGTGGTGGTTTCCCAATGCCCACTTCAACTGTGACAAATGAAATATCGAATGGATCAGACTATCGAGCAGAAGCTGCAATCGGTAAGCCACCTTGCCTATCTTCTCCATGACGAGAAAGGGGCCAAAATACCGCACGGAGAGCTTGGGGTGGAAGCGACCGGTCAAGGAACTTTGGTGATGCAGTCGCAGCTTGACGAAGACGTGCTCGCCGGGTGAGAAGAGGACCTCGCGGCGGTGTCGGTTGGCTTGCTGAGCCATTCTTTCCTGGGCACGGCGGAGATGATGCTTCAGCTGTCGTAGGGCCTCATCCCGATCTTGCAAATCCTCGGCCAAAGCTTGAACTTGACATTCCCCTGCGAGTCCGACTAGTATAGTTGGGGGCAGCCGCCCATACACCGTCTGGAAGGGTGTGGCGCCTGCCGCCGATTGGTAGGAGGTGTTGTACCACAGTTCTACCCACGCCACCCACCGGGTCCGTTGGCGGTGCTGCTCGGTAGCAAAATAGTGAAGGTATGTGCCCACGCAGCGGTTGAGGACCTCCGTCTTCCCGTCAGACTGTGGGTGATAGGCCGCGCTGAATCGTAGCTTCGTCCCCTGCAAGCAGAACACCTCCCGCCAGAAGGTACTCATGAACATCGGGTCGCGGTCGCTGACAATGGAGCGAGGAAACCCGTGCAGACAGACAACCTCGCCAATGAGGACCTGGGCCACCGAGCTCATCGTGTAGGGGTGCTTAATGGGTATGAAGTGCCCGTACTTGGAGAGGCGGTTGACCACCACCAGTAAACAGTTGTATCCCTGGGAGCGAGGAAGACGGGTAATGAAATCCAACCCGATGTCCTCCCAAACTCGATCGGGTACCGACAGAGGCTCCAGCAGGCCGGCGAGGGCGTGGGTTTGGTACCTGACCCGTTGACAGACCAAACAGTTGGCCACGAATTGCTGAACCGTCCTCATCATGCCCGCCAGTAGAGGTTGGTCGCCAATCGGCGGTAGGTCGGATAGGCTCCTGAGTGTCCGGCTGTCGGCGTAGAATGGAACTCCTCCAATAGCCGTGGTATCCACTGGGATGATGCTGCTAGGACCAGGTGATCGCGGTAGTAGAGTTTGTTGCCCACAAGGCGGAATGGAGGGTGGGAATCAGACGCGCTTCGTAACTCGTCGATCATGCCGCCGTAACGGGGATCCGTCTGTATCTCCTCCCGAAAGACCGTCGCGTCCCGCCACTGACAAAGCGAGATCGTCGCCAAGGAGCCGCCCGGTTCGCGGTGGGATAAGGCGACGGCGGCCGCGTTCGTGCGCTCGGTCTTGTACTCGATCGAAAATTGGTGGCCCAAGAGCTTGGTTTTCCAGAGTTGCTGTGCCGGAGTGGAGACCTTCTGACTCCATAGGTGCTTCAAGCTTACGGCGGTCGGTTCTGACGGTGAAGGGCCGCACAAGTAAATACGACCGTCAGTGTTGGACTGCTAGTACCAGAGCGCGTAGCTCACTGTCATAGGCGGAGACCGCCTTTCGCCGGTCCGTGAAAGCCTTGCTGTAATAGGCGATGGGGCGCCCTTCCTGCATGAGGACGGCGCCGACCCCCTTCCCGGAGGCGTTACACTCCACAACAAATGACTAGGAAAAATCGGGCATACTCAGAACCAGTGCCGGCACAAAAGTGCGCTGCAAGCTGTAGAAGGCCTCCTGGCGTTAGCATCCCACAGGAAGGGAACCTCCTTCTTCAGAAGGTCTGTCAATGGCCGTGCCAAGGCCCCGTAGCCACGAAAGAAGCAGCGGTAGTAGCCGGTGAGTCCCAGGAATCCCGACTGGTGTCGGCCAATGCCGGACAACCTCGATCTTTTGTGGGTCCATGGTGAGCCCTTTGGTGAAGATGATGTGTCCCCGGTACTCGACCTGAGGTTGGCCGAAGGTACGCTTCTTTTGATGAAAGACGAGCTGGTGGGAGGCCAAGAGGCGGAGGACGGTGGTCAGGTGGGCCAGGTGGAGCTGCCAAGAAGAACTATAAACCAAAATGTCGTTAAAGAAAACCAAGACAAACTTACACAAGTACGAGCGAAAGATGTCGTTCATGGTGGAATGAAAGGTGGTTGGGGCGTTCGTCAGGCCAAATGACATCACAAGGAACTCATAGTGCCCGTCATGTGTCCGAAAGGCCGTTTTGGGCACGTCCTTTGCGCACACGTTGATCTGGTGCCTGGTGGTAGCCCGAGCGTAAGTCCAACTTGGGAAAAAAATGAGCACCCTGCAATTCATCTAATAACTCCTGGATGATGGGGATGGGGTACTTGTCCGGTACCGTGAACTTGTTCAGCTCTCTGTAGTCGACGCAAAACCGCCAGCTGTCGTCCTTCTTCCACACGAGTAGCACTGGGCTGGAGAAGGGGCTGACACTCGGCTGGATAACGTCGGCACTCAGCATCTCGACCATCATGGCCTCCATGGCATCCTTCTGGTCATGGCCGTATCGATAAGGGCAGACCGAAACTATTGACACGCCGGGCTGTAGGGTGATGCTGTGGTCGGACGCCTGCGGCGGTGGTAGTCCATGCGGAGCAGAGAACAGTGCTGGATAGTCGTCGAGGAGTCGCTGGATGCCCGGGTGGATTGGCGGTGGTGTCGGGTCAGAAACCAACTCCACATGCCACAGGAGAACGTTGAGATCTGGGTCACACGTGCAAATAATGGATCGGAGGCTGGTCGGGAAACAAGCTAGGGAGGGGTCGCCCTGAAGATGATGGGACACGCTCGCTACCTTGAAGTCCATCGTAAGGCGTCCCCAATTGTGTTTACAATTCCCAAGTGTGCGCAGCCAGGACACGCCCAGTATGGCGTCCAACCCGCCAAGAGAGAAGACAAAAAAAACTGCTGAGCCCGGGTACATGCCGATGGAGAATGACAACCCGACGCACGGGCCAGCCGTGCGGCTCCGTCGGCCATCTCCTAGGGAGACATGGAAGCCTAGTGCGGGCGTTACTGTGAGGCAGAGCGCCTCTGCCAAGTCCTGGGAGATGAAGTTGTGACTGATACCGCTATCGATCATTAGGACCACTGGCGTCTGCTGCAGGGTGGCTGCCAACTTCATGGTGCACGGGACGGTGATGCCGCGCACCGAGTAGCACGAAACCTCCAGGTGCTTGAAGGTGGGGGCTAACTCGGTGATAGTGGGCTTGTCGTCCTCGAGCTCGAGGGCCTCAAAGTCGGCCATGACAATCTTTTATTCCTCGGTCCCTAAGAGCATCCAGAGATCCCTGTTGGGGCACTCGTGGGTCGGCGAATACGGACCATGGCAGCAAAAACAAAGGTCTTTGCCTCGAAGGTCAAGGTACTCCTTGTGAGAGATCTGATGAGGGGGGGGGGGGGGGGGGGGATGGGGAGGGGGGGGATGGCGGCTGCGGAGGGGGGCGCCCTGCGGCAGGAACAGTATCCGGGGTTGTCCGACCGGGTGTAGGCGGCGGTCGAGAAGCCGCAGGCCGGGTGGGGGCCGAAAGAAGTGGTGTGAACCAGACGGCGGGGGCGGAGGCGACGGTGGCGAAGTCAGCTTTCACAAAACGCGCTTGCTCCATTGCGTGAGACATGGGTGACCACCTCGATGAAGTCGTCGATGTACGCGTCCACGGAGTCGGTTTGGCGGACGTTGCTCAAGCGCTAATAAGGGTTGTCGACGCGACGGTTGTCGTAGCGGTAGATCAACTCGTCTCTGAGGAGCGGCCAGGACAAAGCCAACGACGACTGACAGAGCTAACAAACCCAATGAAGGGCCGAGCCCTTCATATAAATCGTGGCGAGGGGAACCATCTGAGCCGCGGGCGTTCCCTGGATGTCGAAGTAGTGCTCGGCCCGTGCGAGCCAACCCAATGGGTCGGTCCCTTCGAAGACCGGTAATTCGAGGCAGCCGAGGAGAGGTCGAGCAGATGATGGTCGCCAACCGGAAGGTCGCTGGGGCTGCTGGCCGACGTGGTGACAACTTGCTGCTGCGCCGGCAGAGGTGCCAGGGTCGGAGGGCGGGCTGCGAGGAGGGCCTAGATGACACGGATGGCCGCTTGGAGGTCCGAGAGTGTCGTATCGACCCGATCGAGGCGATCAGAGAGAGCCGCCGTGACGGAGGCTAGATCGGAGTCACACGTCATGCTGCGGGTGAGGGGCATGCGCCCAGACCGTGGAGAGGAGAAGGGAGAGGCCGGTAGAGGCAAAAGCCGGGGAAGAAGGCGAGCCGGCGAGCGGCAGTCCTGCGGATCTGGATGTACGGACAGCGGCGGGCGGAAGCAGGGATTCGGCCGTGCGGCACGGCGGTAGGCGCAACGCGGCGATGGCGGCGCGCAAGGGCGGGTCAGATCAGTTGTTAGTCACGGGTCGACGGAGCGGTGGAAGGGAGCAGCCGACGGTGGAGTGTCGAACGTGTCGCGGGGCTGAGTGAATAGCGAAGAGAGGGGTGGGGGATGATGACGGCTAGGGCAAACAAGAGAGGGTTCCTCTGGGTCGGACCTCCTCTATTCTGATTTCAAATTCCAATTAAACCGAAGATACAAAATAAGTTCACATCTCTCCTTATATAGGGAGAGACCCACACAAGCCGATCAACCATCCAACATAGAAATAAAACACTATGAAATAAAATGCAAAAGATAAAAGAAGCTAGGCCAGACGAGTGCCCACGGTTCACGGCTCCTCCGTCCCCCGCCCGCGCCTAGCGTATACGCGCGCGAAACACCTTTCTTCGACCGGGTCCGCACTGTCCGTATCAGGACTTCACAAATTTAAACAAATCGTGCCCTAGTTGTCGTAGATAGATTCCTTAGTGGATTGTGCCCTAGCTGCAGTAGATAGATTCCTTAGTGGATTGTGCCCTAGCTGTCGTAGATAGATTTTTTAGTGGCTGCATCTGGTGTATTCTATGATGATTTTTTTTGGATGCATTCACTGCAAATCATCATATCTTGAAGCACCTACCAAATTATGCAAATTGACATTAAATACTGAGGATTCTTTTTTCTATTGTGATACTCTTTGGGCTGAAGAATATAAGGGGCACTTATGAGATGATGATATATCTAATACTGAAGAAGTAGAATAAGGAGGTGAAAAGCAAAATGTTCGCGCAACACCTCAAGGACCTCGAAGAAACTTTCTCAGCCTTATATAAGTATACCACAAAACTTAATACAAACATGTTTGTGTTTGGAGTTGGCAAAGGGAAGCTCCTGAACACCTATTTATCCCTGTAGAAATGCACAAAAGAGAGAAAATAAAAGGATTTTATTAAATTTTTTAATTGTCTCTTATGCAAGAATACATGTATTTGCACACTTATATAGGAAGAGAAAGAGGAGAGGATTCTCAATCCTAAGATGTGGGAGTAAACAAGATTACAAGAGGGCCTACATTTGGGCCTTGATATGGGTTTTTACATGTTTTTCTTTAACACTCCCCCGCAAACATGAGCATACAAATCAATGTACCAAGCTGGGACAAAAATTGATGATACAACGGTCGTGGTAAGGCCTTGGTGAGAATGTGAGCAACTTACCCGGTAGTAGGAACATGTTCTAATTCCAACTTTTTTAATTGAACCTTCTCCTGAATGAAATGATAATCAACTTCAATGTGTTTGGTTCGCTCATAAAATACATGATTCTTGACAATGTGTATAGCAACTTGATTATCACAAAATAGAGTTGCTGGTGAGAACAGTTTGACTCCCAAATCACCAAGGAGACTTTCTAAACAGGTAACCTCAGACACAACAACAACCATTGCACGATACTCGGCTTCAGTAGATGAGCGTGCAACAACAATTTGTTTTTGCTATGCCAGACAATAAGGTTTCCTCCAAAGTAAGTATAAAAATCAGTTGTGGTGCGTTGATTATCAAGAGAGCCAGCATAGTTAGCATCAGAGTAGGCAATTTGAGATAGAAAGGAAGTTGATTTGTATACAAGTCCCTGTCCAGAAATAATTTTCAAATATCTGAGGATGCGCTCGTCAACCTGGATATGAGAGGTCCGCGGAGCATGCATAAATCGACTGACAACTTGAATGACAAATGAGATATAAGGTCTTGTAATAATAAAATATATCAGCTTTCTACAAGACATCGATAATACTCTGACTTTAGAAGTTGTAAATCAAAGTCAGAGTCATGAACACAGAGTTTGTGGTTGACATCAATCGAAGTTGACGACGATCCCGCGAGATATTCCTCGTCAGTAGAAATTTTCAACAAGGCAGCAAAATTTTCATCAATTTCTTATACAATTCTGAAACGGGAGGCAGAAAACAAGGCAGCAATTATCTATAGTTTCCAACGACCACACAGTAACCAATGTTTTTTTTTCTCACCAACAGAATTCAACGGGAATCAGAAATCCAAAGTAGCAATACTACATTCAACTTCAACGACAACATAGACAACATTAACTTCACTATTCATCACCCCGGTCATGGGAAGGAAAACAACACGGACTCTCAAACGGGAAAAACAAAAACAATTCAAAAACATTCATCAACCCCTCTCATAGTCTCACAGAAGCAAATCAAATTACAGAAATTACAGAAATCCCTTTTTATAGGGTATCAACCACACAAAACAGTTGCACAAAATAAAATACCACAAGCCCTAAATCTGCGCCTTCATGGAGGAGCGGACAGAAGTTGAAGAAACTGTTGATAGAAGAGCTGTTGCAGGTGGCGGACATGGGCGAAAGACACGCTGGAGCTGGACGTGGCCAGCGGTTGGAGCTCCGGAGGAGGCGGTGGAACGTGGAAGAGGTGCGACGTGCGGGAACTCATCCATCGTGCAGCGTCAATGTCGGGAAAAACCTGCGGCTCGGAAGCCCTAGCCCGTACATCCATTAATATCAGGAGAGAAGACCGGGAGAGCTTTTTTTGCAGCTCTGGCAGAACCGGTTGGGTGAACCGGTTTAACAATTACTTCATGCATTTAACTCTCCTGTGTGTAAAAAAAATAAAATTGCCCAACACAAAAAATAAAATGCAATAAAATAAGATGCAAAATGCGATAACTCGGGGCCGGTAGAGATCCGGTCGGGTGCGGCGTCGTGTACTTTTTCGTCGACATGATCTGGGCTGGTCTCCACCATGCTGGAACTGGGTACGTAAAGCATCGATATCGTTACAGGTGGAGGAGTCAGGATCGGTTGCAATGGAAGCAGTGAGATCTAGGGGCAAAACATGCTTGCGATAGCAGGTGGCCTCAAGGTGATTATCCCGACCACAATGAGAACATTTAAGATGGGGTCTTCCAGTACGTCCCTGTCCCCGAGAAGTGGTGCGACCTCCACGAGTCGAATGAGCAGGAGGGGCTGTAAAAGACTATTGGAGGAGAGCTGGAGAGAGATTCCCAGGAACATCAGCTGGCGGTGTAACCTTTAAGAGCATAGATCAAACATCCGACAGAGAGGGAGTTGTAGATGAAGAGAGAATATGAGTCCAAACACTGTAAAGATTGGGTGGAACACAGACCATCATCATGGCAATCCCGACTACTTCTTTCTGTGCCCGTTGCGCAACCAGATCCATGATTGGACACGACCGTCATCACGGAGCCGCTCCACGGTGGGTGTGGTAGGAGTGACTTTTGTCAAATGATGAAGAAGACCTTTGATCTACAGAACACGATGAACAGAGTGCACCCACGCAACAAAGTTTTGTTTCTCACTGAGAGAGATGGTGATGATCTGAAGCTCATCACGAATTTCAGGGAGAGGAGCAGCAACACGGTCATGAAGTGAGGAAGAAACCGTCGAATCCATAGAGCAATATTAACGACAAGGGGAGCAGCTACTGGACATAGAAGATCTTGCGACTAGGAAGCAAGAGGCAGCAAGAGTTGCGGCAAGACGAACAACTGCGGAGAGAAGAACTTGCGGCTAGAGAAGAACTGACGGATAGAAGAAGTTGCTGGCAGTCAATTGCAACGACAAGAGAACTTGCGGCAAAGAGGAGTTGTGGCAAGGCAAGCAGCTTCTACGGATAGGAATTGCGGTTAGGCAAGCAGCGTCCTGCGGACAGAGCTGGAGGACAGGCAACAAACACCTGTGGATAGACTGGGCCCATGAAGCAAGTGATCCGGAAGAACTGGAACAACAATTGCTGCGATCTCAGTAGCTAGAAGGCACAGAGTAGGAGTGTTGCGATCAAGACGACGATCATTGCAGTGAGATGGCGACCAAGGCGGTAGGAGCAGGAGAGCTGGAACTGCGAGAAGAAATGAAGTTGTGGCTGGCCCCGACAGGCCGCAGAAGATGCAAGCAGGTGGGACCCGAATGAAAAACCTATAAAAGGAGATGGGGGGAGGGCGGGGAACGAGGAAAAAATCCAATGGAAACCGCAAAAGGAGATGCTGTTAGAGAAATGCTAGACACCCAAATGTGCCTGAGTGGATCTCGCAGCGAGAAAATCAAGGACTGGTTCGCTCTGATACCATGTAGAAATGCACACAAGAGAATAAAAAGATTTTATTAAAATTTTTAATAGTCTCTTATACAAGAATACATGTATTTGCACACTTATGTAGGAAGAGAAAGATGAGAGGATTCTCAATTCTAAGATGCGAGACTAAACAAGATTACAAGAAGGCCTACATTTGAGCCTTAATACGAGCCTTTACATGTTTTTCTTTAACAATCCCAAACGATATGAAACCAAATCCATGTAAGGTAATGACCATCTTAAAAATGGCGTCACCACTATAATCGAGGTGATACATCTCACTGTTGGAATAGTCGAACTTGGTTGCTTTGTCTCCAAGTCAGCAGAGAAGTGTTCTCCTATCTTTAGACCCTTCAAATCTAAGAATAGTTCCCGTTGAGATGCATCGTGCAATCAAGCATTAAAAAGGTTGAAACAATATATACTTTTCCAATGGTACTGATGAGACCCAAGTAAAATGAATAGTTACTCATGAAAATCGATGTTGGACTTCAATTCACCAGTTGGCAGGGTCCACATTTGTGTATTCGCACAGGAGGCATTGATTGGATCGACGATCTGAGATCGCGAGCGTGGACATATCATCTTTTTATTATTTATATGTATTTTTTTTATTTGGACATGCATTTAGTATTTTAGGACATCAGGTGTAACACCTAGTACCCAACTGCCGCCTCTTGTTATAAATAAGGGCATATGTTTCATTAATTTTCATTGTTGTATTTATGAGTGATTCCAAATCCGACAATCCTTCGCGGTGACGCCTTGAAATCCGAGGTGTGACATCCCAACTTATTTCAATTATCCCTTCTCATTTTCCCGTATACCTCTGTTTTACCCACAACCTTTTATTTTTTCCAGCCGCCAGTTATCTCCTTCCCATACGTGTGTAACCGCAAGTCATTCCACGTTTTCCTGCAGAGCCTCTCCACCGTTCATCGTCCCTACTACGACGACACCCTTCCTCCATGCAGATCAAGAAGTCCCTTCAGTTAATCCTCCACACAATCGTAAGTCTCCATCGAGCCGGTCCCTGTCAGCCTCTAGCGACTTCATTTTTGTGAGCCACCACCGACCCCACTCCCTCACGTGTCAACGTCCCCGACTCTGACTACAGAATCCGGATCCTGTCGTAGATCAAAACTCCTTACCTGTTTCTCATAGCCCAACACTTCCAGTCGCACCTCCTACTCCCCTTTGTCGCTAAACATCTCCCAGCACCCTCCCTTCCCGTTCCTCTCCTTCTTCCTCGACGGAAGGGACGACAACCTCCAGCCGCAATATCCTCGCCGCCCACCCTCACTGAGGCTTCATGTGTCGTTTCCTCCACCAACAACTAACTCCATTTACCTCCATCATATGTACCACAAAGCTCCAGTCAAAGCCTCCAGCCCAACAACCATCCATTTCCCTTCATGTGTCTTGTCGTTGGAATGACCAGACTCCCCCTCTCACCACCCATCTTCCTGTTTCTAGTCCCTCTCCACCATACAAGCACAAAGTATTCTTGCAGTCCATCTCCGACGGGCATACCTCCAGGGATCTGCTCCCACTACCGCTGTCGGATCTCTAATGCTATGTGAGTTTTATTGTATTATGCCGGTTTAATTCATTATTGAGTATTTGTAAAGCATTTATTACTTGTTTGGGTACTTTGACTCTTTAGTGTATTTGTTATTTATTGTCTTTTCTCTATAAAACTTAATAGCGGAAATTATTGTAGATATCACTTCTAGCGAGAGTGGGTGTGACACTGCTTGCACATCAAAAATCGAAGCTCGCATTTTGGCAATTTTGCTTAAACTTGATAATTTTACCTACTAACATTTTATTTCGGATTTAACTAAAACATACATGCATCATTTAGATTGGGTTAATCAGCGTTCATTACACACACACATAGGATTGCATTAGCGTCAGCACACCTTCGTCACTCAGCCTATAGTTAATCACATAGTCCGAGCATCGGCGGTCTCTTACACGACTGGTGGGCTAGTATTCGTCGCCTTCATACACGTGTAGACTCGCCACAACGTCTTGTCGGCGTGTGCTACCGTAATAATGCCGTCATCTGGAAAATGCGCCTTGTCCTCAAGGCAGTATTTGACGGACTGCGGTGGAAGTCATCCCGGGGCAGTCATGTGGCTTCGGACGGTTAAGCCAAGCAGCCAGAACCTCCTTCGAACTAGAATCCACCTAAATGTGGTAGCTAGGATCAAGTATCTTGGTCGGGTAGTACGACGCCAACTGTCGTCCTTCCAGACCAGAAGGATCGGGCGGATGAGGCCCCCATCAACATCTCTTGCACCAGATGCTCAAACTCATCCTTCTGCACATGGTTAAAATGGAACGGCTGCACCGAGACTGCTGCGGTCCTAGGCTGGAGGGAATGGGCACGATCGATCATCCAGGCTGGTCGTAGTCCTGTTGGAGGCTGGACGATGTCGGGGAGCGCAGCGGGAAGCTCCAGGAGGTTCATCGGGGAATGGGAAGGTACATCAGATTAGACTCGATCGAGCGGGGCTGCAACCTTGCGGAATTGTCGACGTACTTGGTTCGCTAGGTCATGCAGAGGGGAGAGCGGAGGAGAGCAGAGTCACCGTTGAGGCGACACGACTGACCCTCGTGGAGGAACTACATGGTCATAGTCGCTCAATTGACGTGCACATCGCCAAGTGTGCAGAGCCAAGCCACCGAGACACAAGATAATTCCAAGCAGTGGAATGTAGCCGTGGCGAGGTCGAAGGGGGGACCTTTCGCTGAAAGCTTCAGGGCCTCAAAGTTAACCAGAGTAACCTAAGGGTCGTCTTCGCTAATGATGGCGTGGAACTGCTTCATGGATCACTCATTGTTGGATAAGTAGGGTTGGCGACATCAAAAACACATGCTCTTGCTGCAGAGCTCATTATAATAACTATTTGAGAGCTGCTGAGGGGTTGAGGGGGCCCTGGACGGGGTTTTCCATGCAAAGGACGTGGCGGAGGAGCCAGGGCGGGCGGTTGCCTGGGTGTCCGCGGAGGGGAGTGGCCGGCCGGAGAAGCAGGAGGTCTAGAGGAGAGGCCGACCTCCACCAAATGCGCCATGTCAAGGGTGTCAGAGATCGTCCGAGGGTGGTGCGTGCAGAGACAAGATCAGATGTGGGGCAGCAGGCCCTGCATGAAGAAGCCCAAGTAATGATCGAGCGAAACTTGGAAGTTCGGGAACGTGGGTGACCAAGGCGACAAACTCATCAATGTAGTCGTCCATGCCGACTGTCTGGCGGACGTCGCAAAAACGCTCGATAGCGGAGGAGTCGAAGTAGTGGTTGTCATACCACCGAATCATTTCATGTTTGAGCTCGGGCGAGGAGAGGAATTAGTTAGATTGGTGGAGCCACCGAACTGAGCCCAATGGAGAGCAAAGCCTTTGAGACCGACAATAACGATGGACACCTTGTCCTGATCCGGCGTGAAGTTGGGGTCGAAGTACTGTTATGCCTTAGCGATCCAAGCCATAGAGTCAATGCCGACAAAGGACATAATGTCGAGGGAGAGAGCGGACCAGCCCGGAGTCGGGTGGGATTGCGGTTCGAATGGAGGTCTTGTCGGTATGGCATCAAGAAGGGAACCGACATCCGTGGCCGAGCCGGAGCAGGTTGGGGTGGTTGGCACCTGGAGGGAGTCGATCTTGAAACGAAGGGCGAGGAGTGAGACATGCATGAAGGCGATGAGCTGGTCTTGAGCCTTGACATAGAGGCTAAGGGCGTCGAAGGCGGTATTCGGAGCGGGTCACTAGAGGAGCGAGGTTTGGAGCCATAAAGTCGGTGGCACTGGACTAGGAAATGGGTCCTCGCTGGAAGCAGCGGCGCCGCGCGGGTCTATGCCCATTGAAATCGTTGGCGAGCGGCGGGGAGTCGGCGCGAACTGTTAATCCAGGGAGTTTGTTATGCAGTGAGGTCGACGGTTGCGTAGGAACACGGGTGGCGCGGGCTATTCGGGGATGTCGGGGGGTCACACTGAGGTGCCGGCGAACCTGGCGGATGGGTCGGCGCGCATGCTAGATGGACGGGGATCGAGGATCGCTGGGCAGAAGGAGGCTATACACCAACGCTGGAGGGGACACTGAGGGTAGGTGCGCGGATCCGGCGCTAGAGGCACGCGACGATCGACGCGATCTGGGGCAGAGACAAAGCACGTGACATCGGACGATCGGGGCTCTGGTGGCTGGACTGAGAAAATGTGAGGCACCGACAGTCTTTGGGGCGGGATGTGAGGTAGGTCAGACCAAATTGATACGATCTCGAAGAGGAATCCGTCAAGGGGAGGGCCGACGGCTAGGAAGGAGAGGAGGAGAAAGATAAAATGAGAAGAACTAGGGAGCAACCCTAAAATTTTATTCATCCAAAGATAAACCCTAATACAAGCATACAACGCCCTTTATAATAGCGGAGTGCGAATAACCAAGACGGCCTGCAAATAGTAAAAATTAATACAATATCAAAATAGAAATAATCAAGTAGATCGAGCATCGACAGTCTCTTCCACGACCAGTGGGCTAGTATTCGTCGCCTTCCAATGCGTGTAGACTCTTCACAACATCTCGTCGGCGTGCGCAACTGTAATAAAATCCCTGCCCAATGCAATAAATTTTATTTAGCAATTCTTAATTGCACACCATTCTTGGCCATCCACACCTTTTTGTTAACCGGAAACCAAAATTTTTGAAAATTGTATCCATATACAAAATTATTATCCCTAAAGCAAATAGGAAAAAAATCCTAGGAGGCAAAAATCAGGGGCAGACTGATAGGAGAAGAAGGGGAGAGAGATAGAAATCTAAAGAAGATTTGAAAACTAGGGTTGAGAAAAATAGAGAAGCGGGGAAACCTGAAATATTCCTGCTTATCCTCCAAAAGGGGGGTTCCAGGTATATTTATACCCGGACCCAAGGCCGGCCGGCCAAGGGGGCCGGCCGGCCCCAATGGGGGCTGAACCGGGTTAGTTCAGCCCCCGAGGGCCGGTTCTTCAAAGAGTGGGGGTTGAACCAGTTGGTTCAGCCCCGTTGTTGCTTCCGCATCTCTCCCGCCGTCTCGTGTACTGACGCTCAAATAACCTGGCTTCGTCCGGGGGCGTAATATTCTCTTCCCCATCGAGGACCAGCTTGTCCTCAAGGTGGTAATCGGAGCAGAGCTCCTGAAACTCCAATAAGTCGACCCAGGTGTTGTGATCTGCTGTTAGATTTTTCCACTTGACTAGTAACTCAGGACAGTACGTCGTGCCTCGGCGCTTTCACTTGATCAACAAGATGTCTTCAGGGATCGGGCGCAGCTCGCCCTGCTCTGGTATTCTTAGGCAAGAGAGGACTGGGCTGAATAGTGTTGCCGATTTTCCGCATTAACACGGAAACATGAAAAGTCGGATGTATCCTCGATCCTTCGGGCAATGTCAATGTATAAGCGACCGGCCCAACCCGTCGGGTGATCCGGAAGGGACCATAGTAACAGTGTGCCAGCTTCTGGTTCGTTCGCTGTGCCACAGACAACTGCCGGAAGGGGCGGAGCTTGAGAAAGACCTCATACCCCACCTGAAACTCGCGATCCTGCGGGTGCCTTCATGCGATCCCGCGCCTTCATGCGATCCTGCGCTGTCCGGAGATTGTCGCGCAAGGTGTCCAGTGTGCGATCACGATCACGGAGTGCACGACCAATCACGACTAACGCCGTACTACCCGGCTCATAACTGCTCAGTGAAGGAGGAGGACGACCGTACACAACCTCAAAGGGGGTGAGCTTGCTGGCTGAATGTTAGGACGTGTTGTAACAGTACTCAGCCCAATGCAACCAACTCATCCAATTGCGCGACTCATCCATAACGAAGCAGCGGAGGTATGTCTCCACGCCGCGATTGAGTACCTCGGTCTGGCCATCTGTCTGTGGATGGTGAGCCGTGCTGAAACGTAAAGAGGTCCCTTGTAAGCGAAACAGCTCCTTCCAAAAGTTGTCAACGAACATTGAATCACGATCCGAGATGATTGCCCGAGGTATGCCATGAAGGCGGACGACCTCGCAGACAAAAATAGCGGCGACAGATTCGCCGGTGTACCGATGGCTCAGGGCGAGGAAATGTCTGTATTTGGACAACTTATCGACCACCGCCAAGATGAAGAACTTGCCTTTAGACTTGGGCAGGCCATCAATGAAATCCATAGAGACAGTATCCCAAATCTGGTGCGGAATCTCCAAGGGCGTAAGTAACCCGGCTGGGGAAGTGGTCTCATATTTCTGGAGCTGGCAAGTGTCACACTGCTAAACAAATAACTAGATATACCGGTGCATCCCCTTCCAAAACACATTGGCCCGTGCCCGCTGAAGAGTGCAGAGAACACCGGCGTGACCATCCGTCGGTGATGAATGGAACTCATGCATCATGACCGTCCGCCAAGCAGACTGTGAGGGTAGGACCGCGCGACCCCGATAGTACAACCTGTCATTCTGGAGATGGTAGCCCGGAGCTGTCGCACGCGCCTAACGCAGATCCTCGACAATAGTCTGCAACTCGTGATCACGCTGCACCTCCTCCTGGATCTCATCAATGGAATCTAACAATGGTGTAGAAATCTAGGCAAGGGCACCCTCAGGCAAGCGGGACAACGCATCAACAACCCGGTTGTCCTTTCCTTGCCGGTAGACAATCTCGTAATCATAACCCAGAAGCTTGGTAACCCACATCTGTTGGAGAGGTGAAGAGACCCACTGCTCCAAGAAGTGTTTGAGACTTTGATGATTCGTCCGGA
This sequence comes from Platanthera guangdongensis, assembly GCA_039583875.1. Taxonomy (NCBI): domain Eukaryota; kingdom Viridiplantae; phylum Streptophyta; class Magnoliopsida; order Asparagales; family Orchidaceae; genus Platanthera; species Platanthera guangdongensis. Next base: position 3,515,268 of record CM077150.1, on the reverse strand, counting down.
TCTTGAAGTGTCGTCCCAACAGGTAAGGCCGTCACAGCGCCACAACATGAATCACCGCTAACATCTCCTTCTCATACATGGACAACTCTAGCGTTCGGGGGGCTAACGCCTTGTTGTAGAAGGCTATGGGTCTCCCTTCCTGCATCAGCACAACCCCAAGCCCTATTCGGAAGCATCAGTCTCCACGACAAATTCCTTGTTGAAATCTGGAAGTGCGAGGACCGGTGTCGTCGTCATCGCCCTCTTGAGCGTCTGGAAGGCCTCCTCAGCCTCCTCAGCCTCCTACTGCCAGAGTAAGGCGTCTTTCTGCAACAACTGGGTAAGAGGCCTGACAATCTTGTCATAGTCTCTCACAAAGCGGCGATAGTAGCCCGTGAGGCCTAAGAAGCCCCGCAATGCCCGAATAGTCTGGGGCCGCGGCCAGGTAAGCGTACTTTCAATCTTCTGGGGGTCAGCCTTGACGCCTTGAGCTGAAACGAGATGTCGCAAGTACTCCACCTCCTTCTGACCAAAGGAACACTTGGACCGTTTGGCATAAAACTGATTTCTGCAGAGAATAGAAAAGACTTTTTCGACATGGGCCAAGGGCTCCTCCCAACTGGCACTGTAGATGCGAATGTCTTCAAAAAAGATTAGTACAAAGCGCCGCAGGAGCTCCCGAAAGATCTCGTTCATGTTGGCCTGAAAAGTGGACGGCCCCCCGGTCAGGCCGTTGGCCATCACCAGGAACTCGTAGTGACCGTCGTGTGTTCGAAAGACTGTTTTGTGGATATCTTCCTCCCCCATCAGGATCTGATAATAGTCAGATCGCAGATCAAGCTTGGTGAACCGCTGTGCGCCATGTAGCTCATCCAACAACTCTTCAATCAAAGGAATGAGGAACTTATCCTTCACGGTAGCACTGTTCAGTGCGCGGTAGTTGACACAACCGCCATGAACCATCCTTATTTTTAACCAAGATAATCAGAGCGGCGAAAGAACTCGTACTGGGGCGGATGATCCATGCAACTAACATTTCCCGGACGTTGCGCTCGATCTCAGCCTTCTGCATGTGAGTATATTTGTATGGCCGGACGTTGGTAGGCTCCGCTCCCCCCTTAAGCACAATCTGATGGTCCCGAAAGCGCGGTGGTGGAAGAGCACGGGGCTCCTGAAATATGTCAGTATACCGATCGAGAAGAGACTGCATCTGGACGGGTACCTCAGATGCCCCCGTGTCGCCCGCCCTTATTCCCAACAACACCGCCATTATACTTTCTTCCTCGTCAAGCCGCTGAAGACTTCGAACAGATATCTCCTTAATCGGAGATGCTTTGATGCCCTTCAAACAGAACAGCTTCCCGTGCTGTGAGAACTCCATGGTCATGTGATCCCAGTCAAAAGTGACTCGTCGTAGCTGGCGCAGCCAATGCACTCCCAACACCATATTGAAACCTCTGATCGGGAGAAGGTAAACATCGGTTCGTCCCGTGTAGCCCTGTATGTTGAGCTCCACCTGTCTCAATACTCCTTCACACTGCAGCTTACTACCATCGGTCACCATAACCTGAAAGGACGCCCCTTGATCCACCACGTGTCCCAGTTTGCGCGACACCTTAGGATGGATGAAATTGTGGGTACTCCCACTGTCAATCAAGATCGTCACGTTTTTCCCCCGGATCTTGCCTGCCATGCGCATAGTGAGGGGGGCCGTACAACCCTCCATCGCTTGTAGCGAAACTCCAAACTCCATCACTGTTAGATCCCCCGTCAGTTCCGGCTCAGGACCCTCGTCCATCTCCTCTTCCCCATCCTCATGTAGCATGAACACCTGAATCTTCTGACATTTGTGTCCAGGAATGAACTTCTCGTCACAGTTGAAACACAACCCTTTGTCCTTTTGCCCCTGAAGTTCCACCCAAGTCAGCCGAGTGACAACCGGCTTGCTTGGACCTTACGGTTCCTTCCTGACCATAGCCGTGGTGGTCGTGGTCGTAGTACGTGCTGTGCTGCGGGTACGTTGTCTGTTGTAACGTTCTTTTTGTATCTGAGCAAGATTGATCGCATGGTTCAAGCTGCGGGGCATGTAAGACTGAATCTCATCCCGCAAATAATCCTTGAGACCCGACACAAAACAACTGAGCAACGTCTTTTCTTCCCATCGTACTCGGTTCGCCAACTTTTCAAACTCAGTACCGTACTCCATCACGGTACCCTTCTGACGAAGCTTCTGCAGGAGTGCCTCAAAGTCCTCATACTCCAACGACCCAAAGTGAGCGGTAAACCCGTCCACAAAGTCCGTCCAGGACACATAATCCTTGCCCCTCAAAAACCACTGCACCCACTGGAAAGCATCAACTTCCAGATGGAACGATGCTAACTGCATCCACTGGCCTTCGGGAACCTCTTGATAACTGATGAACAGTTCTGCCTTCTGCAACCACTCCAAAGCATCGCCGTCATGGAACTTCGGAAAATTCATGTGAGTCAACTTTGGCGGCATGTATGGCCACTGGCCGACCTGACCACGTCATCCCGCCTTTTGTCCATATCCCGCCGGCCTCCTTGGTTCTTCGTGTTCAAAAGGCATACCCGGGAAGCCATGGCAAAACGGTCCCGCTGCCGGAGCACTACCCCACTGCATGCCTCCTCTTGCCGGATGAGGTAGCAGGCCCTCCCCTCCTCCATATGGAGGAACTGGCCACCCACCACCTCTAGCTCCCAAACCGCCCAAGCCGCCCCACCGGTGCTGAAAACCGTTGTACCGAACCCACCGGAGCCACCCGCGCCTGCGCCGAACCCACCGAGGCCAAACCCGGCTGTTCCGATCCCGCCGGGGCCACCCCTGGACGGGCCGAACCCGCTGATGCCTGTCGTGCCCGATCCGACCCCGCCGAGGCCACCCCCGTTTGTGCCGAATCCACCGATGCCTCTCGTGCCCGATCCGACCCCGCCAAGGCCACCCCCGCCTACTCTGACCCCGCCGATGCCTCCCGTGCTCGATCCGGCCCCTGCGCGATGCCCGCTCCCCTTATCGAGCCGGCCTGCCCTCCGTTGGCGCCGATCCGATGCAGATCAACCCGTGCAGCGGAAGATCCGCCCGGATCCTCCTCCATCACGACCTTACCCTTTAGGTTTTGTGCCAACAACGCCATGATCTCCTCCATTTGGGTGTCGATCCGTTCTTGTAGTCTTTGGGTGGAAGTTTTCACGTTTTTCTCGATTGCGGCCACCGATTCCGTCAATCCTACGAGATTTTCTTCTAGGGTTTTCAAGCGACCGATTTCCTCTTGCGTTCGAGTGGTTACCATGGTAGAGAAAAGACCCTTTGATACCAATTGTTAGGAGAAGGGGAGGGAGATAGAAATCTTGAGAAGATTTGAAAACTAGGGTTGAGAAAAATAGAGAAGAGGGGAAACCTAAAATATTCTTGCTTATCCTCCAAAAGGGGGGTTCCGGGTATATTTATACCCGGAACCAAGGCCGGCCGGCCAAGGGGGCCGGCCGGACCCAATGGGGGCTGAACCGGGTTGGTTCAACCCCGAGGGCCGGTTCTTCAAAGAGTGTGGGCTGAACCAGTTGGTTCAGCCCCGTTGTCACCTCTGCATCTCTCCCGCCGTCTCGTGTACTGACGCCCAAATAACCGGGATTCGTTCGGGGGCGTAACACGGACCCACATAGGGCCCAGTGTGGGCGGTTGCCCACACTGATTTTTAAAAATATCATGTATTAATAGCAGAATACGCAATTAATTTATTTGGCATATATGTATCTTATATATATAGAGCAATATACATATCTTGAGACACACCATGTTTTAAGTTTTGACCATTGGATCTCATCAAGTAAATCCTATCCCTACATGAGAGAGAGAGAGGGGAGGAGAGAGAGGGGGAGAGAGAATAGGAGAGAGATGGCAGAAGGGAAAGGAGAAAGGGGCGGAGAGAGAGGGGGAGGAGAGAGAAAGGGAGAGAATAGGAAGAGAAAGAGGGCGATAAATTAATGTTTTTACGTCAAAACGTAAATTTTTTTATAAAATAAAAATTGTAATATCGATTTATATTTTTTTACGGTCATTTTGAGTACTCATATATATATATTGCGGGCGCTGCTCGCCTTGATGCGGGCGCTGCTCGCCTTGATGCGGGCGCAGCCCGCAACGAGGCATCGAGCACGAGCGACGCCCGTGCGGAGGCGGGCGAAGCTCGCCTAAATGTGGCTGAATGCCGCCCGAGAGCATCAAGCACGGGCGTAGCCCGTGCGAAGATGCTCGTATATGTATGTATGTATATGTGTGTGTGTGTGTGTATATATATATATCATGAATAAATTCAAGCATTTATCTTAGCCAAGTTGGTAGTGTATGATATCTTACTATATGGTCATATGCATGTCACATTTTTTTATTATCTACATATTTATTTATCATTTTATTTTCTAACATATTTATTTATCATTATATTTCCTATACATTTTTTATTATTTTTTGTATGTCACATTTATTTACTATTTTTACATATAATTCAAAGTAATAATATTTTCATTTTATTTTTCATACACTGCTCACAGAGAAAAATCTCTGCGTCCGCCATTGACAACAATGACTATACCATCATAGCGAGGCAGCAATGTCTACACAATCAATAGCTCATAGGAGGCCTCAATGGCTATACCATCACAACTCATAGGATGCAGAAACGGACTATTAGTTATTGTTGAACAAGGCAGGAATTTAGACATAGAATTTAATGAACTTCAAGGGTGGCATTTAAACTATTTTTTTCCGTCTTCTAAGAACACCGAGTATCACCAACTATAAGCGTTCTGAAGATGATCTTGAAGCACTATTATCAAAGTACAACTTGATAATGAGTGTAGAGATTTTTCTCGATCACAGTTCTCATTAACCCGGACCCTCTCTGCGCGAGGATGCTTTGTGCACCAGGCTGCCCTTTTTACTGTTCTCATTAACAAACCCTACGTTTACTCAGAGTTACTTAACGAAGTGAGAACCCTAGGAGAGCTGATGTTTTACTTCCTGCTTAGACAAATTGAAAAGTTCAATTTAACTGGACTGTTATGAAAACATTTATCATACATACTAACAAAAAAGGTCAGAATCTCAACTCATCTATAAACAATCATATAATGTACAAAATCATAAATTCCACAAGCCAATGGGAGCAGATTATCAGTGGTGCCAAACAAGACTTCATATAATAACCTAATATACTTCGAGAATTAGATCTCCCATCAACCAGGTCAGTGTTCGTAAAGAATAAGTTCAAAACGAGAGAACCACCAGACTTCCATGACTCGATTACTGTTCCCCCACCCCCCACACACACCCCACACATGAGATTTCCGAAAGTCTAATTTGCGGTTAGCTGTGCCCTAGGAGGGTTTAGGGATTAAAATTTTTTTTGGGTGCGTATAGTTAAAAATGCGGCGCCGCTGATAGTACCTTTTTACTTGGATCTAAAATATTCTTTATTCCTTTAATTCTGGAGATCTGAACCTAATTTTACACATTCTCTTTCTATATTTCTACCATTTTTTGTTTTCCACTGCAAGCAACCAACTTTTTTTTTGGAGCCGCACTTCTAAGGTTTATCGTTCTTTTTATGAAATATCAGAAAGGCAAAGTCAATATTGGATTGCGCAACATTATTTGCTCTATTCAGAAGGAAAAGAAAGGTTGGTGGAAGCGGCTGTTGAAATCGGACGAGAAACCCGCTCCGTATATTAAGGTTGATTGGAATAAGTGGTGTGATGAAGATGAAGAATCTGAAAATTGTAAGTGCATTTTTTTGTGATTGCCAGTGGAATTTGTGATGTTATAACTTTTGACCGGAATGGAATAGTTATGTGTTTCTTAGTTCATTTTACTAGAGACACTTCACATTTAAACGGTTGATTTTTTTTCGGCTACTATGTTATTTTATTTGTACATGTTTTCTTGTCTATAGAGGTAGTAATAATATAGATATATTTTAAGAGTATAATAATATTGTCCTAGGCATAGCCAGTATAATTTGAAAATAAAAAATTGTCAAACGTTGAAGATATAGCTAAAGGAGGAAAATTAGAGTTTTTTAGTTGATCAAAATTTGATGTGGAATACGATGACTTGCGTAATATAAAAATAGATTATTTATTAGCAAGGAAACTTTTGCCGACGGGAGTAGCCAAGTAGGTATTGGAAGTTACCAAGGAAAATTGTTCTTTGTAAGTATGACAAAATGAATACCAGTAGGGCTTATATAGTGATTATAGAAAAGCTTGCGGTCTCACTGATGGGGATCATGAGCATCAATCAGTGCATGCACATCAGGACCGTCTCATGGTCAATTCTCGTCGGAAGTAGTTATATGATCGTCATCTGGATGATCAGGGTATGCATGTGTTCATCACCCTTTTTTTAATAATTTTTTTAAAATTTTTTAAGTTGTTTTTTGAATTGTATGTTAAATGTTGCGATCAGGTAATGTAGACCACCTTTCACTACATTTAATCTAAATTTATTAGGATTTGTTTAGGCATTGAATAGATTTTGACAATCTGCAAGGACTGTTCATGAAGCCGATCCCTCCCCCACACCTTTGGTTCCAAAGCCAATGGCACTCAATCACAACCCATGCCTCCACCTCTCCCTTCTTCTGTAATCGCTCAACCTCTCAGTTGCCTAGTCACCTCGTTGTATCCCCCATGCACCCACCACTTCATCCTCCATGCACAAACCACTTCCCCCGACAACTTCCTTTGCCGCTCATTTCCGAACAACCATCATGTAGCCAGTGAACCGTCCAAACGGAGCTTGACTTCGCCAAATGTTATTCTAACAAACTCATCTCTAACCTCTCCCCCGTCTTTTACCGCCACTTCGTATGTGACATTCACGAGCATTTCAGACCCAATGGCGGCATAATTCATGATAATTTTACTATCTAGCAAGATGACATTGATATTGTGATGCATTGGTTGCTCTCTAGTTGATTCCACGACTTACTCCTTTATCTTGTGTCCCCTAAAACAGCTGATTGGCCCGCTTCTGATGATGATGATTATGCTGATGAGGTGATAATTTTTGTTTCACCATCTTGTTTATCATTTACTGCGCTTCCCTTTTGATACCATGACATTTATTTTTTCTTTTCATAATGCTCTTAAATAGGGTGATGGCAGCGACAGCGACGGATTGCTCTGTAAGTATTCGCCCGTTCCAGTTATTTTTCGATTATTTTCAAGTTAAAACTCCGCACTTGTAGTCACATTTTTTATCTGATTTTAGATCTGCCGGACTTGGAGAAGGCCAGAGGGAAATAGAGAGCTCAAAATCTTGTTTGGTTATCAGTGCCGTTATTGAATATATATACTAGTTTAGCTGTGTAAGAAACAATCCAAAAGTAGCCCTCTTCTATAACCAGCCCATGAAATCTTTAGTGCATTTTGTTTGGCCAAGGGATGATTTTCTCAAGTTATCTGCATCAAGCTCTTTGATTGCAAATAACTGTCTAGGGAGGAGGGCCTTAGTAATTTTTATTGTTAACTATTTTGCTCATTAGAACTTCTAGTATACCAATTGGTGTCAAATTTTTAGTAGAGAAATTATGATATTGGATTCAGGCGGACTAGTAATCCATATTATTCGCGTAGCTAAACAGAAAATGATTGGATTTAAAAGTTGTGTTTGAGTTCTTGGGGCGGCTTGCATTGATGCAGCGAACTCCGGTGTCCAGCTCTAAACAGCATACAGAACTGTAAGTTCATTGACGAATGCTGAAATTACTGTTTAGCAAATTCAATGATAATCTTGAAATTTAACAGATCCTGCAAGGGTTTTGAAGATTTATTATTATTATTATTATTATCATTATTCTGACAAGATTGGATCGGAAATTAGTCAAAATTATGCTTTAAACTTGGGCTCTGTTGGACAAACTGGCGGGGCGCCGTTCCGGCGGGAACGAGAGGGCGGAACTTGTTTGGGATGCTACTCGCGCGCTCCCTTTGAAAATGGCCGGCATGAAAGGGTGGGAGCTTGGCGTTTTGACGCTGGCCGGGCGAGCACTGTTTCATCGTTCACGCCGGCCGTTTCCTCTCTCCTCCCTGGAGTGCCACCGGACTGGTTTGTCAAACAGAGCCTTAGGCTCCGTTTGGAGGGACTTATTTTCACCGGTCAAACGGTTACGACCGCATGAACCAGACCTTTAATTAAGGTTCGGTTCATGCGGTCGTAACCGCTTGACCGGTGAAAATAAGTCTCTCCAAACGGAGCCTTAGTTTCCTCCTACTTATTGTTATTTACGTCCTTATATGCCTTAGTTTCCTCCTACTTATTGTTTTTTTTAATCGCATGTTCAAGTTTGTCTTTTATTTTCATTAAAGATCTCTTGCAAGTCCTATTTAAAGGACATTAGGTGTCTTGTAAGGAGAAACAATAAAATAATTTATTTTTTCAAAGTCTAAAAGAGATCTTGGAAGTTCTCTCTCTGGAACACGCCTTGCTTAGGCAGCTATGAACAAGATTCTGTAGTATTTCTATCACCGTCATTTCCATCTCTAGCAAGACACCGTCATTTCCATATTTTTAGCCTGTTAAATACTATGGTTGTGAATTGGCCCTGTTGGGGGTAAGGAGAACGCGGGAACTGTGAATATTAAAATAAATGTCTACATATTATATAATGTACAATTAGATTATATTATATAATTAATTAATTGATGCGATATCTACATATCATAATAAAATACTGACACATGGCTTGCCAGGGTAAAAGCATAAATAAAAAAATTAATTAGCCTGTTAAATAAATGCCCCTCTTTCTTTCTGTTCCCACCCCATCTGGCATGATACCGCCACCCCTGCCCAAGGAAAGGTTTTTCAGTTCGACTAGGCTTAGTTTGATGCGGCCGTGAGTTCTCTGTGATTATGAACTATAGTTTGTGAACGTTCGGCCTCACCAAAAAAACTTTATTAATTTTATGTTCAAAATTAGATTACTTTTCTTAGTGGCGCTAATAACTACGCAAACTGCAGCCATAGAGGAAGCTATGCCATTGGAAATAAAGCACATAGCAGAGGGTATACTTTGAAAACTACAAATAGGTCGTGACAATATAAACAAGGCTTATTTTATGTTATTCATAAACCTTTATCTTCTAAATCATTTTATATGGCCATTTTTATAATTCATTTCACTCTCTTCGGCTCTCGCACAACTCCTTTTTATCTTCTGGAAGTCGTCCTTCCTTGCAGTGGCGGTTATGAACATGTGATGAGTTAAATTGTCATTAGTTAATGTCCACCTAAGAAACTTCATCCACTTTCATGTTCAAACGAATGATGTTTGTTAGGTGACCTTTAACGAATGACGGTTTAACCCACGTGTTTACGACCGTCACCACCGTGTCAAACGGAACCTTAAGGTATGTTTGTTTGGGCTAAACCATGTTTTGAGCCGTGACGGTGAGAAAAAAAAAGGAAAGAATGTTGACCCTTAATTTTTTTAAAGGGCTATTTTTATATAATACTAAAAAAAATCAAGATCATCCAAATGATCTTCAATCCGAGTTCAGTTTCCATTTACTACCCTAAAACCCTACAATTCGAGTTCCATACACAGGTTAAAAATGTCAATGCTTCATTTACTACCATAGTTCCCCAACTCCATAGCTCAAATGTGACTGGCCTCCCAAACAAACCTTAATCAATGGCAATGCATCTGATTCATGCAGCAACTTGGAGCCTTAAAGGTCACGTTCATGCTATCATTGACGAAATTATTCAAAGCATGCATACGACGGAGAAAGTACCTTCGTCCATTTTCCATTTACTAAGTATGAATTTGAACCCAGTGGTGAGGTTGGAGTCTGCATCGTTGAGGAGGTGAGGAGGCACGCAGGCGTGCCTTCATCATTGAGGTTGTAGGAAATTGGAAACGTCGGGGAAATGGGGAGCGACATTCTCAATGAGAGCACAAAAGACGTGGTTGGGAACGCGGGCTTCATTGCTCTTGGGTTGCAGTCATCGATCATAGGGACCTGCCTTTAGTCGTCGATGCTTCTGTGTCGATGCCATGGGAACATGGCTCTAATCGTCGATGCTTTGGGGTTACCGTTGTGCGATCATGGGAGTGTGGCTGGGAATGCATCACTCTGTATCTGTTTGGACAATAAAATATGGATGCCCTGAGTAAAGATTAATCAATATTAAAGGGAAAACCATGGGTTGGCCATAGTCTAAAAAGTAAAAAAGCCCTTCAATTTCAATCCTTATGATCAAATAGAATACGCGATTATTTTAATATATTGGGCGAGCATAAAATCAATGTGCATGGAGGATCCCGCGCTCGGCCGCTAGTAATTACACAAAGAAGGAACCAATACCAGTCCATCTGTGAATACTAATCATTCTCTCCCTATTGAAACAACCATAAATCATCTCTCTATAATTAATACTATATATATACATACTATTGATATACATTTAAAAAAAACATAGGAAAGATCAACCAAATTGATTTAAGTGAGATCAAATGCTTTAGATTATAGCCCTAAGAGTTAGATTGCTTTAATCGAACGTCAACGATGATCGTGGGTTGATCGGACGAAGGAATTCGTCGGATCAGATGGTCCAGATTTGATGGTGGACCGTGTTACACCATAAGTGAATATCCTTATATACTAGTATATATATGTGTATGCTAGAGATATACATAAAAAAAATACAAGATAGGTCAGCCAAGATCCAAGCTTTTTTTCAGAAAGAAATTCTGAATGTCAACTTGTTAGTAACAAGATAGATGAACCCTGGGGGCAAAAGTCAAATCATAAGATAAGTCTCTTGGCTCTTTGAAAAATGTCAACTGGAAGGAAAAAGTCAACTGTGCTGCTGATAGAGGGGAATCATAATTGAAAATTCTTAATTTACAATACAAAAGAGCATCTTAAGGATTTATAAGGATTAACAAATTCAATGTGAAGGCTCACATAAAACAAAACAATACTAAAGTAATGAAATAGATCCTTTTTATTTTTAAAAAATATATTAAATGGGAATTAAATAATCACTGAATGGGACTTGGAAGGACAATGCCAAAGAGAACTAAGGAAAGGATTCCCATGCTGCTCCCAATTTTCCAACTTCCAATTCTTCTTTGTTACCTGGGGAACTTGAAAAGTCGGAGTTTGTAATTGATATTTAGGCTCCATTTAGCACGGTGATTTTGCTAATGTATGTTTGACATGACAATAGTTATGACAACAATCAAGAAAAGAAAAATAGTTATGAACATAAAAGCAAATGAAGTTCCTTAGGTGAGGTCGGACGTTCAGGCGAGATGATTCATAACCACCGCCCGCATTCACGACCGCTACCGCCGTGCCAGTCAACTCAAAACTCCATCAGCATTTTCTTTGAAGGTATGATCAGCAGTTGAAAACAGAAAGATTTACATAAAGTTGGAATTGGGGAAAGAAATTAAACAATATGGCTTAGGGACATTGAAGGAGATAGGATTTTAACTCAGCCATGCTAAATTTAATATGAAATATTGCAGTCCAATTAACATTCATTCTGTAGATGTTTTATGTTATGAATTTTGTGGTATTTAGTATTATTATCATACCATCTTACTTTAAGATCTTCTTTTTTCTGTATTTTTGCATGTTGCCTCTGCCGGGCACGCACCTACGCCTGGGTTCCACGATCCCTTGGTGTCTCGGTGCTGTGCCTTGCGCCTAGGTTCCGCGATCCCTTGACGTTTGTATGTGCATTGTGACTTTAAGAACATAGACCCTTATGTAACTTGATCTTCTTATGAAGCTTTGAGAATCTTCTATGACTTGAGTGTCATGTGCAGTAGCTAGATTGTCTTTATAAGATCTTAAGTGGGAAGTTGTGCTGAAACTGGTAAAGTCTGATGTCAGGCCGTAAATTCTAACACATCCAGAGATTCCGTCGAGTATATCGCCTACAAGTATTGATGCTGGCCAATAAGATTATTTGAATTACATACATCACACAGATCACAAACTTCGCCAAGGTGGAAGTTTCTGCCCCTAGGCTGTAAAAATGGAATTTCCTTGATCAGGTCAAAATATTTAGGAAATCTTTGTCTAGTCTCCACGAGTCAGATGCCGGTGACCGTGCTTAAATCAAATCGCCAATCTTTGACAACTATTCCCATAGGATTGATTTAGGCGAATGTGAAGCTCGTCAAAACTCAATGAAAATCTTAGATTATCTCGAGTGCATTTGAGAGAATTCCAACACTGATTCGGACAAGAGAATTAGATTTTTAAAGCTCTCAAATCGTATGAATCCACTTTCCCCAAAAATCGGACACGGGCTCAAACCCGGATGCGCCGGTGAAAAGTTCCCACCTCTGCATAGGATTTAGAGCTCCAAAATGTGAGACTACAATGAGATGTACAAAAACTACACCAACATAGAGAAAATCACTCAAACAAACAGACCCTAAGAAAACATATAAAATCTGTTAGGAATGACGCCTATCAATTCTCCCAAAAATCCGGAGTCTTAGGAATGACACTATCATCAATTCCTTTATATTATTTTGGCAGGACCGGTAAAACTGTTTCCATGACTCTCTCACATTTAAACCGTGCCCAAAACTCTCCCGCACTCATGTCCTGAGCCACCCCAGCTCTCTTGCACTAAACCTTACCATGGAGTTCCCCTGCACCCATACCAGGAGTCAATCCAAGCGCGCCTGGGAGAAGTCCCATCCAACATCCAACACATTGATGACAGGCCACAAACAAAATCATAGGTGTAATTTATAAGCAAATTGAAAAATATGAGGAATCTGTCCCAATAAATAGATGAAATCATATAACTTGGAATTGGTGTATAACACTTACAAGGAAAAGATTGCACTTTTGTTGGTCATCTTCGTCATCCAGCAATTGCAATTGCAATTTTGTTGGTCATCTTCTTCCATGAAAAAAAACCCTAAACAAGACATTCAGAGATCAAATGATTTCAGAAGAGGAATAATAATAAGGTGCGGCCCCTGTCATTGTTCTTCTGCTGCTCGAACCCTAACCCTCTCCCCATTGAAACTAAGGTACTTCCATTTGTTCTGATACTTCCTCAAAACCAGCTTCTGATTTTCAAATTCTCCCAGATTTGCAAACGCTGAAGCCACCCTTCTCACTGTATCATCATCGGGCCGCACGCCCAGCTCCTCCATGTCTGCAAAAACCTCCACAACTTTTTCAGAAACTCGACGGCGATCGTAGATCGAAACCATTCTGGAGAACAAGCGCTTGGAAACTGACCTAGTGTTCGTCTGCAGAATCATAGGCCACAATTCCTCCGCCTCTTCAAGCCTGCCGTCCCTGTCCAGCGCTAGCAGCAGAGTATCGTAGGTTCCCATGGTGAGAACTTGGCCTTTGCTTAGCAGCCACTTGCTCACCTGAATGATTCTCTGCCATTGATTTCTCCGACGCAAAATCTCGAGAGCTTTGGCGGATGCGATGACGGGGAACTCGGTTTCCCAAGCAGTCCAGTAATCCAGTGCGGCGGTGACGGCGTCCTTGTCGTAGGGAAGCTTGGAGACGAGGCGGACGAGATGGAGAGCTTTCTGGCCGGAACCTGCTGAATCTCTCTTCATCCAGAGATGGTGCTCTTTCTTCCTGGACTTGGAATGAGATCTCGGGGGTTTATCGATCGTGCATCGAGGAGCTTCGATTCTCAAAACTAAGGACGATGACGACTGGAAGGATGATGGATTCAGCCATGAAAAGCCGACGGAGCGCGATTCCTGGAGGAAAATGGGGCGAAAGGCTGCTAACCCTAATTTCGCCATTTAAGGTTTCTCAACCCGGTGAATCTGAAGAGACGTTTCGCATCACATAGACAAGTCTGCCGAAGGAGAAAATTGTAGGTGAGTTTCTCTCAGGTGCTGTGAGATCGTCGGGATCATGCGGTCTTAATTTCAACGGTCGAAGCACAGTGAAAAAAAACTATATCTAACGTCTGGATACACTCGCTCTGTATCAAACGGCGGGATGAACCTCTCGCTCACCTGTGAGAAACTCACCTACAATTTTTTTCTGCATGGGAAATTTTTTGGTGTGGAGACGGGCCGTTCTGATTTAAACACGTGGCAACAATTTTAATTAATGTCGTGCTCGGAATCAAAATTTTGCCGCGCCTTTTTTCGATCATATATGATCATCTTCCTCGTTTTGCAGCTTCTTTTTTACTTCCTGTTGCCTTTCCAGACCAAAACCTTATCCTCCCCTCACGACTATTTTTCCTGCTCATTTCGTTTCGGCATAGAAGGAGAAGAGAAGAGTACTTCCAAAGAGAAGAGGACTCCGAAAGAACAAGAGTTCGAGCTAAAATTCTGGGTCCGGTCGCTAATGACGGAGACGAAAGGTGTCCCGAACTAGAAGGTCAAGGTATACCCTGATATAGCTACACTTCATTTTTATCCATTTTTCTTAAAATGTTGATGGAATGTAAATGTGAAAGACAATAAATGTGGAAAAAGATGGTCTCTATAAGATCATTTTAAAGCTCATGATTTAATAACAATATATCATTAAAAGAATTATTATTTTTGCGATCGTTTTTGTAAACATTACTATCACACATGATATCATTGCGATAATTTTTGGCAGAACGGATATCATACATGATATCCCTGCAATAATTTTTGTGAGCTCGTATATCATACATGATATCATTGTGATAATTTTTGTGTATGTAGTTTTTTATGTTTGTAAAATAACATTATATGATATCCATGTAACATATTTTTTTAATTTTTAACAATTTGATATACTGACAGGATAATATTCAGACATTTCAAGTCATTCAATCAGAAGAGGAAGCATGTGAAATGTACGACAAATATGCTCGTAAGATTGGTTTTAGTGTTTGAATGGAACACCGAATTTGTTAGCCCAACACAAATATTTTAAAGCCAAGGGAATTTTCTTGCTCAAGATTTGAGAAAAAAGAACCCCCAAGTATTCAAATTTTGAACTTAAGTTTCGTCGTTTGGATACGCGAACTAATTGTCCAGCGGTCATAGTGTTCAACGCTGATCAAGATGACAAAAATTTAGTTTATGGGCAAATTCATAGGAGAACACAATCATCCACTATGTGATGAATCAGTACAACAACTACTTCACTCTCATAGATGTATCACAGAAGATCGAGGTATTGTCTTAAAATCAATGACAGAAGCAGGAATACGTCATGTGGATGCCAACATATACCTAGCTATGAATTTGGAGGTTCTCAAAATGTTGGTTTTTATAGAACAGATTCAAACAATTATATTGAAAAGGTGAGAAAATCAAAATTTGAAGGAGGTGATGCGTTTAAGTTACTAGAAATACTGAAGGAACGACAATGTCATGATAACATATTTTCATTTGACTTTCAAACAAATGATATAAATCAATTGACTAATTTTATATGGATTTATAATCAAGGAAAAATAGACTATCAATGTTTAGGGGATATCATAATATTTGATACTACATATAGAATGAATCAGTACAATATAAAATGTGCTCCGTTTGTAGTTGTTAATCATCATTGACAAAATGTAGTTATTGCGGATTTGTGATTGTCTTTGTTACAGATGAAACATTTACTTGATTGTTTCAAACATTTTTGAAATTTGTTGCTTCGAAATAACTAATAACCATTTTCACGGACCAAGATCAAGCAATGATGGTTGCAATTCAGAATGTCATGAATCAAAGTAGACAACGTTTGTATCAATGGCATATTGTGAAGAATGCTCCATCTAATGTGACCTCTTTCAATGGCAATGCACATCTCCGTTCTTTATTTTGTGTCTCAACAAATGTGATTTCGTCGATGAATTTGAACAGTATTGGGCTGAGTTGCTTCAATCTGAAAATTTAGAAGACAATCGATGACTAACTGATTTAATTTAAGTGAAAGAGAAGTGTGTGGTCGACAGCTTTTAACAAAATATATACAGACCATGACATATTGTTTACTCAAATGAGTGAGTCAATGAATAACGCATGTCATGGTATGATAAAGACAACATCCTCTCTAGTGGACTGCTTTACACAATTAGAAAAACTAATTAAGACATGTCATGAGAAAAAACTTGAGGAGGATCACAAATGCAGACAAGACAGAATACATGTGGATGTGATAAATTGTCTCATTTTAAGGTAAACATAAAAATTATATACATGTACAATGTTTGGTAAGTTTTACGAAGCGTTCAAATAAGGTGCATTTGGATTATACATTGAGAAAGAAAGTATGATTGCTGAGAGCATATGAATGTTAGTTTTGAAATGGTGTGACTGTGAACAAATAATAAGTATTGGGTCGTAAGAATGAATACAATCCACAACGACGTAAATTGTTCGTGCAATGGATTTGAAACAACATGAATGCTATGTTGTCATGTCTTAAGGGTGTACAATCATAAAAATGTGACATATATTCCAGAAAAGTATATATTGAAAAGATGGATGGTTAGAACCAAAAAAAAGACATACTTTGGCACGGACCAAATAGGAGGCAGCTCCTTCTAGGGTCAGATATTTACTAAACATATAAGCCACTTTGCATATGATTTACATAACTGATCGCAAGATAAACATAACTGATCGCAAGATAAACATAACTGATTACAAGATAAGCAAAACTGCTACATTATCCAACACAGGTAGTTCTATAACCAAAAATTATTGCAAACCTTCGGTGATCAGAAATGTCGCACTCTGCAACCGAACGACATTTTGAAACCTTATTCCGCCGCCTTTGTTCAACCTTTTGCCTAAATCCTAAATTATATCTACAATGAATGTTTGGAATGCGAGGATAAACAAAGAAGTATTATCTTAAACACCGCTAGAAACACGATAGGGCAGTAAGAAGGGGAAATTTTTCAACAAGAAGAAGGAAAATGACTCTTCGCAATCTCGAAACGTTTGTCGGAATAACAAAAGTCTGACGGAATGAGGAAAATGACTATTTGCAATAAAAAACAATCGCGGAGATATAGTTTTGTGTTTGTTAGGGAGCGCGATATTAATTAAAATTGCTGCCAAGTGTCTAAATCGGAACTGCCCCGTCTCCAAATCGGAAGACGGGGCCCGAACCAAAAAATTTTCCATAGCGGGGAGGAAAGATAGAGGAGATTGGCGCTGCCCGCATGCATATCTTACGGTCAGTTTGACTCAGCTTCAACAATTAAAGAAGACGATTGTTAACCGCAACCCGTTATTGGCTAGTCGCACCCCAAATCTCCTAATTTTTTGCGTCTTTTTGAAATACGACTTGTATATACAATTTCAGGAAAAGTGCTCGACACGAAAGTTGTAGATTTCGACGAGATCTACAACTTTTATGTTGAACACTTTTCCTGAAATTGCATGTACAAGACGTATTTCTGGAAAACGCAAAATCTGAGCATATTTCCAAAGTACGTCGTGCGCATGCATTTTTAGGAAAAGTGATCAACACGAAAGTTGTAGATCTCGACGAGATCTACAACTTTCGTGTTGTGCACTTTTCCTAATATTGCATGTACAACACGTATATCAAAAAAACGCAAAAAATTGTGGTGCGACTAGCCAATAATGAATTGCGGTTAACAATCACCTTAAACATTCAAGACCGCAATAAACGAACAACCATTATAATCACAGGCAATACATGAATACCCCTTGCAAACTAAAAATCAGAGCTTAAAAATTAAGAAGTTCCTCATTTGATTTGAGATCTAAAATCTTGAAGGGGTTCCCCCTGAAAAACTCAGGTCAGACCTGGAGCATATCAACCAAGGGCGCGAAAGTCAAACCGGCCAAGCCAGCCGTGCAGAAAGCGAGAAATCTAGAAAGCAACCATGAGGGGGACCAAACCCGTGCAGACGCACGACGGGGCCACACGGGCGCACCCGGCCTGCGCACGGGCATGCACGACTGGTGCGCCCACTGCTGCGTCCCGCGCGGCTTGATTACGTAGGCAAACTGCGTATGCGTGACCTGCGCGAGAATGGCCGGCGCGCGCAGCGCAAGACCGACGGCGTGCAGCCAGCCCACGCGACCACAACCCGCAGGGCCGCGCGCGGTCGCAGGGCCATGCATCCGTGCGGCAGCAGGGTTGTGCGTTCGCAGCCTCTCCTCGGGCGGCCGCGCCAACCGCGCGCGTGCCGCACCCGCACACGCTCCTTCGGCAGCGGCGGCTGCCGCCGCCGCCGCCGACCCCTGCCGTCTGTGGCAGCCGCCTCCAGCCTTCGTCGGCCGTCGTCAGCGACCCCCACCGTCTCTGACCGCCTCTGCCGCCTCTAGCCTTCGTCGGTTGTCACAGCCTCCGGGCACCTTGCTCGGGCCCCCCGAATTGCTCGAGGGCACTTTCGTCATTTCGGCAAAATTGATGATCATGTTGACCGAAACAGAGCGACGTCATTCGCCAGCACAAAACACTCCCTGACGCAATTACCACCATGACACTCCAGAAAACTATAATAGGCCATCAGACATTCATTTGAGGGGAAACAACTCCAGAGGCAATTGAGTGCTCTGAGGTTTTCCGGCGGAATCGTGAACTTAGGCTGATTCATATCTCAGGGATTCTCTCAGCTCTTTTCCATGCGCTAAGGTTTCAACACACTTCAAGTCACGCAACCGCCTTCGCGGGAGCACTCCCATCAAGGCTCCACATCAACGAGAGCGCACCCTCAAGAAGCTCCGTGGACTTAGAGAATTTTCCAGCCGGAAGGCTCCCATCAAGGTTCCGCGTGCTCATCAACATTCCAAGGCCGAAGCGCTTTCATCAAGTCTCCGAGGACTTAGCTGTTTTTCCTCATTTTTTATACTTCGCACTTGTAACGGAGTAGCGGCCCGTCGCACTCCGAGATCAAATCAATTTTTGTAATCTCCAAGGAACTAGTGGATTTTGGCTCGATACAGATCTAACCACGTGGTTTTTCCCTCTTTTTGGGTTTTTCACGTAAAAGACTTTTTGTCATTTGTTGCGGTTCACTTTGACTGTTTGCGCGTCTAGTCCATTTCGAGCTAAGGCAGTCCAATTTCTCCGAACAAAAAAAAGACCAGGTGACCCGCAATAAACCTAAATAGGATTCTCATTTGTACGTTTTGAGATCTAAAAACAACGTAGTTGAAAAAAATACTTAATGGAGAAGCTGGGGAAGGACTAAACAAAGTAGTTGGAGAAGAAAAGACTGTTGATGGGTTCCCCTTCAATAATTTCTGAGTCAGGCCAAGAGATCCAAGCAGCCGCGCAGGAAGGACCATCCCGAAAGAAGGGCCGCAATCTCTGTTATGGAGAACCTCACCCTTTTTGATCAAGGTCGTCGCTTGGGATGTTGGGGCAATGCTTGCCCCTTGGGGCTGTTTCTCAACCCTTCGTGGTGCCCCCCACCGCCCGGGTGGATCAAGGTCAACGTGGATGGTTCTCTGCTTCCTTCTAGGTGTGCGGGGCTCGGTATTGTGGTCCAGTCTGAGGCTGGTCTAGTCCTGATGGCGGCGGGCTTTACTTGGCAGCATTGGGATCTGGGCCGTGTTGAGCTTGAAGCTATTTTGGCCATTCGACGCGTGGTCTCACCGACGCTTCTTCAGGCTAAGGGCATTATCATAGAGGGAGACACGGCTAACGTCCTGGATTTCTGCAGCAAGGCTGCGGGGGTTACGTCTCGTCCCAACACCTACCCGGGGGAGGTGGATCTTGCTTTTCTCTCCGACTTTGCGGCTGTTCGGTTCCAGCAGGTGGGCCGGGGTGCGAACCGGGCTGCGGATCACTGTGTGCGGCTTGCGGTTGGAGGGGATTTCGTGTGGCCTCCCGGGTTTGGGGCGGACGACACTTTTGTCGGGTTGACGGCTTCTGATTGTAGGAGCCTGGAGGGTGGTTGATTGTTTTTGTTGTTTGGGTGCTTTTGTTTTCTCTCTGTTTTCTCCCCTTGTAGTTCTTTTTGTTTTGTTTAATGCAATTGCAATTTCAGGGAAAGAAGGGCCGCAACCAGACACGGATGCCCAAGTGTAGCACAACCATGCGCACGCGCGACACGCATGCACATACGCCCCCCCCCCCCCCCCACACGCTCCGTGGGTGCGCGCGCCAGCTCCCTCCGCTGCCTCCAACCGCATCCGCCGTCGGGCACGCCCTGTCCGAGCCGCCCAAACCGTCTGAGGGCACTTTCGTCATTTCGCTGAATTTGATGACCTAGGTGACTGAAACGGAGCAATGTCATTCGCCAGCACAAATTTTGCACAAACGCAATTACCAGTATGTCCCTCCAAAAAATTATAAACATACATTCATTTGAAGACAAACAACTACAGATGCTAGAGAGAACTCTTAGGTTTTCTGGCAAGGTCGTGGAACTTAGACCGATCCTCCGCTCAGAAATAGAAATTCGCTCAGCTAAGGCTCCAGTAAGCTTTGAGGCACGTTCTTCTCCGCGAGAGCGCTCTCATCAAGGCTCCGCTTCAACAGGAGTGCTCCCATCGAGGCTCCGTGGACTTAGCGATCTTAGTTTCTTTTCATCATTTTGTACTTTGTCCTTGCAACAGAGAGGTGGTCCATCATCATCCGAGGAATCATCTCGAACTTGTATAAACTCCAACAAAATAGTGGATTTTGACTCGACAAAGATTCGTCCTTGTGATTTTTCGCATTTTCCGAGTTTTTCGTGTCTAAAAACATTTTGTCATTTGCTGCTCTTTTTTCTTTGACTGTTTGCGCATTCGGTTCAATTCCGAACTAAGACGGTCTGATTCTCCTTACCGGGAAAAAACCGGGTGACCCGCAACGACTGTCATGACAGCAATTTATGCATACTGTTTTGCACATTCGTTTGGCTGCTCTCGGGCGAAGAAAGAAGAAACACAATCGCCTCTTTTTTGCCGCCGGATCACTCGCCCTTGGACGTGGTGAAATCCCTGACTACGGTGGTCAACGAAAATGGCGACCAAAGTCCTGCAAACTACGAAAATGGCGTAAATCACTGGAGAAAATTAATGGAGGGAGGGGTAAGAAGCGAAGATAGCTGGAGAATGTTGCGGGAACGATGAGCGCGCGATGAGCCACCTCAAAAACTCGATGATCGGGCTCGAAAAAAGCTCAACTTCATTGAAATCGAGCTTGAGCTCGAGCTGGGATAAATGAGCTCGTTGAGCTCGAGCTCAAAATAAAAAGCTCGAGCTCGAGCTTGAATATTTTGTCAAGCTCGACCCGAGCTCGACTCGTTTGCACCCCAGATCGTGTGACTAATGACGCTCTTTGGTAAATAAAATATGCATTCACGAATTTCTAAGCTATTTCGCTTCATAAAACCATAAGGTTGATAATGTAATTTTTTTGAAAATGATAAATTATTTTATAATTTTCTGAGAATTCAATTCAAATATAATTGGGAACCAACCATAGAAAAAAATGAATGGTTTATTGCTACTTTGTAGTAAAATACATATAAAATTATATAAATTAGAGGTAAAATTAGAAAATAATTTCACGTAAGGGAATTTTTTCCAAACTATATAAAACAAATATAAATAGAAATAATATTTATTAATTTTATATTTCACATACGTAATGATTTATTAATACTATATTTTAAATTAAAAAGATTTTTTTAAAAAATAGAAAATAATATCACCAAAGAAATGTCTTTTTAATGTTCAAAAGTAGTTTTATTTTATTTCTGATAGTCATAGTTGTTCTCATGTCAAATATACAATTCTATGTTGGTGGCAAAAAAATAAAAAAGCAATGCCAAACAGAGCCTTAGTTTTCATATTGTCCTGTGGTCATTTTATCCCTTGTCCTACACTCCTCCTACCTTCCAATTGTTTGCCAATTTGCATTTTGTGCTTTTTAGTTTACTTCTTCCACCTACTTTTATATATTTATTGTGGGGCTATTGCACTATGTTTGCTTGTCCCTGATTTTTTGTGTGTGATTAATATAGGTAATAACTATATGGAGGCCGTACTGTGGCTATGTGCAGGCCGTATATTTGAAAATGGTTATATGCGGGCTAATTTCTGAACGAGTTCATCACTTGCTATGATTTTTTAATTTGACATGCATTTATCCTTGGACTGCATATAATCAAAAATGGCATGCATATAACATAACCTTTAATATATGCATGTCGATTTTAACTATATGCAGCCCATGCAATTTAATAACGGTTTTTGTGTAAGTTAAGGTTTTGTTTGGCACCGTGGTGACCATCGTGAACGTGATGGTCATGAAACTTATTTATTTTTTTTGGTAGCGGTCATAACCTTGGTCTTACCGAACATACATTCTATGATAATTGTTGCGGCCAACTCAACATTTTTGGTAGACCGGGCTAAATTAGACCGTTTTAGCCCGTGGAGCGGTCGAACGCAAACAGTCATAGAATAAATAAGAAAGTGCGCAAGACAATTTTAACGTGAAAAAATTTCTCAACCGGGTAAAAAATCACGTGACTGATTCAGTATCGGTCAAACTCAACTATCGACAACAGTTCACAAATTATCGGTGGAATCGAGGACGATAGGATGCCGCTCGTTACAGCTTGAAGATGCGGGGGATTACAAACGCGCTCGGTGGACGACAGACCGCCTTACAATAAGCTATGTTTCCACTGTTCGTTGGCGGTGGCGGACGTTCTTGGATGTGACCGGGCTGCTCAATTCTCCTGCGAGGTTGGTTATAGTGCATTGACAAGGATTTGCTGGATGTCGCGTACGTAGGATGGTTCTTGGAGTGGCTGGCGAGGCGTCTTCTACCTTGGAGAGTTGTAGACTTAGATCAATTTTCGGGTGGCTCGACAGGAGGCGCCGACTCGTATGAGAATTTCGACAGAGCTTTAGCCTGAGGAAGAAAAAAAACTGGGAGGAGAGAATATTAGAAATGAGAGGGGTTAGGGGGCCTTTTATAGACCTCATGCAATGATTACTGTGGTTATGCGGCTATCCGCACACCGTAACCACCACAAATTACTAGATGCAGATACTATGTAGTATAACTTAAATAAATATTATTCTTTTAATACTTCTTATGTGTAGATCGTAATTAAATAAATAAAACTCCCCACTAACAATGATATTATGCGGGTGGTTATGTGGGTGCTTACCCATGTAACGAACGATGACGATTGTAACAGGATGATCAGACGACGGAGACGGATTGCCAACAGCAGGTGATGACTCCTTATCGGCGGGCGACCACCGTGGGAGTAAGAGGAATTGCGACCGGCGGAGCAGCCCGCCGTGGGTGGACAAGAAGGGCGGTCGGCCCTAGCGCCGGCCACACATCACGATCGCGGCGCAGGCGACCGTCCTTGCGCTGACCGCACCTCATGATCACGTCGCGGGGGGCCAGCCTCGTGCCTGCCACTCTACGCGATGGGGGCGGCCGGACCTCGCGCCGGCCGCGCTGCGCTGCGCGGGCGGCCGACCCAACGCATCAAGCCGGGGGGCCGAACACGGCTGTTCGCGGCTCTGGTTGCTCTACGCGGCCGGTGGCTTGCAACCGCGGGACGCGGCCGTAGAGGCCGGACGTGGTGGGCGACATTGGCCGCCCCACGCAGCCGTCGGTCTGCGGCCGCGGGGAGCAGCCGGGAGCGTGGTTGCGGAGGTCGGCCACGGCAGGCAGCCGGGAGCGTGGTCGCGGAGGTCGGCCGTGGCACGCAGCCGCCTCGTGTGGCAGCGGCCTTGAGGCTAGCCACGCCTTGCGACCGCGGGGCGGCGGCCCCGAGAGGGAGCCCCTTGCTCCGAGGGAGTTGGCTGCTGGGGGGGAGGCGGCCGACTGTTTTTGCCGGCCATGGGCAGTTTGCAGGCATAATGGGATCCTGTGGGCGGATCACGTGCGGATTGTGTGCGCTAATCGCGTGCGCGGTGGTTATTTCCATGATTTCCACCAAGTTAGTGGGGATTACGGGTGATCGACTACTCATACCCAATTTTTCTATAAATTTAACTTGACCTCATCAATAATGACATTTTTGACCAAACTCATCGCATCAAATAAGCCACGTCAAATAAAGGCTCTTTGCGGATTTGCGGCTTTCTATGATTTTTTAGTTTGACTTGTATTTACTTTTGTGCTGCACATAACCAAAATGACATGCATATAACATACCTTTTTTTGTGACTATTTTTTCACCAACACCAAAAATAATAATATTGATATGATTGGGCACTTTAAAGTAGATTATTATAAAATAAGGATATTGTTATTAATTGGGTCCTCCTAAATGATCCGGGTTGCGGGTAGTCAAATCATCCACCCCCTTTGATAGATGAAGTGAGGTTGAGAAATTCAATTCCACCCCGGATCCGGGGGGAGTAAAGTGCATGAATGCACTTTACGGTAAAGTGTGGGCATCCAATGGCTCGCGTGGATGCCCACACACATCTCAAAGCGAGTAAATCTCATCTCGCTTTGAGATGTGTGTGAGCATCCAACGTAAATGATCCGGGTTGCGGGTAGCCAAATCGTCCACCCCCTTTGATGGAGGAAGTGGGGTTCACCCCGGATTCGGGGGGGACTGGGGAGTAAAGTGCAGGGATGCACTTTACAGTAAAGTGTGGTCATCCAATAGCTCCCGTCGATGCCCGCACACATCTCAAAGCGAGTACATCTCATCTCGCTTAGATGTACTCACTTTGAAATGTGTGCGGACATCCAAAGCGGACCGTTGGATGCCCGCACTTCACGGTAAAGTGCATTTTTGCACTTTACCTCCCCCGGTTCCACCCCACTAGCGCCGAAACCGTCATCACCGTCGCCATTGCCTCCGCCATCGCCCCCTGTCGCCGCCATCGTCGCGGCCATCAACGTCATCACTGTCTCGTCTTCATCACCGTCGCTGCCATCGTCGCGGCGACCGCCGCCATCATCTTCATCACCGCGGTCGTCGCTGCGGCAACCACCTCCATCATCGCAGCAACCGCCACCATCTCTGCAACAACCGCCGTCATCATCTTCATCACATTGGTCATCGACGTCATTGCCGCGGCAACCGCCGCCGTCGCTCTTCTCATCCACCGACGGCGCCGTCGTCGTCCTTCTCATCCACCGACGTCGTCGCCGCCGCCATTCTCATCCACTGACACCAACACCGTTGCCCTTCTAATCCACCGACGACACTGTCGTCGCCCTTCTCTTCCCACGCTGCCACCGCCCCTCTCTTCCTCGGACGTCGCCGACCTCCTCCCCCTCGCCTCTCGGTCGGCCTTTTTCTTTGTACGGCCGATTTCCGCCGCCGGCCGACTCCCACCGGCCAAAATTTTGGCCGATCCCAACTCTCCATCATCCGATCGAACTCCCGCAATCGCCGCCTCAGTTACGTGGGTAACCACCCACGTAACCGTCCGCATGATCTCCCGTAGTGGGGAAAATGTATTGCCAAAAATAGAACCAAAAAATCATCTTACGAATCTTCTCTCTCCTTCCTCCTTCAACCTTTTCATTTCCTTCTCCTCATTCGAAGATCTTCAAGCATTCCTCGAAGATCTCTTTCGTCTTCGATGCCTCCTTCGAAGATTTTCATCTTCTCCGTCCGAGAAATCATACGACGGAATTTCTCTCACATCCTCCTACGAGATCTCTCTCTCCTCCACTTCTCTTACTTGTGCGCTCCCGTGCACGCTGCCACCTCCCGCACTCTCGAGCGCATCGCTTCCTTGTGTGCTCTTGCACGTGCATCTTCCTTGCGCGCCTTTGCATGCGTTTCTTCCTCGTGCGCCCCCAAGCGCTCTGCTACCCGACGCGCTCTTACGCGCTCGCTTCCTTGCGCGCTCTCGCGCGCGCCACTTCCTTGAGCCCTCTCGCGCGCGCCTCTTCCTTGCGCGCTCTCGCGCGCGTCTCTTCCTTGCGCACGTCTCTTTCCCCGTGCGTTCTCCTCTAGCAAACGTTCTGCAAGCTCTCCTCTAACTAGCGTCGTACGCGCTCTGTACGAGCAAGCGCTCTGCACGCTCTCCTCCAACAAGCGTCCTGCGCGGTCTCTACCAGCAAGCGCTCCGCGCGCTCTCCTCCAACAAGCGCACCGCACGGTCTCTACCAGCAAGCGCTCCGCGCGCTCTCCTCCAACAATCGCACCGCGCGGTCTCTACCAGCAAGGGCTCCGCGCGCTCTCCTCCAACAATCGCACCGCGCGGTCTCTACCAGCAAGCGCTCCGCGCGCTCTCCTCCAACAATCGCACCGCACAGTCTCTACCAGCAAACGCTCCGCGCGCTCTCCTCCA
Source organism: Platanthera guangdongensis (assembly GCA_039583875.1). Taxonomy (NCBI): domain Eukaryota; kingdom Viridiplantae; phylum Streptophyta; class Magnoliopsida; order Asparagales; family Orchidaceae; genus Platanthera; species Platanthera guangdongensis. The sequence continues at coordinate 3,489,037 of CM077150.1, read as the reverse complement.
ACAAGCGCACTGCGCGGTCTCTAACAGCAAGCGCTCAACGCGCTCTCCATCAACAAGCGCACTCCGCGGTCTCTACCAGCAAGCGCTCCGCGCGGTCTCTACCAGCAAGCACTCCATGCACTCTCCTTCAACGAGCGCCCAGTGCGGTCTCTACCAGCTAGCGCTCCGCGCGCTCTCCTCCAACAAGCGCCCCGCGCGCTCGCTACCCGCAAGGGCTCCATACGCTCTCCTCCAACAAGAGCCATACGCGCTCTCTACCAGCAAGCGCTCCGCGCGCTCTCGTCCAACAAGCGCCCATTGCGCTCTCTACCAGCAAGCGCTCCGCGCGCTCTCCTCCAACAAGCGCCCTGCGCGCTCTCCACCAACAAGCTCTCCGCGCGCTCTCCTACAACAAGAGCCCTGCGCGCTCTCTATCAGCAAGCGCTCCGCGCGCTATCCTCCAACAAGCGCCATGCGCGCTCTCTATCAGCAAGCGCTCCGCGCGCTCTCTTCCAACAAACATCACGCGCTCTCTCTACCAGCAAGCTCTCCGCGCGCTCTCCTACAACAAGCGCCCTACGCTTGCTCTACCAGCAAGTGCTCTTCACGCTCTCCTACAACATGCGCCCTGCGCACCCTCTACCAGCAAGCGCTCTGCACACTCTCCTTTAACAAGCGTCATGCGCCCCTCTCTACCAGCAAGCGCTCCATGTGTTCTCCTACAACAAGCGCTCTATGCCCTCTCTACAAGCAAGTGCCATGTTATGCCCTCTCTACAAGCAAGCGCTCCGCGTGCTCTCCTCCAATAAGTGATCTGTAAGCTCTCTACCAGCAAGCTCTCTGCGCGCTCTCCTCCCACAAGTGCCCTGCGCTCTCTCATTCAGCAAGCTCCCCGCGTGTTCTCTACCATCTAGCGGTTTGCGCGCTCTCCTCCAGCAAGTGTCCTGCGCGCTCTCTGCCAACAAGCGCCCCACGAGCTCAAGAGCAAATGCTCCATCCACTGATAAGACAATCACACCACATTTCTCCTAAAGACAATCAGAGACAAGATGCAGAGGATAAGACTCACTGAGCGCCCCAGAAGCTTTAAGCCCCAAACATCAAAATGAGTGTAGCAAGCTGTTCCCGCCTCCAAGAACTATCAGAGGATTCCAGAATGCAACGAGCACATCACTCCCTGCAATACATGAAGATATAATTAACTTTGTGAACGGTGACATGTCACCTTACGAGCTCTCTCTCCCCAATAATTGTAACGAGAGACGGCCTGTCACCCTCGAGTTCTTGAAAAATCTCTGTAACAACGCTCAGATCTAGTGAAGGTTTGGTCGGCACAGAACCGGTCACGTGATTTTTCCCCAAATTGACGGGTTTTTCACGTTAAAAAATTGTCTTGTCAGCTTTCAATTTTCTATGACTGTTTGCGCGCTCGACCGCTCCCGGAGTAAGACAGTGCAATTTAGTGCGGTCTACCAAGAGGGTTGAGTTTGGCCACAACAGTTATTAACAAACTCATTTCCGCTTATAGCAAATCAGAAAAAACCAAGTTTAGCAAAATTTGCGATGTCGTTCTATTCCCAAAAATACTACTAGCAAACCAATCTTATTCCTTCGGCTTGCTTGCGATTTTTACTGTGTCCCTTACGCCCTTTCATTTTCTTCCTCGGTGACATGTCGGAGGACTTCCATTGGCCTGATCCGCTGGAGAAGGAGATCCATCCATCGTCCTAATCTCTCTTCCCTGAACAAACACCACATCGCACGACTTTGCTCGCAAAGTTAAAAATGCCCGGCCTTTCCTGACACTGGGGGCACCAACCAGCCGGCATGGCCGTTTCAATAACTCTTTTGGCGCCCCTTGCCTCCAGGTTGACTTACGTTTAACATTGATGGTGCGCTTGGCCCCAACTCTGAGGCCGGTCGATGCAGTTCTTTTTGCCCAACTCTGAGGCTTTACGTTTCATCAACGGCCAGCATAAGATCAGCCAACGACACGCTAAGTGGGTAGCTTTTTTACAAGGTTACACGTTTAATCTCAAGCACCTTAAGGGAGCTGATAACCGAGTCGCGGACGCCCTTAGTCGTCTTACTCTTTTACTCACCTCTACGACATTATTACCGACCTTCAGACTCTTGATGTTGGCGGGGCGACTGACATGACCTCGTTTGTTGCTCGTGTCAAGACTCTGGCAGAGACCTGGATCCAGCATCAGCCTTCTACCACCGACCTTGCTGCTCAGCGCGTGCAAAAGGAGGCCGTATGCATTGCCATGATGATGGCTCGTGTCCCGCCTCACCTTCAGAGCATCCGGACTCAGGTGTTGGCATCGGCCTCTACTCCCTCCCTCTCTGATGTCTGCTCTATGCTCATTCGAGTATCACCACCCCTGGATTCTCCGACACCCTCCTCTCCGGCTCTCCTTCAGCAAACCCTTCCCCCCTTGCTTCCCCCACCGCCTTCTGCTCGGGGTGGACGTTCCGGCTCTTGCTTACCGCGGTGCGATCATTGAGGGGGATTGCAAGAATTTGATGGGGAGGACTTTGCCTTTCTTGGCGAATTTGCTCCGCTTCGATTTCATTTTGTGCCCCATGAGGACATAGTGGCTGATTTTTGCGCCCGACATGCTATGCCATCTACCTTCTATTGGCCAACAGTGGTGTCCCACGGAATTTCAAGATTTATTAGTTGTTAGGGGCATTGTTAGTACTATGTAATGTGTTTTTTTTTTAATTTCTAATGCAAATGCAAGTTAAAAAGCCCCGCATGCATCAATCAAAAAGAGTTGGAGATTTTTTAAATCGGAGCAGAAGGTGGTTGCAGTAATAATGATTTACTAGCATTGAAAATGATTTTGCTATTAACATGACCCTAAAATAATATCAAAACAATATTCAGCCATTTTGATTGGCTTTCATATGTATTTTTATTATGTCATTCAATTTTATAAACAAAGTAGTCATGAGACCGAACTTCCTCCGTTAATTACACGATCTTTTTTTACTCGAAAGTCATTCACAAAGCGAGCACAAGTCGCCGATCTCCCTCCGTTTCATCACCCCTAATAGCTAGCCACCGCAACCGCCGCCGCCGCCGCCGCCGCCCCACGGTCCCGAAATCCCGTTCTCGTCCCTCTGCCGGCGGCGACGGCTCGACTCCCTCTCCTCTTGCCTCCCATCTCCTTCTCCTTTTCTGCCCCAACCCTTCCTTTCCCCGCCTTGGACACCGGCAACGGCAACGGCAACGCCTCCACCACGGCCTTAACCACCGGCTCCCTCGATCCCGCCGCCCCGCCCTGCACAAGGATTCTGACGATTCCCGCATACCCAAGCTCTCCGGCGATCTCCACCGCCGTTCTCCCCTTCGCCGTCCTGGCCTCCAGATCAGCCCCCCGCTTTATTAGCAACTCGGCGGCCTCTGCTTGGCCCCCCTCTGCAGCGCAATGCAGCGCCGTGTACCCTTCCTCATCTCTTCCGTCGATCTGCGCTCCCTTCTCGAGCAAAACCCTAATCACCTCCACCCTGCCCTTAAACGCCGCCATCATCAGCGCCGTCCATCCAGATCCCTCCCTCCCGTCCAATGCCGCCCCAATCTCGATCTCCCGCATCAATGCCCTCACATCCCCTTTCCTCGCCGCGGCCATAAGCTTCTCGCCGGATCTCAGCAGATCGAAAAGCCGCCGCGGTCCGCCCTCCGCAGCGACATCGTACGCCGTCTTCCCCGCCCTATTCCTCGCCTCCCGTATTCCCGCGCAGCCTTCCGCGATTAACATCCGCGCCATCGCCTCGTCCCCCGCCACTGCCGCCGCATGAAGCGGCGTGTTCCCGTCTGGCCCTGGGGCATCCACCCGCGCTCCCGCCTCCATCAGCACTCCGGCGCACTCCCGCCGCTGCTCCGATGCAGCCAGATGCAGCGCCGTCCGCCCATCCGCCGTCGCCGCATCCGCCGCCTCGCCCTTCAGCAGCAGAAGCCGCAGAAGCTCGGCATGTCCCCCGGCCGCCGCATAGTGCAGCGGGCCGAAATCCGATTTCGGCGAGCGCGCTGTCGACGCTCCCCTTGCCAGCAGGAGTTCTCCAATGAGAGTCTCTCCCGCCGCAGCCGCAGCCTCCAACGGCGATCGCCCAGCACGGCGACTCGTCGCCTCCACGTCGGCGCCGCACTCAAGGAGAAGCTGAACTAGATCTGCGCGACCTCTTGCGATGGCGAGGTGAAGAAGCGTCCGGCCTTGAGCGTCGGCGGAGTCCGCCGCCCGCCACTGCGGATCGCTGCACTCCAACACCTTTCGAATCTTCTCCATATTTCCCTCTTCGACGAGGCGAGCCAGGACGGCTGATCCAGCGTAGAAGATGTTAAGGCCGGAATCAGTGAAAACCTGCTTCTTCTTGTTGCTGAACCAGTCGTTGGGGACGGAGCCATCCTTCGAAGTGGCGCAGGCACCGGCGCAGACGACGGAGTCAAGGAAAAACGAATCGTCGGATTCCGGCACATGATCCGGGAGGATCGGCGCAGGCGGCGGCGGCGGAAGGTAAGTGATCTCCACCTTGATGGTACCTAGAGGGGCGATGATCCCCGTCTGCGGCCGGATTGCGAAACGCGTCCGGCACAGCGGCAGGAGCCGGAAGGCCACCGGCATCGTGTGCATGACATTGCAGAGCGTAAGAACGCCGGAACACCGCTGCCCCGGCTCGACCCGCACCACCACCTGGTTCGACCCATCAATCTTTATTAGCCGATCCATCTTCCCCCAGCTTCGTCCCTCTCTTCTCCTCCACTGTAGATATCTCTGCAGTTGGGAGTTGCCGGCGAGAAGCTGAGAAGGAAGGAAAAAAATGAGGAGGAAGTTTGGGGTTTGGGACAAAGTGGGACTATAAGTTGGATTTATATAGTGTAGGGAAATTGTGAAAGGGGGCCGGCGAGGAAGGAGAAATGTGAAACGTAGAGCCATTGATGAAGAACAACAAGAAGAATTACAAATGAGTTAAAAATTACTGCTTTATTGCTGCTCTCAGAATCTCCTTCCTCTTTTTTTTTTCATTTTGACTGCTATAATAATATTAGTAATGTATGGTGTCATTTTCAGATTTATTTTTGAGATTTTATATTGATTTGAGCAACTTATTTTACATTATTAATTTGAAATTCACTTAGAGGGACTTTCATCAGACCTGCAGGTTGTGCCCTTAGGCTTTGTTTGGGGGGACTTATTTTCACCGGTGAAGCGGTCACAACCGCATGAACCGGACCTTAATTACGGTCCGATTCATGCGGTCGTGACAGTTTGACCGGTGAAAATAAGTCCCCCAAACGGAGCCTTAGACTCATATGACTCACCAGTTTCCTCCAATTTTTTTGGTCGGGGCCGGACAAAGATCATTGTTCGGGGCCTTCATGATTCTGTCATTTGTTATCCTTTCTTAACGTTCCTTCTCAATTGCTGCTCGCGTTCCCAACGCATCAGACGGGCCATGAACGGCAGCGAGGATTTCTGCCATGGCCGACAGGGAGGATTCCTGTCATGGCCACCGGAGAGGATTTCTGGCGTGGACGCCGGAGAGGATTTCATTTGTCTTGATCAAAATGGCTAACTATGTGACTTGGATTCTCGGGTGATTGAAGTCCTAAGGTTTGATTTTAATTATTATATTATGATGATGATTATTATTATATTATATTATAATGATTATGATTATATTATTATTATAATATTATGAGCAACGTTTTGAAAACATCGGACCGATCATCGAACCAGTGAAGCGAAAGGTTGAAGGTTCAACCGGTTCAACCGGGATCGAACCGGTATATATAAATATATATATTATTACCAATATTTTTAAAGTATGAATATGTATATTATATATTTGAAGAGTATATATAATTTTATACGGTATATATATTTATTATTGCATATATTTGAATGAAATATATTATATATTTACTCATATATATTTAAATTTATAAATATATTTTAACTGCATCATAATTTTTTTTAAATTTATCATAAAATTACAAATATATTTCAATTTATCATAAAATTATTTTAATGAAAAAAATATTTAATTTCATATTTGTATGTTGTTGAGAACAAAGGTCCAGCGGGATTGAGTGTGTGTGGGACCGCATATTTGAGCTTTCTCATCGCGTTCCAGGTCTGGGTGTTGAGGTCATCCCGTGGATTTAGTCCCACATACAGCGGAATCCTTGGTGTTTATACCTCCGTCCCCCCTTACCATTCGGGGTTTTGGGAAGATGTGAGGTGATGGGTGATTTCCACATGGTATCAAAGCTATCCCGCTGTGGGGGTGTGTTTGGATGTGTGTGGGACCGCATATTTGGGCTTCCTCAAGGTCTGGGTGTTGACCCCGGTGGGCCCCCCGTGTGGCGGATCCCCGCCATCTCGTGGATGGAAGTCTCAATACAGCGGGTAGTCCTTGATGTTTAACCCCCGTCCCCCCTTACCATCATGGGAAGATGTGAGGTTGGTTTCCACATATGTATATGTATATAATATATTCCGAAAAATTTCAACAAGGTTTAATTGCTTAGTGGTCTTCAATCTTGCTTGAGCTGGAGGTGATCCGGGTTCAAATCCCAGGCATATCATTTTTACATGCATTAATAATTGGGCTTGTGGCCCGCCCGGTTCCACAAAACCGTGCCCGGTTTCCGGTTAGCCGGTCCGCCCGCCCGGTTTACCGGTTCTTGGACGGTCCGCTACCATACCGGGTTTTCACCCTTGACCGGACCGGCCGGGGGTCCGGTCGGCGGTCCGACCGGTTGAACCGGCTGGTCCGGTCCGGGTTTTAAAAGCTTGATTATGAGTATGATATTGATTAATTTTACTATTATTAGTATTATTATTATTAATAAATTAAATTTATAATAAATATTAATTATAATTCCTTTTAATTAGTGTAATTGTAATTTTTTATAATTAAATGTAATAGAAACGCCGTCGTTGTTTTACCAAATCGTTTCTCCATTGTGAACAGATCTGTCACCGCTGTTTTACCAAACTGTTTTGATATTCTAAACAGCTTTATTCCAAGAGCTTCATTTACATAGCTTCATTCCCACAGCTCTTTTTGCCACCGTCACCGACGAAACAAACTGACTCTAAATTGTCATTCGTTAATACTCACTTAAGGAACTTCATCCACTTTTATGTTCAAAGGGTTAATGTTAGGTAATTTTTAACGAATGACGGTTTAATCCATGTGTTTACGACTGCCACCACCTTGCTAAACGGAGCCTTAGTTTCCAAGTTCCCGGGGTGCCAAAAGGGAATCTTTTTGTATTTTGGCATTTTCGTCGAGCATCCGCATAGTTTTCTTTTTATTTTTAAATTACAAAAATAATTCAACTAATTCATTAATTTTAGCGGGTGTTTCCATGTTCGAGTTCATACTGAGTTTGTTAATCTTTAACATGCTCCCTATTAGTATAGTTCATACCGATTTCAACTTGTCTTTGCATCATCTTTTTGGTGGCATCCAGGAATGCGCCCGGGTGTGTATTCAGAAAGCCTTCTCCAGGTGATACCCTAAGCTAAAGGGAAAAATTCGTAAATACCTATCCTATCTCTGCTCCTGTGAGACACTGCTCATGGTGACCTGATTGGCCTCCGCCATGTTCGCTAAAATAATCATTGGATTTCTAAAAGGCTTAAAAATTCACGTCTCTTTTGTTTTTGTAACAGTTAGTAAACAACAACACTCGAGCCTTTATCCCACTATAGTGGGGTTGGTTATATGAATCCTTTGTCGCCATTGTGCCCTATCTTTTGTCATAATCTCACTAATGTCTAAGTACAAAATATCTTTCCGTATAGTTTCATTTCAAGTTTTTTTTGTAACAGCTAGTGTTGAGATAATATATATTTTTTGTGATGAAAATAATAAATGTTTGTTTACAAAATAGAATGAGCAATGAATGAACGAAGACTTGCTTGCGTTGAAAATGTTGTTAATATAATAAGAATTGATACAATTATGTCATGCTTTTAGAATATTCATCAATGGAAAGTAACTGTTGATCTCTAAATTTATATTTTCGTTCTTCCGTTGATGTTTGGGCAGAAAAATTTGTGCAACATTTTTAACAATTATTTTTTATTTCAAATTTATTATGTCCGAGCTGAGTGAAAATTCTAGTTCTGCCTCTTGTTGACATTCTAGTTATGAAATATTGTATTATGTAATGGCTAGTGATTTTCCTTCTTGAAGTTGCAAATTCTTTATTTTGATTTTGTTTGGGGGACTTATTTTCACTGGCCAAGCGGTTACAACCGCATGAATCAGACTTTAATTAAGGTTCAGTTCATGCGGTCGTAACCGCTTGACCGGTGAAAATAAGCACCCCCCAAACCGAGCCTTATTCTCATTTATGATTAGTGCAATCATATATCACTAGTCTATTTTGGGTTTCATCTGAGGGGTGACGGTGGATATACACAGAGATATAAAAGGGAGCAGAGCTGAATGTCGAAGAGCTGAACTCCGCCTTGCTGAATGTCGATGAACTGAGCTGAATGTTTGAAAAGCTGAACTCTACCTAGTTGAACTCCACCGAGCTGAACTCCACCAAGCTGAATTCCGCCGAGCTAAATGCCACCAAGCTGAATTCCACCGTGCTAAATGCCACTTGCTGAATTCCACCGTGCTAAATGCTTGAAGCGCCGAGCTGGACTCCTATTTTGGGTTTCATCTGTGGTGACGATGGACATACACAGAGATATAAAAGGGAGAAGAGCTGAACTCCGCCTAGCTGAATGTCGATGAGTTGAGCTGAATGTTTGAAAAGCTGAACTCAGCTCATCGACATTCAGCTAGGCGGAGTTCAGCTCTTCGACATTCAGCTCAGCGGAGTTGAACTCGTCGACATTTTGCTCGGCATATTTCATCTCGATTGGCAGACTCTCAGAGACCTAGAGGCCTCGCATGGGGAGGTGTGTGTGTGTGGGGGGGGGGGGGGTACCCCTTATTTTGGCCTATAAATAAGACCCCATTGTAGTGGGTGGAAGAAAGTTTACACAGTGCGAAGAGTCGCCCATTTGAATATTTGACGATCTCTCCTGCTTTCTCCTGAACTCACACAGCACTTGGTTTGGAAGGGGGAGTTTCTATACACTTCTGGGTAAGCTGCGATACCTCCACAATATAACATGACCATCTCGTCTAATAATAAAATAATCGCGACCTCATCAGACGGGCCATGAACGTTAGCGAGGATTTCTGCCATGGCCGGCAGGGAGGATTCCTGTCATGGCCACCAGAGGATTTATGGCGTTGACGCCGGAGAGAATTTCGTTTGTCTTGATCAAAATGGCTAACGATGTGACTTGGATTCTCGGGTGATTGAAGTCCTAAGGTTTGATTTTAATTATTATATTATGATGATGATTATTATTATATTATATTATAATTATTATTATATGATTACATTATTATTATAATATTATGATTATGATATTGATTAGTTTTAATATTATTAGTATGATTATTATTATTATTAAATTAAATTTATAATAAATATTAATTATAATCCATTTTAATTAGTGTAATTGTAATTTTTTTAAATTAAATGTAATAGAAACGTCGTCGTTGTTTTACCAAACTGTTTCTCCATTGTGAACAGGTCTGTCACCGCTGTTTTACCAAACTGTTTTGCTATTCTAAACAGCTCTATTCCAACAGCTTCATTTACATAGCTTCATTCCCACAGCTACTTATGTCACCGTCACCGGCGAAACAAACTGACCCTAAATTGTCATTCGTTAATGCTCATCTAAGGAACTACATCCACTTTTAGTTTCAGAAGGTTAATGTTTGTTAGGTAATTCTTAACGAATGACAGTTTAATCCATGTGATTACGACTGCCACCACCTTGCTAAACGGAGACTTAGTTTTCAAGTTCCCGGGGTACCAAAATTGGTGCCAAAAGGGAACCTTTTTGTATTTTGGCATTTTCGTCGAGCATTCGCAGAGTTTTCTTTTTATTTTTTAAATTACAAAAATAATTCAACTAATTCATTAATTTTAGCAGCTGTTTCCATGTTCGAGTTCATACTGAGTTTGTTAATCTTTAACATGCTCCCTATTAGTATAGTTCATACTGAGTTCAGCTTGTCTTTGCATCATCTTTTTGTGGCATTCCGGGAATGCGCCCGAGTGTGTATTCAGAAAGCCTTCTCCAGGCGATACCCTAAGCTAAAGGGAAAAATTTGTAAATACCTATCCTATCTCTGCTCTCGTGAGACACTGCTCATGATGACCCGATTGGCCGCCGCCATGTTCGCTAAAATAATCATTGGATTTCTAAAAGGCTTAAAAATGAGATCATTTTCAGATTATTGAACTTGACATGTCTCTTTTGTTTTTGTAACAGATAGTAAATAACAACAACACTCAAGCTTTTATCTCACTATAATGGGGTCGGCTATATGGATCCTCTGTCGCTATTGTGCCCTATCTTTTGTCATAATCTCGCTAATGCCTATGTACATAATATCTTTCCATATAGTTTCATTTCAAGTCTCTTTTGTAACAGCTAGTGTTGGGATAATATATTTTTTTGTAATGAAAATAATAAATATTTGTTTACAAAATAGAATCAGGAATGAATGAACGAATACTTGCTTGCGTTGAAAAAGTTGTTAGTATAATAAGAATTGATACAATTATGTCATGCTTTTAGAATATGCATCAAATAATAAGAATTGATACAATTATTTCATGCTTTTAGAATATGCATCAATGGAAAGTAAATGTTGATCTGTAAATTTATATTTTTCGTTCTTCCATTGATGTTTGGGCAGAAAATTTGTGCAATATTTTTAACAATTATTTTTAGTTCAAATTTATTATGTCCGAGCTGATTGGAAATTCTAGTTCTACCTCTTGTTGACATTCTAGTTATGAAATATTGTATTATGTAATGGCTAGTGATTTTTCTTCTTGAAGTTCCAAATTCTTTATTTAGACTTCGTTTGGGGGACTTATTTTCACTGGCCAAACAGTTACCACCGCATGAATCGGGCTTTAATTAAGGTTCAGTTTATGCGGCCGTAACCTCTTGACTGGTGAAAATAAGTCCCCCCCCCCCAAACGGAATCTTATTCTCATTTATGATAGAAATATACTTTCATGTTTCAATATATGCTAATAAGTGCAATCATATATCACTAGTCTATTTTGGGTTTCATCTGAGGTGACGGTCGACATACACGGAGATATAAAAGGGAGCAGAGCTGAATGTTGAAGAGCTGAACTCCGCCTAGCTGAATGTCAATGAGCTGAGCTGAATGTTTGAAAAGCTGAACTCAGCTCATCGACATTCAGCTAAGCAGAGTTCAGCTCTTCGACATTCAGCGCAGCGTAGTTCAACTCGTCGACATTTAATTTTGCTCGGCAGATTTCATCTCGATTGGCAGACTCTCTGAGACCTAGAGGCCTCTCAAGGGGAGGTGTGTGTGTGGTGGTGGTGGGGGTGGGGGGGGGGGGGGGCTACCCCCTATTTTGGCCTATAAATAGGACCCCATTGTAGTGGGTGGAAGAAAGTTGACACCGTGCGAAAAGTCGCCCATTTGAATATTTGACGATCTCTCCTGCTTCCTCCTGAACTCACACAGCACTTGGTTTGGAAGGGGGAGTTTCTATACACTTCTGGGTTGCTGCGACACCTCCACAATGTAACATGACCATCTGTCTAATAATAAAATAATCACGACCTCACCCCTGTAGTCTTGTTCGCCTCCACAATGACTACTAACCCCCAACCATCTTTTTACATACGAACAGACGTGTTGGGGTTGTGGAACACTTCCGGTCCTCTTGTTTCTCACACCGGGTTCGCCCACGTGAGCTTAGAGGAATCGAAGTGTGATCGAATCTCTACCCAACAGCGGGTCCGGGGCGGCAGCCCCCGGCGGAGGTCCGCTGACCGGACAGCGGGCACAGGGACAGCGTCCCCGGTGGGGGCTCGGGGGCAACGCCCCCACCAAATTTTTCTGATGGGAATTTTTTGTCGGCGAGTCGAACGCTTGTTCGCGATCGACATCGACCGGCCTTTTGGTTATGTATGCTATCGTCGACCGGCCTTTTGGGTTCGGGTCGCGCTATCGTCGACCGGCCTTTTGGGTCGACGATCGTGGTTGCCGGCAGACGTTATATACGTTGTTATTTTCCCGATTTAGGGATACGGCTTCATTGCAGTCTCGGTGGCGAACTTTTGGAGGCGATACGAGGTATCTCGTTGAGATCGATCCAGATTCTTCTTTGGTCTTGTCAGAAGAGAGGAGAAGAGGTAGTCGGATTTGATCCTTCAACGATCAAGTTCTTGATAGTCAAGTTCTCGGTTCCAACAATGTATACATGTTATAAGCTCCTCAAGATAAAAGTGGTAAATTGTTCTTGAATATAAAATGGGTTTTCAATGTTATTCAAATATTTTTAGTGATTATTTTTATTGGAAGAGATACTTGAAATAACAGGTTCCTGAGAATGCAGTCATATGGTTCTCTTGCTAACATCAAAGGTACATAGCAAAGTATGGCTGATGAGAGCACAAATGGGTTGCATATTTAATTTTCGTCGAGGATCCGTATAGCGCGTATTTATTCCCTAAATGTGTAAAAATAATGCAACTTATTTACATTGATTTTTTTAACTAGATGACACTGATATCATTGGAGCTTTACATTGATATGAGACAAATGCTATTTGGCCTAGAAAATTGGTTGAAACAGGTTGAAAAGCTCAAATTTGCCCTTCTTTTGAATCCATGAAAACAAAAAAAACAAGGTCAAAATTGTATTTTTACCTGCTTCAGTCTTGGTTTCAGGCAGTCTTGTTGGCCAATTAGAATTTCTATGTATGTTAAGATCTTTTTTTTCAAATTCATCTCAAGTGAAGCATGAATGCTCAATAGTAGCAGCAGGTTTAACCTTGTTGTTCTGCAGTGACCTACAGTTCACTACTTCCATTGACTTGTGTATATTTGATCTGCTACAACACTTTGCTTAGCCTCCGTTTGGGGGGACTTATTTTTACCGGTCAAGCGGTTACGAACGTGTGAACTGCACCTTAATTAAGGTTACGACCGCATGAACCAGACATTAATTTTACCGCTTGACTTGTGAAAATAAATCCACCAAACGGAGCCTTAGTTTTATTGTTAATTCTTCTCCTGAATTTCCTCATTTTTGTAGCCTTTACATTAACAATCATGAATTTTATGTAAGTAACTAAGTATAGTGGTGGAAATTTCCATAAATGATTCTTCTGATTATTCTCTATGATTCTATTAATGTTATGTTCTGATTATTCTCTTGCTTTTTTATTCGGATTTATTAAATTTGTCACATTTTTGTCATTTTAATTAATTTGAATTTATTTTGGAGAAGGGTTGATCTGAACTTCGCACACTTGATTTACATTTGGGCTTTGTATGTAAACCCGCTGGACTTGAATTTGAGCCAAGAGAGTGATCTTGATCGCGCCTTGGCTATTTTTTGAGCTCACAAGCACAACAAACATTATTGTATTATAAAAATATATATTATTTAGTACTCCATTTTTGCAAACCCTCACCTCGCAGCTGTGAGGGTCGATTGAAGGGTCCAACCGGCCACCACAAGTGTGAAATGTCGGCAAACTTTACTCTACATTCTTGCAAGAGGCTGCTTTCAGAACTCAAAGCAGTAGTGTGAAAGTTGAGAGAAAATCATGCTCAGTGAGGGTGTGTAAGGATTATATGCTCTTAGGCTTCGTTTGGCACGGTGGTGCCGGTCATGAACATTAGGGTGGTGTCAGGATTATATGCTCTTAGGCTTCGTTAAGGCTCGGTTTGTTTCAGTGGTCTCTCTCGGTTGTGTTGCCATCGGTGCCGAAAAAAATTTTGCCTGTTTGTTTTGGTGTTGCGTTGTCATCATAGGAGCAAAACTCCTTTCTCAACGTTCCTTTCCAATAGCTGCTTGCATTCCCAACGCATCAGACGGGCGATGAACGTCGGCGAGGATTTCTGCCATGGCCAGCGGGGAGGATTCCTGTCATGGCTGCCGGAGAGGATTTCTGGCGTGAACACCGGAGAGGATTTTGTTTGTCTTGATCAAAATGGCTAACTATGTGACTTGGATCCACGAGTGCTTGAAGTACTAAGGTTTGATTTTAATTATTATATTATGATGATGATTATTATATTATATTATAATTATTATTATTATGATTATTATCATGATTATGATTATATTATTATTATAATATTATGATTATGATATTGATTAGTATTAATATTATTAGTATGATTATTATTAATAAATTAAATTTATAATAAATATTAATTATAATCCATTTTAATTAGTGTAATTGTAATTTTTTTTATAATTAAATGTAATAGAAACGCCGCCGTTGTTTTACCAAATTGTTTCTCCATTTTGAACAACTCTGTCCCCGCTGTTTTACCAAACTGTTTCTCCATTTTGAACAACTCTGTCATCGTTGTTTTACCAAACTGTTTTGCGATTTTAAACAGCTCTATTCCAACAACTTCATTTACATAGCTCCATTCTCACAGCTTATTTTGCCACCGTCACCGTCGAAACAAACTGCCCCTAAATTGTCATTCGTTAATACTCACCTAAGGAACTTCATCCACTTTTATGTTCAACGGGTTAATGTTTGTTTAGGTAATTCTTAACGAATGACGGTTTAATCCATGTGTTTACGACTGCCACCACCTTGCTAAACGAGGCCTTAGTTTCCAAGTTCCCGGGCACCAAAATTGGTGCCAAAAGGGAACCCTTTTGTATTTTGGCATTTTCGTCGAGCATCCGCATAGTTATTTTTTTAAAAAAAATTACAAAAATAATTCAACTAATTCATTAATTTTAGCGGGTGTTTCCATGTTCAAGTTCATACTGAGTTTGTTAATCTTTAACATGCTCCCCAATAGTATAGTTTATACCTAGTTCAATTCGTCTTTGCATCATCTTTTTGTGGCATCCAGGAATGCACCCGGGTGTGTATTCAGAAAGACTTCTCCAACGATACCCTAAGCTAAAGGTAAAAATTCGTAAATACCTATCCTATCTCTGCTCCTGTGAGACACAGCTCATGGTGACCCGATTGGCCGCCGCCATGTTCACTAAAATAATCATTGGATTTCTAAAAGGCTTAAAAATGAGATCATTTTCAGACTACTGAACTTGACATGTCTCTTTTGTTTTTGTAACAGATAGTAAACAACAATAGCAACACTCAAGCCTTTATCCACTATAGTGGGGTCGGCTATATGGATCCTTTGTCGTCATTGTGCCCTATCCTTTGTCATAATCTCACAAATGCCTAAGTACATAATATTTTTCCGTATAGTTTCATTTCAAGTCTTTTTTGTAACAGCTAGTGTTGAGATAATATATTTTTTTGTGATGAAAATAATAAATGTTTGTTTACAAAATAAAATGAGGAATGAATGAACGAATACTTGCTTGCGCTGAAAAAGTTGTTAATATAATAAGAATTGATACAATTATGTCATGCTTTTAGAATATGCATCAATGGAAAGTAGCTGTTGATCTGTAAATTTATATTTTTCGTTCTTCCGCTGATGTTTGGGCAGAAAAATTTGTGCAACATTTTTAACAATTATTTTTTAGTTCAAATTTATTATCTCCGAGCTGAGTGGAAATTCTAGTTCTGCCTCTTGTTGAAATAGTTATGAAATATTGTATTATGTAATGGCTAGTGATTTTTCTTCTTGAAGTTGCAAATTCTTTATTTAGGCTTCGTTTGGGGGATTTATTTTCGCTGGCCAAGCGGTTACCACTGCATGAATCGGGCTTTAATTAAGGTTCAGTTCATGCGATCGTAACCGCTTGACCAGTGAAAATAAATCCCCCCAAACGGAGCCTTATTCTCATTTATGATAGAAATATACTTTCATGTTTCAATATATGCTAATAAATGCAATCATATATCACTAGCCTATTTTGGGTTTCATCTGAGGTGACGGTGGACATACACAGAGATATAAAAGGGAGCAGAGCTCTACCCGTGGAGAATTCGAGTGGAGAGTAAGAAGGGGAGCTGCGCTCAACCCTAACCCTAGGAGTTGGGGGAGTCGAAAAGAACTAATGAGAGAAATAGAACATTTAACTTACATATTTATAAGTAGCACGAATATAAATACTCAAAGATAAAAGTAAATGTGTGAATACCGAAACCTAACAACTCTAATTAGTCGTAACTACGACTCGACTAACACTGGAAATAACATACAAAATGACACGTAAATGAAATATGCGTAAACCGGTGTCGGATGGTGAGGACCCATAACATCATATTTATGTTATATTAGATTTAGATGCTTTGTTTTTGTTTTCAGATTTAAAATTCATGTTTCTGATGTGATGCATACTTGAAAACGGTAGTTCTAGTTAGAATTCACAGGCTGGCTACACGTGGAACTTCTTCTTTTGATGAATTATTATTCTTTTTTGTTGTTGGATTTATTTAAGGATCAAATATGAATTTAACAAGGTGCAATTTGGGTTGGTTTGCTTATTGAAGAGAAGGCATATATTTTAATTGCATGCTTACGTGTGTAGGTGTCATTTTTTTTCTCTTACATATATTCTAATTATGAAATATTGTATTTTGAAATTTAGATCTTAATTAACACTTTTAGACCTTTATTTTTCTTGATATTCTGTGATATTATTGTTAGGTTTGCTCGAAGCATCCGGGTGTGGATCAAGTTGGAATTAATTACTTGTTGCCCCCAGCTAGGTTTATATATATAGACAAACCATAAGTTTAATATGGGTATTGGATATATATCCCAGTATCCACGATCCGTTAATAAGCCTCTGAACCTGTTATATGTCATAATATACATCAACAATTATATATAAGGAATAACAACAAAAAACACCATTCTAACTTTGTATAATTTCAGGGACCTCCCCTCTACCTTCTGTAATTACAAATATTTTCTTTGATTGTTACTCAGAGAAAAAATTGATCGAGATGGTTAACATACATGTATCAGATGGGGGGGGGGGCTGTAATTATACAAAAATAGAGAGGAGGTTTTTGTAAATAAGCCTTAGATATAGGAGAAACAATCACAAAAAACACCATTCTAACTTTGCATAGTTACAGAGACCTCCCTTCGATCATCTGCAATTACAAACCTTCCATTTTAGTTTTGATTGTAACATACATGTACTAGAAAATAAAAAAAAGGTAGTTGGCATACATGTACCACATAGAGGGGGGGGGGTGTAATTATGCAGAATTAGTGAGGATTTTTTGGTAAATTACCCTTAAATGTAAATGTTTTTTTTTTTTTTACTTTCAAACATAAAGTTTGTTGTTTGGGATGTGCTTGAAAAATGTATCTTTCATGAATGCCTACACTTAGAGATTCTTCTTTTGATAATTATTATTCTTTTCGTTGGTTGGATATTTCATTCTTGCTTCGTTGAGTTTGGGCAAAAACGTCACTTTCACAGAATGTATGTTTAACTGCCACCAAGCAAAGTAAACTAGTTTTGAACATAAAAGTTGATGAAGTTCCTTGGATGAGGTCGGACGTTCATGAAAGACAGTTGTAGGCCCGCTGCCACTGCGCCAAATAGAGCCTAAGTGTTTCATAAGTTACAAATAAAGGTTAGTGTGTTCATTGAACTGCAGGCAGGGCAAGGATATTTTAATATCAGCTTACTTATATGGTTAGGTTAGAATGTTAGATAGTCTCCTCCTTTATTATAAATGAACATTTGATGTAGGAATACTAATGCATTAAATACTCTACATTAAACAATTAGGGAACCAAAAAGATAATAATAAAAATCATCATATGTCATAGGTTTGCATATCAAAACTTTGACAAATATTTTAAATCTCCATAATTATCCAAACATGTAGATGCTTTCACATGACAATGCACTAGCAAATCTACATGTATAGTTTATTGAAACCATCTATTTTTTTGGGTAGTCACCAATTACCGCGTCGTCAATTTGCAACAAAAAAAATTCAACGAAGGGTCCATTTGGTATGGTGGTGGCGATCGTGAACTCGGTGGTTATGAACTGTTGTTTTATGAACGCCAGACCTCACCTAATGAACCTCATCCGCTTTTAGGTGAAAAACGAGTGTTTTTTCATTGTGGCTATTGTAACCGTTGTCATGCCAAACGTATACTCTATAACGGTGATGTTTTTGTCCGAACTCACCAGAGTAAAAACATCACGTCAAACGGTCTCTTCGTCATTAGTCTGCTAGTAATTTCAAACGTCATACTCTCATAATACACGGCATTAACTGATGTTTCGCCAGGAATGTCCGAGCCTGAGCTCTCACGAACAGCAGTAGCTCGGCAAAATCCAAGAATCGTCGAGCTAAGGTCAAACGGTCGCGTCTAAAAGGAATCGACACCGTAACAGGATTTCTATGAGGTACTTTTGACTGTTTTGCCCCGCAGGTCTGTAAGTTTGGCTGTTGGCAGACCAACCGAGGGTATTTTGGTGACTTCAGGTCAGTTCATTTTGGTTATTGACAGTTCAGATTCTGGAAACTATAAATAAGATCCAATGGGTTAGAAGGCATGCTTCATGTGCTTTCTTGCTCCAGTTTTCAAGTTTCTCTGAGGGTACTTAGCTCGGCCTTTGGCTAAGGAGGAAGCGCTCTCATATCTTCCGGGTGTGTGGTGGGTCCTCCCGCCGAGCCCTTGGGTCATTTCCCCTTGTTTATTTTGTTGTTTTGCTTGCAGGAGTGAAGTAGCTGCGCGATCACCCCTTCCCCGAGGGCGAATCCACAGGAGACCGAGATTTCGGTTTCAACATTAACTGCATCAATTGACTTAAACTGCATATATATATAAATAGCAACCAAACTAATAAAATATTTGTTTAAACCCCCAGAATTTAGCATAATTACAAGCCGCGCCCATCTATCTATTAAATTACATAAACCTCCCCTTTGAGTTCACATTTCATTACATAAAACTCCCATCTTGAGGGTATTTTTATGCTCGCATGTTATGAAATGTATTACAGTTTAGGGTTTAAGGTTTAAGGTTTATGATATAAGTCTAGCTACGCGTGACAACATTTAGACTTATACCCTAAACCTTAAATCCTAAACCCTAAAACCTATGTTACGAACTGTAAAATTTACATGAGAGATTTTTGTAATTGCAAATTAATGATAAAATGGTGTCATCTATAATTTAGCAAACTTACAGATGAGCATGCTCTCATGAGCTTGCAAGTTCCCTAGGTAACAAAGAGGAATCTGAAGGTAAAAAATGGGAGCATAATGGGAATCATTTTCCTTGGTTTTCTTTGTCCTTTTATCCCTAATTTAATATTAATAATCTAATGCAGCATTTTTATTAGTTTATTAATCTTTGTTTGCATTTGATTGTTGGCACAGTATCAATTGATTCTTAGGGGGTGGTCTTTAAGATGCTCTTTGATATTGTAATTTAAGAAAATTCAATTATGATTTTTGCCCAATTCTGCACAGTTGACTATTTTCATATACTTGGTAAAATTCAAATTGCAACAAGACATTTGTTTTTCAATCTTTTTATATTTTTTTGGAGCTTTTTATTTCTCTAATTATTTTTCTCTCTATACACTTTCTCTATCTCTCTTTACCTTTACAATATTAAAAGAAAAAAATTGTCATTGATGATGTACAACCCCGTATTCGCGAAAAGTGGACCCCAAACAAGGCATGCACGTTTTTAAGCTTTTTGGGAATTTTTCACTCCTAGGGGCCAATTTTGGATGAACATGTAGAACATACTAGTAGAGGGAGAAAATATTTCTCCCCCCCAAGGCACTCTTGAGAAGTCGGTCAAGCCGCCTCAGCCGCGCAAGCCACCTCAGCCCGGCCAGGCCGCCCTAGCCGCCTCAGCCCGATCGCAGGCCGCCAAGCTCACCCAGCCAGGCCGCCCCAGCCCGCAAGCAGACCGCCTCCTCGCCCAGGCCGCCGTCTCCCCAAGCAGGCCAGCTCGCCAAGCCCCAGCTCGCAGGCCGCCCAGCTCGCAGGCCGCCCCAGCTCGCAGGCCGCCCAGCTCGCAGGCTGCCCCAGCTCGCAGGCCGCCCCAGCTCGCAGGCCGCCCCAGCTCGCAGGCCGCCCCAGCTCGCAGGCCGCCCAGTTCGCAGGCCGCCCAGCTCGTAGGCCGCCCCAGCTCGCAGGCCGCCCCAGCTCGCAAGCCGCCAGCTAGCCCATCCTTCTCGCCCTTGCCCCCCTGCTTTTACCGTCTTGCCCTGGGGGGGGGGGATTACCTCTCTGCCCCCCGGCGTGGCTGTTTTCTATTGGCACAAGGTATATTGGGCGTAAAGGTATTTTGGTCGTTTTACCCCTAGGACTTGGAAAAACTATAAATAGACCCCCTTGGGTGCCTTTGGATGGGGATGAATTCTAGCTTCCTTCTCGCTTAGCTTCTTCTTGGTAGAGTAGAGAGAGCTCCTCCAAGGCACCCTAGCTCGAGCATTGGCTAGGGAGGGGAAGTGCTCGGGTAGTCTTCCGGGTGTGAGGTGGGACCTCCGCGCTAGAGCCGAGGGTTAGTTCATAGCTTCCCAAGTCTTCGGTCCGTGACATCCCCCTGAGTGCAGTAGGTGTGAGGTCATCCCTTTCTAGGGACCCCGAACTCCACGAGAGACCAAGTCTTTGGTTTCAACATTTTGGTGCGGTGAGCGTAGAGGTTGACCAACACAGAAGATCTCGGGAGAGTGCCATGACAGGAGGTCAAGGAGGTAGTGATGATCTCGGCGAGCTCCCCAGCTCTGGACTCTTTGTGATGATCCCGGCGAGTACCAACCTCCCAGGCGAGCAGGCCGCGCGAGTAGAAGTGGCGAGACCACCCCTTAGGGGGTCACCCTTCAGCGAGCTGATCATCTCAGCTCCCGTTCCCGAGGGGTTCAAAGAGCCAGACATGGCTTACTATTCCGGGAAAGATGATCCCGTCCAGCACCTGCAATGGTTCGAGGATGCGGTCTCCATCAGGCCGATGACAGATGCCTTTAAGTGTCGCCTCTTTGCGATCACGTTGAAGGAGAAGGCAAGGGACTGGTTTCATCAACTCCCTCCAAGGTCGATCTACGGGTTCGAGGACTTGAGCCGGAGCTTCCAGCTTCGCTTCTCCACCTCCAAGAAGAGGAAGAGGAGTCCTGAGTCCATCTTCCTGATAAGGCAGGGGGTCGAGGAGTCGCTGGCCCGCTACGTTGACAGGTTCCAAGAAGAGATCTTGGAGGTCCAAGAGATGCCCTGGGTATGCTCTCTAGATGGCCTTCACCGTTGGGCTGAAGGAGGGCTTCTTCAAGATGAGCTTGACCCGGAAGGCCCCCCTTTCCTTCGAAGAGGCTGATGGAAAGGGCGGCAGAGGAGATAGCCATGGAGGCGGCCAACCTGTCATTTGTCAAAAAGTTGGCAAGGCTAACAGAGGCGGAGTCGAAGGAGCAAGGAGGCGCAAGACATCAGGAAGGAAGAAGGAGAGAGGAGCAGAGAGCTCAGGGGTTCCAGGGACAGGAGGGTCCAGAACCAGGTTGGAGGCAGCAGGGAGGACCCATTTAGGGTCCAGGAAGAGGTCACAACCAAGGTGGGGGGATTTTCATGAAGGCCGAGGGAGGTTCAACTTCCAAAGGCAAGCCCCTAGGCAACTCCTACCCCTACCACAGCAAGTGATGGAAATTGGTCGAAGGGAGAGGAGGAACCGCACGGGAAGGAGAAGAGTCAGAGTAGAGTTACCCTATTGTGAGTTCCACCAGGAGGAAGGCCACGCAACATCTACTTGCCCCGAATTTCTGGAGTTGAGAAGGACAAGAGCTCCAGCACCGCAACCTCATCAGCCTCAACAAGCGCAAGACCCGGTGCGGATTGAAGAAGTCCGACCCGAGGCAGCAGAGGAGAGATGTGAGGACAGGGTTGATGTGGGCACCCGGGGAAGGATCGGATGATTCACGGGGGAAGAGGGAGGTAAGAGAGAAGTGAATCATCTCTTTGTAATGAACTTAGCTTGCGTTGTATCAGCTATGATTAATGGTAGAAACCACCGAAAAATATTTATGGTCCACAAAAGGTCTCACTCCGAGATGGATTCCGCTGTCAGGCTCCCACTAGCTGGCAGGGCAGGTTGATCTCTCGTGGAGGCTAAGTCCTTTTAGCTCCGAGATGGATTCCGCTGTCAGGCTCCCACTAGCTGGCAGGGCAGGTTGATCTCTCGTGGAGGCTAAGTCCTCTTAGCTCCGAGATGGATTCCGCTGTCAGGCTCCCACTAGCTGGCAGGGCAGGTTAATCTCTCGTGGGGGCTAAGTCCTCTTAGCTCCGAGATGGATTCCGCTGCCAGGCTCCCACTAGCTGGCAGGGCAGGTTGATCTCTCGTGAAGCCTAAGTCCTTTTAGCTCCGAGATGGATTCCGCTGTCAGGCTCTCACAAGCTGGCAGGGCAGGTTGATCTCTCGTGGAGGCTAAGTCCTCTTAGCTCCGAGATGGATTCTGCTGCCAGGCTCCCACTAGCTGACAGGGCAGATTGATCTCTCGTGGGGGCTAAGTCCTCTTAGCTCCGAGATGGATTCCGCTGCCAGGCTCCCACTAGCTGGCAGGGCAGGTTGATCTCTCGTGGATACTAAGTCCTTTTAGCTCCGAGATGGATTCCGTTGTCATGTTCTCACAAGCTGGCAGGGCAGGTTGATCTCTCGTGGAGGCTAAGTCCTCTTAGCTCCGAGATTGATTCCGCTGTCAGGCTCTCACTAGCTGGCAGGGCAGGTTGATCTCTCGTGGAGGCTAAGTGCTCTTAGCTTCGAGATGGATTCCGCTGCCAGGCTCCCACTAGCTTACAGGGCAGGTTGATCTCTCGTGGAGGCTAAGTCCTCTTAGCTCCGAGATGGATTCCGCTGCCAGGCTCCCACTAGTTGGCAGAGCAGGTTGATCTCTCGTGGAGGCTAAGTCCTCTTAGCTCCGAGATGGATTCCGCTGTCAGGCTTCCACTAGCTGGCAGGGCAGGTTGATCTCTCGTGGAGGCTAAGTCCTTTTAGCTCCGAGATGGATTCCGCTGCCAGGCTCTCACAAGCTGGCAGGGCAGGTTGATCTCTCGTGGAGGCTAATTCCTTTTAGCTCCGAGATGGATTCCGCTGCCAGGCTCTCACTAGCTGGCAGGGCAGGTTTATCTCTCGTGGAAGCTAAGTTCTCTTAGCTCCGAGATGGTTTCGCTGCCAGACTCCCACTAGCTGACAGGGCAGGTTGATCTCTCGTGGAGGCTAAGTCCTCTTAGCTCCGAGATGGATTCCGTTGCCAGGCTCCCACTAGCTGGCAGGGCAGGTTGATCTCTCGTGGAGGCTAAGTCCTCTTAGCTCCGAGATGGATTCCGCTGTCAGGCTTCCACTAGCTGGCAGGGCAGGTTGATCTCTCGTGGAGGCTAAGTCCTTTTAGCTCTGAGATGGATTCCGCTGTCAGGCTCTCACAAGCTAGCAGGACAGGTTGATCTCTCGTGGAGGCTAAGTCCTTTTAGCTCCGAGATGGATTCCGCTGTCAGGCTCTCACTAGCTGGCAGGGCAGGTTGATCTCTCGTGGAGGCTAAGTCCTCTTAGCTCCGAGATGGATTCCGCTGTCAGGCTCCCACTAGCTGGCAGGGCAGGTTGATCTCTCGTGGAGGCTAAGTCCTTTTAGCTCCGAGATGGATTCCGCTGTCAGGCTCTCACTAGCTGGCAGGGCAGGTTGATCTCTCGTGGAGGCTAAGTCCTCTTAGCTCCGAGATGGATTCCGCTGCCAGGCTCCCACTAGCTGGCAGGGCAGGTTGATCTCTCGTGGGGGCTAAGTCCTCTTAGCTCCAAGATGGATTCCGCTGTCAGGCTCCCACTAGCTGGCAGGGCAAGTTGATCTCTCGTGGTGGCTAAGTCCTCTTAGCTCCGAGATGGATTCCGCTGTCAGGCTCCTACTAGCTGGCAGGGCAGGTTGATCTCTCGTGGAGGCTAAGTCCTTTTAGCTCCGAGATGGATTCCGCTGTCAGGCTCTCACTAGCTGGCAGGGCAGGTTGATCTCTCGTGGAGGCTAAGTCCCCTTAGCTCCGAGATGGATTCCGCTGTCAGGCTCCCACTAGCTGGCAGGGCAGGTTGATCTCCCGTGGAGGCTAAGTCCTTTTAGCTCCGAGATGGATTCCGCTGCCAGGCTCTCACTAACTGGTAGGGCAGGTTGATCTCTCATGGAGGCCAAGTATTTTCCACCCCGAGGCCGTCTCGTCACTCAGGCTCTCATTAGCTGGCTTGACGGGTTGACTCTCCTAGAAGGGGCCAGGTACTTTTCGGCTCAAGGCCACTCCGCGAATACGTGGGGTTGGATGTTTCTTTCTGAGCTTGTGCCAACCTCGAAAAGAGCGGGGATTGTGTACAACCCCGTATTCGCGAAAAGTGGACCCCAAACAAGCCATGCACGTTTTTAAGCTTTTTGAGAATTTTGCACTCCTAGGGGCCAATTTTGGTGAACATGTAGAACATACTAGTAAGGGGAGAAAATATTTCTCCCCCCCCCCCAAGGCACTCTTGAGAAGTCGGTCAAGCCGCCTCAGCCCGGCCAGGCCGCCATAGCCGCCTCAGCCCGGTCGCAGGCCGCCAAGCTCACCCCAGCCAGGCCGCCCCAGCCCGCAAGCAGACCGCCGCCTCGCACAGGCCGCCGTCTCGCCAAGTAGGCCAGCTCGCCAAGCCCCAGCTCGCAGGCCGCCCAGCTCGCAGGCCGCCCCAGCTCGCAGGCCGCCCAGTTCGCAGGCCGCCCAGCTCGTAGGCCGCCCCAGCTGCAGGGCGCCCCAGCTCGCAGGCCGCCCCAGCTCGCAGGGCGCCCCAGCTCGCAGGCCGCCCCAGCTCGCAGGCCGCCCCAGCTCGCAGGCCGCCCAGTTTCGCAGGCCGCCTAGCTCGTAGGCCGCCCCAGCTCGCAGGCCGCCCCAGCTCGCAGGCCGCCAGCTCGCCCAGCCTTCTCGCCCTTGCCCCCCTGCGTTTAATACTGTCTTGCCCTGGGGGGGATTACCTCTCTGCCCCCGGCGTGGTTGTTTTCTATTGGTCCAAGGTATATTGGGCGTAAGGGTATTTTGGTCATTTTTACCCCCAGGACTTGGAAAAACTATAAATAGACCCCCTTGGGTGCCTTGGAGGGGGATGAATTCCTAGCTTCCTCGCCCTTTAGCTTCTTCTTGGTAGAGTAGAGAGAGCTCCTCCAAGGCACCCTAGCTCGAGCATTGGCTAGGGAGGGGAGTGCTCGGGTAGCCTTCCGTGTGTGAGGTGGGACCTCCGCGCTAGAGCCGAGGTCAGTTCATACTTCCCAAGTCTTCGTTCGTGACATCCCCCTGAGTGCAGTAGGTGTGAGGCCATCCCTTTCTAGGGACCCCGAACTCCACGAGAGACCAAGTCTTTGCTTTCAACAGATGAAATATTAAATTTTTTCAATTATAGTCTTGTTTTTTTAATCTAATAACTTAGCATATATTATAATTTGTTTCAAAAAATAAATAAAATGTAATGCTCATTTATGTAATTATATTCTATTCACATACTAAAAGCAGCCATTAAAATTCATAAAATTGAAAAAAAAAATTAGTAGAGCTCATATATATGTCATGCTATAATTAGGCATGTCAAATTTATTAAAATTGATTTGAAAAGTAATGATGAAAATCAATCAAATTTAGTTGAAAATTTAATAATATATGAATAATGATGAGATCTTTTTTAATAAAAAAAATGAAAAATGATGTACAACTATTTTTCACATTAGTTAATTAATTTTTTATTTAAAACTACATTAAGTAATTGATAGGGGTGAGTCCCGTGTATGTTGCAGTCAGGGTACTGTCATAGTCGAGGTATTGTCACGGTTGGTTGTAGGGGTCCCGTGTCTGTCACTAGTATATATACAAATTCTTGACAGGCACAGAGCTCTGCCCGTACGACCAACCGCGACAGTACCCTGACAATCACAGTGTTTGGGAGGTCGATCTCCCCGTGCCCCACACAATACTACTCCAACCTCGACATTGCCCTAGCACGACCGTGCTCCCGCCACTCGCAAACCCCCCAAGCGCTATACTCTATCCATCATTTTTTTCCTTGTACATAGAGGTTTGTTAGTAGCGAGGAGAACACATTTCTTATTGTAATTAGAGACTTTGTCTATATGAGAGCACATTTTTTAAAATAAGAGAAAAACAACAAATAAATTAAAGAAATTCAGAATTTTGTAATAAATATGGGTAAAATGAGAAAGAATGTTTAATCAAATTCAGAATTTTGCTAGCTCCCGATTTTTTTTTGGCCCGTGTCCGGACTCCAGCAGAGATGAGTGGGGTTTAGTGGGACCAGGGGTGCACGGTAAAGCTGGGCCCCACACATACCTTGCATTTCATTGGTCCCTGACCAACGTTCGGGACCCAGATGGAAGAATTGCTCCCTTCATGGTGGCCAGTAATGCAGAGATAGACATCCTGATTTTTCTTTCACAAAAAATCGAAATGAGGATTTTATTCCTGTTTTTTTGTTTGATTTTTTTCTAAAAAAATTGGAGTTTTGAGGAGATTTGTTTAGCTCATGAGGCCTAAGAAAATATTTGATGATTTATTTCTGCAGTAATGCTTCAACTTTGAAAGAATTTGACATTTAAATGAGATTATTGCTGTTATGATCGTATAAATCGGATATTAATTAAGTCCTCTCAAACAGAATCTTAGTGGTAGGATTTGAGCTGTCGGAAAAACAGTGATAGAAAAAATAAGGGAAGAACGGAATGCAATCAATAGGAGGAAAATAAAAAAAATGAGGTTATTTAAATCATATTGGTCCCACATTTTTTATTGCTTTGTCAATTTAGTCCATGTTATTTTTGTGTGTCAATTTAGTCCGTATGATATATCATATTTAGGCTTATTTATTTGATTTTGTGAGGGTAAATTAGACTTTTTACTAAACTTATTTTTGTAGCTTATGTTTTCAAACCCTGATACCAGTATCTTTCTCACGTTTCGAACTTCAGCCGCAACTCCCCCCACCAGCATCAGGCCGCAAATCGCCACCCCCCCCCCCCCCCCCCCCCGACACATTCATTCAAGAGCCGCCAGACGCCACCCCCGCCCCCTTCATTCACGGCCGCAGTTCGACACCACCTCCCCTAACATTCTAGGGCCGGAAATCGCCATCCCCGCCCCTTTCATTCACGGGCCGCAGATCAACATCAACGCCCATTTCATTCAAGGTGGGCGGTCAGTATGCTCACTCACACAGATTTACAATCTATATTTTTTAATCTTTCATTCCTTCTGTTGTTTTATATTATTGATGGTTTATTGCTTCATGAAATTTCATCTCAGGAGATGATTTTTAACTTGGAGATTAATTTTTTTGAGAACAAATTGACAATTATAAATTTGGAAAGCACAAATTATGAATACATATCTCTATTAAATGATGTTTGTGATGCGACTATGGGGAAGGAAATCAGTTGACTGAGTTCATTGGTTGTTATAGAAGGCGTTCTTCCAGATATAGAAGAAACATTTATAATTATAGAGGATGAAGATATAAACAAGTTAATTGCACTTTATATGACTATCGGCTTGAAAAAAATGCATGCGTGAATTTGAGTATTTCTACATCTACATCCAACATACCATCATTTCATTCAACAAATGCGGAAGAAAATGAGGTTGAAGTAGATGATGAAATAAGTCAATGGAGTGATTCTGAAGTTGAGGTACATGATAATAAATACATACTCCCTAGTTCGGACAATGATCAAGTGGAGGATAACTTGAGTGATTATAATTCCGATAAACATCATGCACTATATCACAGTGACAATGATTTACAAGATCGAAATCCAATTGGAATTTTAGGTGAGAAAATGCAAGGGTCGTACTATTTTAGGTAGATCATTATTTAACCAAAGAATCATACTGGAGAACTTATAATTGGATAATAAATGCAGTTCCGCATGAATCTAAGTGGTTGGATCCCTCTCAAATCCCTCCATTGAGGTCTCCATTACATAAGAAAAAAGGATAGTCTTCAAACAAGGTAAATTGCAAATTAAGAGAATGAAAGAGGTGAATGTAACTAAAGCCATAAGGGATCTATTCATGTTACAAGATATGCCAAAAAATAGGTCACAACATAAGAATTTGCGCTAGTAGAAAAGCACATGTATCATTTAATTTATATTTTGTTATGTTAATTTAATAAATGATTCATATATGCATTAGTGAGATTTTGACAAAAGATAGGACACAATGACAACAAATGATCCAACAAATGATCCATATAGTGTTTGTTTGTTCATGTTAATTTTTAAAATAAAAAAAAATTGGAAGTTGTTGGCTCTCAAGTTTCAACCGTTGAAGAATAGACTTCTGGAGGAAACAGTTCATCGACGAAAAAATTAAAACGCTATTTTGAAATTCGATTATGTTTTATTTTGCGGACATAATTTTTTGAACTGAATGGACTAGACAAGTCCGAATCAGACTTGTTTGGCCTGATTGTCCTTAATTTTGCTATTATATATAGATCGATAGTACTTTTGCTAAAAAATATTAAAAGGTCTTCCTGAAGCAAGTAAAATGTTCTTCAATGAAGAGTGCTTTCTTTCATTCCTGTAGTTTTCCGGTTTGAAATGTAATGCAGTTATAGTGTTACATACTTTAAAATTGGAAGTACTGTTTTGAGGATAAGATATATCTGTTCAAATAATAAGCAGAATACATCAAAAATTATAGGTTATGGAAACATTTATGCCTAAATAAAAAGGATAGTAAAGTAAAATAATCATAAATTTTATTTTTAAGGACTAAATTGACACACACAAAATTGAGGGACTAAATTGACATAGCCATCAAATCTCAGAGACTAATATGATTTTTGTCCCAATGAGAATACAACTTTACCTACGGCCACCACCATCTCAAACCGAGCCATAGGATCCATTTGGAGCGGCGTTTTTGCTCCAATAAGTTTGGACAAAAATATCACTGTGTCTGACATGACAACTGTTATACCCGCTATCAAGAAAAAAAATACAATTTTGAACATAAAATTGGATGGAGTTCTTAGGGGTGATCATGAATGACGGTTCATAACCACTGCATTCACGGTGCTATCTGATGCGTCCCAATGCAACAGTGCTGGATCCTACAAGTAGTACTAACATGGAGCAATATCAGAAGATAACACTTGGATAGAACAACCTAAGGGAAATCCTGAACAGCTAATGGCACATGAACAAGATGAGGAAACTGGCCGCCAGTTCACCTCCACAAACACAACAACAGATAGCATAATCCAAACCCTACCCACAACTATACTTATATATATGTATAGTCGCGATTACAAAAATACCCTTCACCTAATATGACAAATACCGTCAAACATTTGGCGCGCAACAATACCTTCTCCATCACACGTTCCTTGACCTCAATGAACAAAATCTGGGACCCTCTTTTGCAAGGACCACGGGTCCTCCCACGTCGCTTCCTTGACGTTGTCATTCGACCATTGAATCAGCCACTGTGTCACCACTCAGCCATCCATGGGCACAATTCGCCTGTCTAACACCGCCATTGGCTCCACCATAATGCTCCCCTTTGCAATAACCGTTGTGGGAATGGGTATATATTCTGTCGGTGGCGTTCTCTTATGCTCCTTGAGTTGTGATATATATATATATCTATGAAATATGGGGTGAATTTTGGCTTCCGGTGGTAGTTGCAGTTTGTACGCTACTTGCCCAATTTTTTCCACCACTAAGAAGGGCCCAAAAAACCGTGGAGATAGTTTATGAACCCCATGAGATCGTAAACTTGTTTGCTTGTACGGTTGGAGTCGTACATATGCCCATGTGCCCACCTCCAAATGTCTCTCTTGTCGTTTCTTGTCGGCCATGACTTCCATCCGGTTCTGCTCCGATGCTACATTGTGTTTGAGAATGTTGATTACTTGCTCCCTTGCCTGTAGAGATTGGTCCACCCCGTCCACCTTGGCTGCCCCCCTTGATATATGGGTATGTGTAAGATGGGTTCTTGGCCAAAAATTACCTTATACTGCCATTCTGATTGCACATGGGCATCACAATTTTGCTATGATTTGATGTGCTCGCAATCATCACCCCGCGTTCTCACGGAGGCAACCCGGAGTCCTATTGGCAACTAACTAGCCACGCCCACACGATCCCCGGCAGCTACTCTCCAAACCATGAATTCCATGACCAAAACAATAAACAATAAACTACATGCACTCGACAATTGCCAAGCGGCTACCTGCTAGGCGCGCGACACTCTACCTCATGTGGTTATAGTTAGTGCTGGTGGCTACACGCGATGTAGTAACGGCTACTGCAGCCTAAAACACAATTTAAATTAATCTAAAAAGAACAGTAACACAAACTCGTGCAAATTTTCAAATCAACATAACAGTAGAAGATGTACTCCTCTTAACAAGTAGTTGCACAACTTGAAGGAAAATATGTAAGAACTCGTGGATATTGATTAGTTGGTGAAAATGAAAAGTTTAGGCTCTGTTTCTTGCTCTACAGTTCTCTTTTTCCCCTTTCCTTGAGCCATTTCTCTGCTTGCACTAACAATGTTTGGGCATTTTGATTTGTCATGTTACGCACAATAAATATAATATATACGTAATCAAGAATGTTGTAAGCTTGGGCTCCGCGGCAATTCCGTCGAGAGGGTGGGAGCAAAGAGCAGAGAAGCACCATGTCATGAGAGACTTGGAATACATGATCTACTAGAAAACTAAACATTGGAAGATTTGGGGAATTTTAAAAAAACCAAAAGTTACCTGTACAAAGCCCACACACAAAAGATTTGTTGCAATAAACTCAGAGTAAATGCCATAAACATGTTATATGAGGGAGGAGATATTTGTTGGAGTCAAAGGAGAGAAATACCTGAAGAATAGAAGGGGTGGTGGGAGCTGCGGCTGTCGGCTGTGCAAACATAGTTCAAGAGGTGGATGAATAGTGTTGTTGTAGACGGCGTAATTCAAATGCCGGAAATAATCATTGTTCATGTGAAGGACAAATCATCATAAGGGCAAATATGCATGTCAATCTAGTAGATATAACCTGAGGCACAAATCGCGCAATCGAAAGTTTGTAGGAGCAGAAACGTTGAGAAGATTTTGATGAGGATTAGGAAGATGGGGAGGGAAGAAGCGCAGGGAGGAGGGGAGTCCACCACGAGTACGTTGAGAAGATTTTGATGAGGGTTAGGAAGATGGGGAGGGAAGAAGCTCAGGGAGGAGCGGAGTCCAGGGAGGAGGGGAGTCCATCACGAGTCTTTCACGGTTCAAATTTGGGATCTAGGTTAAGCAGCACGGCGAGGTCGATGGCCGACGTTACCCTCGCCGATGGAAGGTGAATGCAAGGGGTACTAGCGATAAGAATTCGATTATGGAATATTGGGCATTCATTTTTAGTTTATTATAGAACTTTAAAGAGAACTTTTTCTACAAATGGAGGCAAAATGAGGGCCATGGAACTCCAAAGATTCACCAATACTTGAATGTTAGAGGGCGGAATTAGTCTCGAATATTAGAAGAGAGTTCGCTGAGGCTGCCCACAACTCTACGTTTAATAGAAGGCTTTTGGCCTTCTTGTTGTACCGATCCTCAAATATTGATGCCTAGGAAATTCATTTTCAAGCTTTCCGGTTTTGCCCTCTCTATTTTTTCAGATTTCTCTAGTTTGCCCTCTCTATTTTTTCAGATTTCTCTAGTTTGCCCTCTCTATTTTTTCAGATTTCTCTAGTTTGCCACGAGTGGAACCCTTTGCACAATCTACCATATTTAAATTAAAAGCTAAATTCAAAATGAGGTGACCAACAGAAGAGGGAGAGAGGGAGGGATTGAACTTGATATAATTACTGAGCTTGGGTTCTCATGCAATGGAAAAAAGAAATGGGGGCAAGTGAGACTATAGTCTAGGAGTTAGTTTCTCAAAATTTACGAGTAAATTTGAAGTTAAATCAGTTTTAACACACAAACAGTATCTACGACTCGTCGACAAACTCCTTAAATTAAAAAATACATATTATTAATCACTCAAATCTCCCCTGAGAGTTACCATAAATACAGATTTCTAATACAAGATTTTAAGAGTGGTCCTCATACATATTAACAAATTCATGCAAATGAAGATCCATCCTTCCATGAAACTTCAAGAATTTGAGGTCGGGTCTGGTCTACCGATATCATAATATCCCTTAGCAGCTCATTTCTAGGAGAAGAACTTGAGTAAGAGCTTCTTTGTATCATTATTTCCTCTTTATTTCACTCTTTCAATCTCTCTCTGCATCATGATCTTATATCACTCAGACCATCCATGTGTAATATTGCAAGGTGTTAAAAACAATGAACAATGTTTAGTCAATGGCTCTATAATGAATATCAAATTCAAACTATCAAAATTTAATTTTGAATATTGTAGTACTATCAATCACTTTTTTCGTCATCTCGTTATAAAACTACAACCAGATGACATGATGTACTTAGGCATTAGTGAGATTGTGACTAAAGATAGGGCCTAATGGCGACAAAGTATCCATATAGCTGACCCCACTATAGTGGGATAAAAGCTTGAATATTGTTGTTGGTTATAAAAGTATGCAAACAAATCAATGCAAATTAAAGATCTATTAAGAGCCTTATACAAAGTTTTGGGCTAAGTCTTGGCTTACTATTCTAGATGTAACACTAGTAAGGTCAAATAATGAACAGTTTGAACTTTACAGTGGATGGTCACTCCATCGAAAAGACTGGTCTTTTGGTGTTTTCCTTCTCTCATCCTCTTTCAACCAAATCACTACTCAAAGTAACCCCACAATCATCTTTACATAACACTCCAAGGCATTAATATTGATAAACATTACAAATTCAGGCTCCGTTTGGTATAACATTTTTGCTCCGGTGAGTTTGGACAAAAACACCACTGCCATAGAATGTATGTTTGGCATGACAACAACTATGACAGCCACCAAAAAAAAACTAGATTTGAACATAAAAGGGAATGGAGTTCCTTAGGCGAGGTCGAGCGTTCACAAACGACAGTTCGTAATCACCGCGTTCACAACCTCTACCGACGTGCCAAATGGAGCCCCAATAACCTTAAACACTCCCAAACACAAATCCTTCACTATGTTTTAATAGATTTATGATCAATGCTTTATAACACTATTATCCTAAGAAAAAATCTTCTTTCAAATCCAATTTTACTAAAATCACCAATCAAAAGTCAAAACAACAACAACAACAAAAAAAATTTATGCCCTAGTTTAGTTTTCTCAAGTATATCAAAGTCAATAATTACAAACTATATAGCAAAAGAGAGAGGCAGAGAAAAAAAAATGTAACTCACTCCTCATTCATATCTCTCACACTCAAAACATCACCACCATCAAATTCAAATACTCTAATAATGCAATAAAACCAGCATCATACAGTCAATCTCCCAAATATGTGGATCAATTAAAATATGAAACATTAGGTTTTGTTTGTTAGCTTCTCTTATCAGTATACAAAACCCCCAAAGAAATTTATTTTATAAACATTAATTCGAGGGTTGAGGTTGATTTTACTTTACCGTAGCAAGGAAAACCCTAGGTGTCTCGGTATCCTCGATTCTAAGCTTCCTCGTATAGAGCGGGTACTTAAACGGCGTTCATGAAGTTACCCAGAACCCTAAATCGGCCGTACTCAGCGTTAAGACTAAGCTAGGCGGCGGCGGAGATCTTCAGAACGGGCGCGCTCGCGCTCGAGAAGTGCGGTAGATTCGACCAGCCTCGCCCTCGCAGCAGCCAGCTCGGCGTTGGTGACGGCGAGCTGCGCCCTCGCCGCCGCTAACGCTGCGGAGGCATCAAGTCGCCGGAGATCGTCGCGTAGCTGCGAGGACCCTTGGCACATGGCTCGCTGCACCGCCGGCGCCTGGGAAGAGAAAGTCAAGATCGTGAGAAGCTCCGGAAAGCTTTGTTAAAGCTTGGGCATGGTTTTTTTAGGCTCGTGTTAGGTTTATTGGAAAAAAAAAGATGATGTTATGCGCAAATCAAGTTCGGCTACGTTCAAATCATGTTAAGTGCAAAGTAAATTAAAAAAATCATAAATATTTGTGAACTCGTAAAAGCCGGTCTGCATCTAACTGTTCTGGCAGTTTTTTTGAAAGAGCGGTTTGCACGTAATCAAAATCGGTTTGCACATAAAATTACTCAAAAAAAATGTTGGTGCATTTCTTCCATTTAGTTTTAGGTGGGAAATTAAATACGAACGTATAATTTGATATTTTACGGTTGAGTTGTTTTCACGAAATACTGCAGTATTAACAAAATACTGTTAGTATAGTCTGTATTTCAATCAAAACTATTGTTTTTACAAGTATCAACGGTTTGATGTGTGCCCTCACCCTGATTTTAGGTGGGAGAAACACGCCTAAAATTTACTCGGTTTTTATTGAGAGTGAGTAAATTTTATGTGTGTTTCTCCCACTTCATTGTAGATGGAGGATTAAATACGACTGTATGATTCGATATCCAACAGTTGAGGTATTTCCGCGGAATATTGCGGTATTGAAAAAATACTGTCAGTATTGGCAGCATTTTGATCAAAACCGTTGTTTTAACAAGTATCAACGGTTTGATGCGCGCCCCCACCCTGATTTTAGGTGGAAGAAACACACCTACTTTTTTTTCTATTGAGAGTTGGGTTTAAAGTCATTCTATATGAGTACTGTCAAGTTTATAGAGGCACCACTCATGCACTAAGACTCAAATAGACGACCTAATAATCAGACTGGACGTTGTACACCCTAATCTTTTCTTCTCCTCAATATAAGGAGGTAGATTGTTGAAGTCAAGATTTGAACTGCTGATCTCCCACCTAGTTTTAGGTGCTGAATTAAATACAGTCATACAATTTGATATCCTACGACGGAGTTGTTTTTGCGTAATAATGTAATATTCTACGAATCCTATAAGTATTGTCAGTATTTCGATCAATCATGTTATTTAATTTTTGCATGAACCAATAGTTTAATGCGCTCGAGGATCATAATCTTAAGTATGAGAGGCACACCTAAATTT
Organism: Platanthera guangdongensis; assembly: GCA_039583875.1. Lineage (NCBI taxonomy): Eukaryota > Viridiplantae > Streptophyta > Magnoliopsida > Asparagales > Orchidaceae > Platanthera > Platanthera guangdongensis. The sequence goes on along the minus strand of CM077150.1, from coordinate 3,453,942 downwards.
TTTCCCATTATAAGAGAGGACTTATTCCACCTCTTATACCCAACTGTGCTAGTTGCCCGGCATGAGTTTATCCAGGTCTGAGCCAAGTTAGGCCCAAACCTGTTGCTGCCCTCTGGCAATGCTACTGCTGCCAAAAGCAATGGGCTCCTTACCAATGCATGGCCAGGCGGCCTGCTTAGGACCATTAGCAAATAAGTTGTCAGTAAGCTTGGGCCAGATTTGAATTGGGCCTAGTAGCAAATAAGTTGGGCCTGTGCCCAAAATGATTTTTTGCATCCTTGTTCGAACGGTGGGGAAGGGAGACCCGAACTTGAAAAGTCTAAGAAATTACTAGGTGTCAAAATATCTCTCTCTTTTAAATAAGAAAATATTTTCAGTCGACATGTAAAAAAGTAACAAAAGATGTGCCAAGCAAACATTCTTTTGTTTGAACTCAAATGCGGCAGCATTCACTTCACTCGCTCTCTCTCAATGTAAGCAGCGACCATATATACTGCTATCCTCGATATCTCTGTCACACGAAAACATTACAGTGTCATAAAAAAAAGCATGTTGTAATGACCCAGGCCCGGCCCCTCATGGGTGAAGCACACTGAGATCGTCAGGGTTGCAACCCAAGAACCCCAAAGTCTCTCTGCGCTTGTTTCTCGATCACGGCGCAGGAGTGGTTTGAAGGCTCTTTATCAAGAGGGTTGCAGGCTCTAGACCCGGCATCAACAATGCTTCGCGGCCGAGAAACAGGCGTGAAGAGGATTTGGGATGCTTGGGCTGCAGCCCGGACGATCTCAGTGCCCTTCATCCATGAGGAGCCGGGCCTCGGTCGTTACACATTCATGCGGCTTATATTTTACATCTCTATCACATGATAACTTGAGTTTTTTCTTGAGGTTATTTTCAGTTTTAGCTGATATATTTAATATATATGAAAATAAAACTTTAGCATGAACTTAAAGAAGCTGATATATCTTCTAAGTAAATCAATATGAAAAAAAAATCATATAAATCATTACCTACAGGCTAGAGGACTCTTCTCTGATTATATATATATATAGTTGCTCCAAATTGACTGAAAAGCACGGCGTGAGGAATGAAGCCTGGTCCGAGATCAATCCCGTCTTCATAAAATCACTCTAGGGTCCGTTCGTTTGGACGAAACAGGAAAAGCTCAATTTCCATTAAAATTGGACTCTATTTCTAATTCCGAAGCCTCAATTCCATCTAATCGAACGAACTCACCCTGATAATTAATTAACCGAGATGATCTTGGATCAAACTTCACTCCAAACACCCACTCTTCACTCTCAGTCTCGATGTCGTCGTCGTCGATCTTCCCACTTATGATTCACTCTAAACCCTAGATATATATAGAAGGCTGGAAGCTGCTTACAAGTAATATTGGAGGGATGGGAAGAAGGTTATTAATACAGCATTATGCAGCTGCATGCTGGCACATGTTATATATGCAAGTCTGGAGGATGATTAAATATTGGGCAAGATATTATTGTCTTCTTCTAAGTGAGCACTTTATGGGAGTGAGGGTAATGGGCTTTTACAGCTTATTTATCAGACAAATAAAGACCCTAAAACTATGAGAAGAGAAAGAAATAGTGACTAGAGAGAGGCATTATGGGGGGAGACCAGCTTTCATGGAGTGGTTATATCATTTTAAATATTATATTATTATATATAAGGATTATTTATCAGGACTTCCCCTCAAAGTTCACTTATACTTATAACTTGCATTTCTCTAACTTTCAAAATTATAAAATTCTCCCCCTTAATGTTTGCATTATAAAAATCTCTAACTTAAGGCTCCGTTTGTGGGGGGGTGGGGGCTTAGTTTCACCGATCATGCAGTTACGACCGCATGAACCGGACCTTAATTAAAGTCCGGTTCATGCGGTCGTACCCGCTTAACCGGTGAAAATAAGTTCCCCCAAATGGATCCTAAATCTTCGAGGGGATCTATTTGTGCATGCATGGATGTTATGAAATGTAAATACTAAAGAAGAATAATAGTAATTTTGAAAGGCAGGGGGATGCCAGGTGTAATTATGCAAACTTGGAGGGGAGGTCTAAATAACCCTTATTATACATTAATATATATAAAAAGTAGTAGGCTGAAAATTAAAGTCACCAGCAAGGCAGCAAGAAGAGAATACTAGTCCATGGCCGCCTGAGCTCTGAGGCAAAGATAAAATAAAGCTATTAAAGCAAAGCTAATTTAAAAAACATAAAGGAGAAAAAGAGAATTACTTATAGAGTTTGCACCGACCAATTTGATTTGGTAAATACATATATACACACAACACCAATTATATATAGAGAGACACACAGGCAGGCAGGGGGCAGGGGCTCTCCTAAGAATTTTGCAAAATGGATAATAGATTTGGATTTCTCTCGTCGAAACAATGAATTTTGATGTCAAAAACGGTGGTCGAATGATGGAGAAAATGCTCTGATTATAAGATGAAGACATTTATATTTTTTTTTGTTGGAGGAAGATAATGTCTGAACCTTGTTGAATTTCCTGGCTTTGACCATGACTTATGAATAATTTCCTAAACAGTTTTTTTTCCTCGGATAACAAATTGTGTCTACCGCATGAGAGAAAACAACTCTCTCAAACATAACCTAAAAAGATGAGAGCCTCATTTCTAACCTGATTTTCACTTTTCGACAGAATTATAGTAACAGCTCTTTCAAATAATTAGGTCTTTGCTGTCAAAAAGACTAATTTATTGTATTTTTGTGAATATATTGCCAACCTACTCCAAAACCAATTAAGGCTTGGTTTGGCGGAGTTTTTTTGCTCCGATGAATTTGAACAAAACATTATCATCATAGATTGCATGTTTTGCGAGACAATGATTATTATATATAACCGCCACCAAGATTATAAAACTAGTTTTGAATATAAGTTGTTGAAGTTCCTTAGGTAAGGTCTGGCGTTCACAAATGATAGTTCATATTCATCGCGTTCATGACCATCACCATTGTGTCAAACGGAGCCAATGTCACCTACCTTTTGTATTCTTAAAAGGAAATCATCGATCGAGGAAGAGGAATATGTTTGCTTGGTGTTTTCCTCGACCACAAGTCTTAGGTGCTTCCACATCCACATACCTCAATTATTCTACACAAATTTTTATAATATTTACTCCGAGATTTCGAAAAATTCTAATGCAAAATCTAATAAAGTTTGTGTTTTTCTCTCGAGAAGACTAAAATATTGGGAGGCGTTTTTGCTCCAATGAATTTGGACAAAAACTTCACCGTCACAAAATATATGTGACACGGCAATGTAATTAAAGATCTTCACACAAAAAAATTAAATTTTAACATAAAAGTGAATGAAGTTAATTTTTCAGGTGAGATCGTGCATTCACAAACAATGATTCTTAACAACCGCATTCATGATCACCACCTTCGTGCCAAACAGACGTATCAATTACTTTTTAATGTTGTTTAAATGAAGGAAGTGTATTACTAGATCATGTCATTGTGCTGCATTGTCTCATTTGGGTATAAACTTTTCATTAATATTTCTCACCTTTGTATGAACAATATATAGGATTCAATTCATTCATATGAAAGGTATTTTGAAAATTCGCTCAAGAATGACTATTTATAATATATTCAGTGTAGAGTCGTGCATTATGTCGGCATGCCACTAATGATTCACTATCAAGTTGTTCCAATTACGTGGGGACATACACAACAAAATATTCAACAAGATACAAGTGAGAGAAAAAGAGGGAGAGAGATGGTTCAGGTCTCAACAAATGCTTGATCTACAGGTGTTTTTTAGTCATTCTCCAAGCTTTTATGTATCATTAGGCAGTCTCTCTACTCTATGATCAAGATCCAACGGCCTGAAATGCTTTCCATCGATCAGATACGTGCATATCGCCAGGCGAACCGCCCATACATCTTTGGGCTTTCTTGATACAATCCTGTATGTATTAATAATAATCAGTTACGAATCAAATAGAAATCAATGGTTGCTGATTATTATCACTTTGTAAGTTACATATGCTGTTTGATAATGTTCACACGAAAAAAAACAAGAGCGCCTTAACTTGAAAGGAAACTTATAGGAAAATATTTAAATATGACATATGAAATGGCTATATAAAGGGTTTGATTGTGGCATAAAAAGAAATGTTGGGGTGGCTCCGCTCAAGGTATTATACAATTGCTCATCAAGTTTGGAATGACTATTTATAATACCTCCAGCGTATATCCTAGAACTAGAATGATACGAACCAATAAGGCGCTCGAGTCGGTCTCGACACATACAGACATGTTATATTAAATATCTAACAATCTCTTCATGTGTTCACTGTAAACCCGACGCTAGAAAATGGTGGTTTGTGCAATATTCAGCAAAATGTGAATCATTCACAATCGTGTCCAACACTGGTTAACCATATTGAACTTAAACAGAAAATAGTATGCACACATAAGTAAAATAAAACTTAGCTGCATCACAACATAGTCTCAGGTACAATCAAGATACAGACCCTATACGCCTAGCGTCTCAAATCAACAGAGAGCAAAATAGTCCAAATACAGGTATACAAAGGAAGAGCTCCATAGTACTCTAAGAAGAGATAGAAGAAACATAATAATACTCAAGCTGTCATCATACTCAGAAGTACAGTAGGGCATCCTCATAAAGATCTCAAACAACAAGTAATCCTCCATCTTTAGCATCTCTTGTAATTTTCAATAAAGAATTTCATTTAGAAATGAATTCAAACATTTGAAAATTTACATGTACTTGTTTCTACTGTAAGAACGTAGTACATATAAGCTAGGATGACACATACTCAGAATATTATAGGTTTTAACCTCAGAATCCATTTTCTGTTTCCAAACGAAGTGATTTCCGAACTTCTGGACATCAAAACTGTATTTGTGTTTCTATATGGAATGTCATTGCTACGACACTTTTAAAGTTAACTGGAACTCATAAACTTTAAAATGGAACCAATTAATAGAAGAAAAGGCAAAATCAAGTTAGATCATGTTATCAAGTTTGGAATAACAATCTCCTCCAAGGTAAGATAATTGAATCCGGATTAAGTTGTTAACATCATATTTGAAATGAAACAACATACCAAATTCGTACTCATCAACCAAGAACATCAACGAAACACAACATGTTTGCTTTGACAAAGGAAATCTGAAAAATCAAAACATTTGTACTAAAGCTGAACTAAATCGTCTAACCTTGAACTAAGGCCAAACTAATCGCTTTTGGTATGCAGTGAGTGCGGCAAGGCAAGACTATTATGAGGCAAGCGACGAAGTGCGCAACAAGTTTACACGCGAGTTGAGCATTATTCTATGATGACTTATCCGATGGAAGTGATGGTGGATGGTCATTTGATGACGACAAAGGTTTGTCAGAGCAAACCTCGTGCGCCCTATTATTGAGTTGGTTCATGTTTTCAAACTCATGTAATTCAAGCTTCCATCTATCAGTTGCAAATTAAGATTTTTCATCTCCAAGCCACACATGTGTTTCACATGAAAGGAAACTTTAGGAAAATTACAATACATATGAAATTGTTATATAAAGGGTTGGGTTGTTCCTTGGAAAGGCATACTGTCTGTTGCGAGCTAACTCGATGCCCCGGTCGGACCGGATTCAACTGGGCCGCCTTAGCTTGCGGGGCGGTCGAGCGCGCACACAGTCAGAGAAAAGGGAAGATCGACTCAAGATATGATGACGTGGAAAAACCCCTAAATTGGGTAAAAAATCACGTGACCGGGTCTGTGCCGGTCAAAATCCACTAGCTGCTTGCGGTTACAGGGTGTTCGGTGAATCGGGGCGACAGGCCGCTCCCGTTATAACTTGAGGTGAGAGAAGAGGACTGCAGCTCCCCGCGTGCAACAGGCTGCTTCGCGGGAGCGCTTTGAGTACTAGAATTCGAGCGGCGGCACTGGAGCTCTGTAGCTTGGGTTGCGGGTCCGCCGCGCGCCTACTTGCAAGGATCGTCTTCTTCCTCCTCTGCTCGCGCTGGGACCTGGGCGTTCTCTGGCTGGTGGTGCTCTGGTGGTTCATGGTGGCTTGCGGTGGTTCGAGGTGGTTGGAGGATGACCTGAGGGAGGAGTCCGGCAGAGCTCTGACCTGAGGAAGAAGATGACCAGGAGCCAAAAGGTCAAAAATGAGGAGGCCCTGAGACTCCTTTTATAGCCTCCATGAGAGGATCATGGCGGGCCCCACCACCAATGTAGTGGTCTAGTGGGTGGTTACCCACCAGATCGGACGGTGGGCAAGCCGTCCATGGCGGTGGGGCGGCCATGCGCCGGTGGTGGCCGGCCAAGGGGCGGCCTGGACTATGGCGAGGTCGGCGCCTGCGGTCAGGCCGGCGGCGGCCTGGCCGGGGCCTGCGGCCACGCTGGCGGCTGCCTGGCCGGCGTCTGCGGCCAGGCCGGCGGCGGCCAGGCCGGCGGCTGCGGCCAGGCCGGTGGCGGCCCGTCCGGCGCCTGCGGCCAGGCCGGCGGAGGCCCGGCCGGCGCCTGCGGCCAGGCCGTCGGCGGACTGGCCGGCGGCGGCCTGGCCGGGTCCCGTGGCCCGGCCGGCGGCGGCCAGGTCGGCGACGACCTAGCCGGAGCCCGCGCGGCCTGGCCGGCGGCGGCCTAGCTGGCGGCGCCCTGGCTGGCTGCAGCTGCCCGGCCGGTGGCGACTACTCCACCGGCGGCGGCCGGAGGTGGCGACCGGCCGGTGGTTATCCCCCAATGAGGCTGGCTTTAGTGGAGAGATAGGGAGTGGGTCCCACCACCCATGTTCTCCTCATCATGGGAGGTGGGGTTGACTAGTCAACCCCATGATCTCCCATTTTGGGGGAAGATCATGGGGAAACATGCATTATAAATGATGGTGTAACCCATCACTGTCAATTCTCGCCTTGGAGAAACAGGCTATTGGAGGTGGATCTATGGAGAAAAAGGCAGCAAGGCTACGACGGGATGTAGCTAGTGAGTGGGGCAAGACTGTTATGGGGCAAGCGACACAATGAGCAACGGACTTACAAGCGAGCTAAAAATTATTCCGCGTCGACTTCTCCGATGGAAGTCATGGTGCATGGTTGGTCGTCTGACGACAATAAGGGTTTACTGGAGTGAATCTTGTGCGTCCTTCTAAAGATTGCAGTCCAAGATCATTTGTTCACCTGTGAATCAAGCTAATCGATCTTCATCTCATCTCTTGTGTACATGTAATAAATTGGTACTTTTGTCACTTATATTTGCATATTTTATTGATTATCGTACGTTGATTTTTATTCAGATTATTGTAATTCTTTGTGTATCTATGATTATTTGTACTGCACAAGGGATTATGAGAAAGCTCAACACTTATATCATACCACAAACCTGTTGCCAACTCTGAATCTCAACACATGTTCATGATCAAATCCGATAGATATCAACTGCAATTTATTAAAGGTCGATTCGAAAAAACTCGTCACCAACATCAAATCTTTGCCCACAACTCATGTTTCTTCTCTGTCATACCCAACTGGACCATAAACTCAATCTTATGAAAATGATGCAACTATTTCCCTTAAGCAAACGAGACAATGAGTTATGAGTTCTGTTGAAGCCAAAAATGACTTCAACGGGAGTTCAAAACAAGGGTGCAGCCAACACCTACTTCTCTCGAGTCTCAACCCTCGACTGGACGCAAAGGACCTAAGACTGACTCAAAGCCTCAGCAGGGAGGTCCCACCTCACATCCGGAAGATCTCTGAGAGCTTCCCCTCCAAAGCCAAAAGCTGGGCTAGGAGCTCCTCAGAAAGCACTTAGAAGTCGGAAGATAATGAAAAGTCTGCTTTCCAAAGAGCCCTTATGGGTCTATTTATAGTCTTTGCTGCCCTGAAATGACTGAAATGCCCCTAGTTGGTCTGCCAATAGCCGAATACCGCTATTTTCCTGAGGGCACTGGGGGGTAATTTCGCCTGAGGGTAATTAGGACATTTTACCCAAGGCCCTGAGACTCACTCGGCGAGAGCTGAGCCGAGAACCTCCTGTCCAGAGCCTGGCGTGAACGCTCTCGCCTGCTTACAGGCGAGAGCTCTTTGAGATTGGAGCCTGGCGCAAGCGCAAGCGTTCCCGCGCTGGTTGCGCTCGACGATCTTGGCCCGTTGTTCTCCGTTCGACGATTCGGTTGCGCTCGTCGATCTTGGATCGACGATCTGGCACGATCGCTCCCGCCAACTTGGGCGAGACCTTCTTTAGGGCGGGAACTCCTTCGGCTAGCCCAATTGTGATCATTGCGCCTCCTGGTCCGACTCAGCGAATATGAGGTTGTACACAATCCCCGCTCTTTTTGAGCTAGCTCTGCGCTCGAAAAGACACGTCCAACCCCAAAAATATTCGCTGAGCACGTGTCACCATCAGGGAATCTCTTGGTGGGTCGTACCATGTCTATAAATACGTGTGCTGCTAGATGGCCATAACACTTCCCTCGGGTCGTCATTTTCGCCTGAGTTCTCGCCTCCTCTCGCGATGCCTTCCAAGCGCGCCGACAAACCGCTTCCGCAGGACCTGCAAGATTGTATCAACGCGGCACAGACACGAGCCAAGACTAACAACGCCCTGGTTTCCCCATGGCTAGCGAGACAGTCGTCGGCCGTTGAGCTCTCTCTACCCAAGAAGAAAAAGAAGAGGACGAAAGTGGTTCAGCGGGACCTGCCCCACGAGAACAGGAGCCCACCTACCGCAACCCCAAGCCGCGCGGACGATCCTTCGCCGCGGAAGGTATGTTTGATTTGCCAATTACTGAAATCACCAGCCGCTTAGTTGTCGACGCGATAATTCTTCGCAGGAAACGGTTCCCGACGTTGCCAAGTCCCCGCGAGGATCCTTGGATCCATCCTCTCGCCACCTCGAGGATCAACCACGGGTTTCGGAGGTGGCTCCTCCACCCGACCCGAGCACCACAGGTAACTATTCCCCTCTCGCTCTTTGCCCGAATCTTTGAATGCTGAACTGTCTTCTCGCAGCGCCAGTTTTTGCACAGCCGGGTCTCGCCACCCGGGAGGACGGAGCGAGGGTTACGAATCAGCCTGCCCCTGCGGTTGATTCCTCCCTGCCGGTGGGAGGAAAGACTGCAGAACCTTCCGCGCCTCCATTGGATGCCAGCCATCCTGCGGGAGAGGAGGCCTCCCCCCCCCCCCCCGCTTCCGGCCAAGCCGGGATCACCATTCCAAAATCTACCCCCCAGGAAAAGGAAAGTCAATCCACCTACTCTTTGGAACTGAGGGGGGGGGGGCTGGGCCTTCTCGCCTGCCGTCGACCGGGGGGTCTCGCCAAGCTGCAAGTATGGAATATTTATCACAACAATTCTTTAGCTCTCGCTATATCTGGAGTTCTTTTGCCAGGGGGTACGGGCTCGCGGCCTGGAGCTGAAGTAGAGGAAGAAGAATAAGAAAGAGAGGGGGAAGACGGCGAGAGTTCTCCTTTCCCTTCATCTGACGAGATGGAGGAGATCTTGACTAGTGCCGGGAGCGCTAAAAGACGGGGAAGAAGGTTGTCGCCGTCTTATCGAAGCTCATCCGGCGAGAACGGGTACGTGACCTCGCGGCGAAAGAGTTTCGCCAATCAGTGGAGAAGAGGTTAGAGACCCTAGAGCGGGATTATCTTATCGGCGAGATGGACCGGCCGGGGGGGGGCTTCCGTCGGATCCTCACCCGAAAGGTGCATCGAGCGAATCCGGGATCTGTCCCGCCGGGTCAACCTTGGATGCACTGTTCTGTCGTCCTACTTCAACCCGCAGGCGCCACCCCGGACCAAGCTGCGGAGCAAGGGAAATGGCGGTGAGAGCAAGGGAAATGGCGATGGGAGCCTTATTGAACCGCGAGACCTCTCCTTCTCTTCCATAGGCCTTCCCCTTCTCAGATGTACCCTTATTTATTCACTAGAACTGTAGCTAATAACTCTGCTATTATTGCTTACTCTTTATCCAGTTCTCGCTCAGCGAGAGTAATAACTCTGCTCTTATCCTTAATATTATTATTGTATGCGCATATATGTCATTATCCTGGGCTCTCGGTTGGCGAGAGCAACCTTGCTTCTGCCTATCTTGCTTGCCGCACGCCATCTCACAACGCTTGCGCTACTCATTCGGTCAATCGGTCACTATCACACTTGGGCGGGAAAAACGAAGTGCCGCCGACTAGGGGCGTGCCGGTTATACCCCCGCCGCCTTTTTGAAAACAGTTATCATGATCACGGTTTTCTATAAATAGGGAAGCTCACCTACCACATTCATTTCTCCGACCCCAACCTCTCTCCTCTCCAGTCGCTTTCGCGGTCTCTCGAAAGCTCTCGCTTGTCTTGGCCTTCTCCTTCCGTTCTCGTACGGTTCTTGCTCTCGCCTCCCTCTTGAAGCTCTCGCCTTCAAACTCTTCATCACGATGTCGGGCGGAGGCGAGGGACGATCTAACTGTGCGGAAGCTTTTCAGAAGCACCTTTTTCCTTCCTGCACCCTCACCGTGGACGAGTTCAACCTACTCCAGACTAGCTACGTTCCCGCCGGCTTCACCGCGCGGAACCCAGGCAACCATGATAAGGTAAATACCGCGGGGGAGGGGGAGCTCGCCATCCCTCTTGAGCACTTCGAGGTGGGCTTCCGCCACCCGCTGTGGCCCGAGATGCGACAGGCCCTCCGGTATTATGGAGTGGTTCCCGCGCAACTGAATCCAAATTCGATTGCGGTTCTCGTGGCTTTCATATGCTACATGCGATCCGAGAGGATCGAGTTCAGCCTGCCAATCTTTCGCAAGCTGTTCACCTTCCGCGCCAAAGGAGGGGTGGTGTTCTTCTCAGGACAAATGCTCAAGACAATCGGTCTCACCAACAAGCACCATCACTGGGGCGAGAGGTTCATCTTTGTTTCCGGCGAATTCGGGAACGTGCCTCTCGCGCCTATCTAATACGAGGATGCCGCCTACAAACCCCCCTCCTTGGGCTCGTGCGAGAGCGCCCTCCTTGAGTTCTTTGGAACCAAGGACTTTGACGTCCTCTTCCTTCGGCGAGACGTCGATTCACTCCTCCCTGTGCTCCCAGGCGAAGGTAAGGTCTCGCCTCTATCTTGTTGTTCCTTGTCCTCTCTTGACTTGAGTGTTAACACTTTCGCAGGAGAGCGCGAGATCCCCCTACGCCAACCTTTTGATGAGGCTCGCGCTTCCGGGAGCCAGCCTCCCAAAGACCCGCTGGCTCTCGGAAAAGCCGCGGCGCAAGCTTGCCGGAAAGAGCCGGCCCCGCCTCCTTCATCCGGTGCCGCGAAGCGAAAGCCCGGCGCTCCTCCGCCTCAACCGATCAAAAGGCCCAAGCCAACTGATACCGAGAATGGCAAAGCCGTCATGGTGCCGCCCTCCCAACCTCTCGCTGCAGGCTGCTCCTTTGAGGAGGTCTTACAGGCTGTCAGCGAGATTGCAGCTACTAGGGGCAGCGCTGAGGCCCCTGCCGAGAACCCTCAGGCCCCCGGTGCTACAGAGGGTGGGGGAGCCGCCGTCGGGACCTCCGGCCAGCCTCTGCCTGGGGAGGTGCCGCGGGGCCACCGCAATTTTGATCTCGGCGCGAGGTGCCTGGACATGGAGATCAAGCCGCTGCTACAGTGGGATCCCGACGCCAACAGGGTCTCGATCTCGTCCCTCCTGCCAAGTTGGGCAGAGCGAGATGAGATTACTAGCGAGGCTTTCGCCTTAGGTTGCTGCCTTTACAGCCGGGAGGATGCCAACGTCTACGACAGGATGTCGACCCGGATGCTGTCTTATGACTCCACTCGCGCCCTGATGCGCGGGCTGGAGCTTGCGCATATGTGTGCTCGCCGGAGCATCACCATAGACCGCAATTTCCAGGACATGTTCAAGGCCAGGGATGACGCGGTGGCCCGGGCGGCCACTTTGACGAAGGAGCTGGCAGACGCCCAGCAACTCCTGTCTTCGCGCCAGGCGGAAGGGGTAAGCGAGATCTTCCACGGCACTTACTCTCGCCACTGTAACTCCTTTCCCTTTCATGCTAACCTCCCGCTGCTCAGGATTCCGCCCAAGCCGCGCTTCGCGAGGAGCTGTCCCAGGCGCGGTACGAGAATGTTCTCCTGAGGGACCAGATCTTGCGCCTGGAGGCGAATGCGCCCCCTCCTCTGGACGAGAGACTGAAGAGCCGCTACTACTCGGTTTATGACATCGACAAGCTTCTCCAGGCCAACGCGCAAGCTACCGTCAAGCTGACCTTGGAGACGCTGCGAGACGTCGGATGTCTGGACGAGAGGGGCAAGATCATCACAGCTCCACAGCTCGTTCCCTGGCTCTTCGAGCCTGTTCCAAAGCCCCCGGCGAGCCTGATACCCCACCCTCGGATGTCCCGAAATCCCCTGCTGGGGGTGGCGAGACCTCCGGGGAGAGCTCCGACGAGAGCTCCAGCGGGAGCTCAAGCAGGAGCTCTGAGGGGTACATCCTGTCTCCTTGAGGAGCCCCTTTTTCTTTTATTTTTGCCTCCATGTAAAGCGCGAGACGCTCTAAACTTGTACTTATATAACATATTTATTGCAAACGTTTTCCTTGTAAATGCCTCGTTCTGTTATTGTGAATGTGCTTGATATAATTGTGGCCGAGTGTTTCTTTCGTATGCTTCTGCCGAGGCCCCTGGCCTCCCTAGGGTAGTCTCCCTTAGCGATGAATAGGCGGGAACCTGGCGCAAACTATCTGCCGGGAACATGGCTCACGAGCCCCTAAGACGGGGCCATCCCCCTTCAGGTTGCGCGAACCGTACACGGCTGTCACATAAGGCTTCCGCTTTTCTGTCATTATTAGGTGCCTTCTCGCCGAAAGTCTCCTTCCGCGAGGCCTCCTTGACGGGGGTCTCCCTGCCGAGATCAATTCTCGTCGCGACCTCTCTTATCTTCACCTCTTTTCATTTCGTGCTCCGGTTGCGTTTCTTGCCTTGACCAAGCCAAACCTATCCCCCACAGGCGAGCCTTCGGACCTGCCAGCTAGATGAGAGCCTGCGCAGCGGGTCTACCTGGGGCCGAGCCGAGCTCGGGGTGCCGATGAAGTTTCCACAAACCTAACCTAACCTATCCTAACCTATCCCCCACAGGCGAGCCTTCGGACCTGCCAGCTAGATGAGAGCCTGCGCAGCGGGTCTACCTGGGGCCGAGCCGAGCTCGGGGTGCCGATGAAGTTTCCACAAACCTAACCTATGATATCCTAACCTATCCCCCACAGGCGAGCCTTCGGACCTGCCAGCTAGATGAGAGCTTGCGCAGCGGGTCTACCTGTGGCAGAGCCGAGCTCGGGGTGCCGATGACGTTCTCAAACCAACCAAACCTATCCCCAACAGGCGAGCCTTCGGACCTGCCAGCTAGATAAGAGCCTGCGCAGCGAGTCTACCTGGGGCCGAGCCGAGCTCGGGGTGCCGACGACGTTCTCAAACCAACCAAACCTATCCCCCCACAGGCGAGCCTTCGGACCTGCCAGCTAGATGAGAGCCTGCGCAGCGGGTCTACCTGGGGCCGAGCCGAGCTCGGGGTGCCGATGACGATCTCAAACCAAACAAACCTATTGTAAGACCCCCCCTCCCCGGATCCCAAAACACGGCACGAAGGGGGAGTCTTAGGCCCGGAACAGCCGCCTTGCGGTAGCATTAGCACACGGGCTAACCTGTACCACAAGACGCCTATTCCGCCGGCTACAACAATATCAATATAACATGCCAACCCAACCAAATAAGTAAGCAAGAGAAGTCAAAATCCACACTAAGTTATAATGTCCAAATACATCAATAAAGAGAAGCTAAAATATGCTTCTACCATATATCAGAGTACAGCTAAACATTGCCCAAACAGGCTACATCAGAGTATCAAATACTAACATCAGTAACTGACGGTATCGACGGCACCGTCACCTCAGGCCCTGTCCTCCTGGCCTGGCTGTCCTGCTGCGTAGTCTGCTGCTGCTCCACCTGCGGCGTGACCTCCTAAAAAAAGGGAGACGTAGCAACCGTTAGTCGAAACGACTAAGTGGTTTCACATCCGCTCCCCCGGCGACTCCTCGGCACCGGGCGGAGAAAAGGAACAAGAGTATAGTATATAACAAGTATGCAAGTAAAGAAAGTACAAGCAGGTGGCAGTAGTGTAAGAGTAACAGTATCATAATCAGCATTTATGTAAGAGCTACACTAAACTAGCAAGTATAAGTAACAGCAGGAAAGTAACTTAACTTATAAGAATGCACATACAAACTTATAAGTTAAGGATCGGGTTACATAAAAGTAACTCATCGTATAAGAGTGCCCATACAAATTTATACGATGAGGATCTTGTTGTGCAATGATATGATGCATGATGATGCAATGACTCACCCATGCAATTGCTATGTCGACACAGACTATAGTTCCCACTTTTCGAGGCAGGTAGCTAACCTCTCAGGCATCAGCCGCCGTGGCCAGGCGGTGACAGTAGAACGGGCACTTCTACTACTAGGCGGGTATCACACTACTTCACCTAGGCCTCCGTACGCCTCAACGCTAAGAACACAACAGCGGAGCCCATGCGTACTATGGCCCAGCGGGGTCTTGGGTAGATGTGCACCAAGAACACAGCCCGAACTGGCCTTGCGTGACCCGGAAGGGGCCTCAGAAGAAAGCACGAGGACACAGCCCAACCGTTCACATGGTCGGAGGGGCCTCGGGACGTGAACACCGAGGACACAGCCCAAACCGACCAAGTCTAACTGCCAACTCCCGTCGGTGTGACGACTGGCGAGCCCGTAGACCTGCCACACTATCCCTAACCCAGGATTACGACACCGCGTGTCGACTCACACCACATGCAATTCACAACCTCATCACACCATGGAAGGGGCCTCGGAGTGAGCACGAGGGCACAGCCCAACCATCCATCCACACCTTATCTCAACACAACCAAAACAAGAGGCGGTCAACACCGCCCTTACAAACTTACACAATGATACCCATAGGAAGGCGACGGTCTAAGTATTGGACTACCAAATTCAATCCACTATTCAACATTCACATGGCCATGAGTTATCCTTCTATATGTCATATCAGGTGACTTCAACACAATATATCAAGATGCATATGTATAAAAATCTACTAACTTTAAACAAGTCAAATCATTCAAGTATACTATCTTACAATTCTATCACATGAAATCCGATTAATAATCTTCATCATTTATGCAACTGAATTAATTATTCATAAGAGTTTATCCAAGCCTCAGGGTTACCTGTAACATTAGTTTCTTCGAATCCAAATCCAAATATTATAAACCCAGATTTTTAAGTGCAGGAATAGTCTGGACAGCAACTTCAACCGGAGATTCCCGAGGCTACAGGAATCCGGTGACGTCGTGTAACCCCTCGATGGAAAGGTATTTCCGACGTCTACAACTCTCGTATTCAGACCTCAACCCAGATTTGACGTTATCCTATCTGAAATCGGACTTGAAGTCTGCTGCGTACAGAACACAGTTTCTGTGTACAGGAACTGCCGGACAGCAAACTCGATTAGGTTTTCCCGGGGCCACAGACATCACCTGAAGTCGTGCAACCACTCGTTGGAAAGGTATTTCCAAGGGCTTCAACTTTCGTGTTTAGCCGAAAGCCCAGATCTGGCCTTATCCATTGGGAAAATGGCCTAGAAGATTGCTGCGCGCAGAATACAGATTCTGCGCGCATCTTAAAGGAAAATGAACGGCATCGGTTCGTCTTCCTCCTCAAGGCGATCGTTCCTAAATTTTCCAGAAATATTCTCCTCACTTATTCAACCTCAAAGGTCATAAACTCCTCACGAGACCATCCACCCATCGTCATATTGAAGAAAAGGGGAAGGGTTGAAGAGATCTAAAGTCTAGAACACAAGTTCTAACATGGCCTAACCTAGAAATCTTCTCCTCTCCATCAAGACTCTCTTGAGTCGATGCCTCTCCTAAATATCTAAGATCTAGCACCAAGGGAGAGGGTAGGAAACTCACATTGGCTCCAGCGGTACCACCATTTCTTGCCATGGATCGCGTAGTTCTCCTCGGCGGCATTTCTCTTTCACGGCGATGGCGAATCACCTCCGGTAGAACTTGCTCCAGCGGTTTTCCTCTCACCAGGAGTTCTCACAGGAGATAGGGGGTGAAATGAGAGTGAAAACGGCTAGGGTTTCCTCTGCCCCTTATAAACAAAATATGACACGGGTAGGGACACGGCCGTGTCCGTACCCGTGTCCCGCTTCCGCGAAACGGTCGTGGCGGTTTCCATGTCGATTCAATGTTTGACACGGGTAGGGACACGTCCGTGTCCCGACCCGTGTTCACATGACACGGCCGTGTGCCTGGCCGTGTCATTGGCCGTGTACTTCTTGAATTACATCTCGACACTTCTCGTCGAGCTCAACTCGACGCACACGGGTAGGGACACGCCCGTGTCACTACCCGTGTCCCCCGCTCGACTATCTCGACGCATCTCGACGATCTCGACACGCTTCGTCGAGACCATCTCGACGCACACGGGTAGGGACACGGCCGTGTCACTACCCGTGTCACCTGGTGTCGACACAGTTCGACGGTCTCGACACGGCTCGTCGAGCTCAACTCGACGCACACGGGTAGGGACACGCCCGTGTCACTACCCGTGTCACTTGGTGTCGACACAGTTCGACGATCTCGACACGCCTCGTCGAGCTCAACTCGACGCACACGGGTAGGGACACGCCCGTATCACTACCCGTGTCACGCCCGTGTCTTTTTACACTGATTTCTCCACTTCTCCACAAGTGCAGTCCAATTCCCTGCACTTCTCAGGACTTGAGTCAACCCTCCTGACTCAAAAAACACACACTAGGGGCCTAGAGCGATTCGGGACGTTACAAATCCTATAAACAAAATAAAAGATTTCGTCCCCGAAATCAGGCTTAGGCTGTGTGGAGAAAAGCTTAACAGGAAATTTATCATATGTTTTTTTTTAAATAAGATTACCTTGGACAAACAACTCCGGGTAGTGTTGCCGCATCAAATCCATAGGCTCCCAGGTGTACTCCTCCTTCCCATGATTCATCCATAGCACCTTCACTAAGGGGACACTTTTGCGGCGTAATGTTCTTGTCTCGCTGTCAACAATTCGTACCGGCTCTAGTCGCACAGACCTATCCGACGCCACCGCACCATCAGTAGTGGGAATAAATTGGTCGGGCCGCAATAGTGCTTTCCGAAGCGACGATACATGGAACACGTCGTGAAGATTTTCTAGTTCTGGTGGTAACTCCAACCGATAGGCCAACGGGCCAATCCTTTCTAATATAGTATAAGGCCCAACATACCTTGGGCTGAGCTTTTTCACTCCACGCACCGCGAAACTCCATGCATCGGCCGAATCTTAAGGAACACTTTTTCGCCCACTTGGAATTCCACCATCCGGTGCTTTTTATTGTAATATTTGCCTGTCGACTTTGAGCCTCCAACATGCGGTCTCTTATCAATCTGACAGTCACATCAGTATCATCTATGTATTCATTCCCCAATGCCTTCGGATCTTCATCCTGAACCCAAGACAAGGGGGTCCTACACCTTCTTCCGTAAAGGGCTTCATGGGGCGTCATACCGATGCTCGCTTGATGACTATTATTGTAGGAGAATTCCACCAGGGGCAAGAGTCTTTCCCACGGCTCTCCTCTGTCCAACACACATAACCTTAATAAATCCTCCAGTGTTCTGATGGTCCGTTCTGACTGCCCGTCCGTCTGAGGATGAAATGCGGTACTAAAGGTTAGGCGTGAGCCCAAATACGCCTGTACCGCCTTCCACTCATTGGATGTAAACCGACCATCCCGATCCGAAACAATTGTTTTGAGCACGCCATGATACCGTACAAATTGCTCCACAAAAAGGCGCACCAAAACATCCACGTGTGCTTCCTTCTTCATTGGAATGAACCGGGCCACCTTTGTCAGTCGATCCACAATAACCCACACCGAATCATTCCCGGAGCGTGAGCGAGGTAGCCCATGGACAAAGTCCATGGAGATATCCTCAAACTTCCATTCGGGAATTGGCAGAGACTGCAACAAACCACCGGGACTCCTGCATTCAGCCTTCACCCTTTGGCAAGCTTCGCAATGTGTAACATAGTACCGGACATCCTTTTTCATTTCCGGCCAACACATGGTCTTTCGCAATCCGCGTACATCTTAGCAATACCCGGGTGCACTGAATATTGAGAGGAATGTGCCTCTCTCAAGATATCCTCCCGAATTTTGCCGCCCTTGGGAATATAGAGTCGGCCACGAAAATAAACAAGACCGTCTTTGAGTGTGTACTCATCGGTGGTCCCATCCTCAATTGCCTTGATTGCCGGGGCCAAGGCCGCATCCATTCCTTGCTCCACCCGAATCCGGTCTCGGATATCACAAACTATGCTCATGTTGGCCAAATACTCCGCATACTCGGCCGAAGGAGCCTTGAATACTAGAGTAATTTCCATCTCCTCGATCATCCGAGCCAACTCCATACTCATCAACTGAGACTCTGGGCTAGAGCCTGACGCTTTTCTACTCAAGGCATCGGCTACCGAGTTCGCTTTCCCGGGTGGTAGTTCATGGTAAACTCATAGTCGCATAGAAATTCCAACCACCGCCGTTGTCTCAGGTTCAACTCCTTCTGAGTGTGGACATACTTCAAGTTCTTGTGATCGGAAAAGATCTCGCAGTGTACGCCATATAGGTAATGCCTCCAGACCTTCAAAGCGAAGACCACTGCTCCCAACTCCAAATCATGAACCGGGTAATTGATTTCATGTTTCTTTAACTGCCTTGAAGCATATGCGATCACGTGCCCATGCTGCATCAATACCGCTCCCATCCCTTGATATGAAGCGTCCGTGTAAACTTGGAATCCTTCCTTCCCCGACGGAAGTGCGAGGATGGGGGCGGAGGTAAGCCTATCCTTCAGCTCTTGAAATGCCGCTTCACATTGAGGTGTCCACTCAAATGGCACACCCTTCTTCGTCAAGGAGGTAAGGGGAAGAGCGATCTTGGAGAATCCTTTCACGAACTTGCGGTAGTACCCAGCAAGTCCAAGAAAGCTTCGTACATCGGCCGCCGACTTCAAGGGCGACCACTCCTTCACGGCTCGCACCTTCGCTGGATCCACCGCTAATCCTGCTCCACTGATCACATGCCCCAAGAAGGCTACCTCCTTAAGCCAGAATTCACACTTGCTAAACTTGGCATACAAGGCATGCTCCTTCAATTTCTTCAAAACCAAGGTCAGGTGCTCGACATGCTCCTCCTCCGTCTTTGAGTAGACCAAGATGTCGTCGATGAAAACAATGACGAAGATGTCCAAATACGGTTCAAACACCTTGTTCATCAAGCTCATGAAGGCCGAAGGGGCATTTGTGAGCCCAAACGGCATCACTGTGAACTCATACAAACCATATCTCGAACTGAAGGCCGTTTTCTGGATGTCCCCTTCTTGTATCCTCAACTGATAGTATCCGGAGCGCAAATCCAATTTAGAAAACCAATGTGCTCCCACTAGTTGATCGAACAACTCATCGATCCGAGGTAGTGGGTAAGTGTTCCGTACCGTCAACCGATTGAGTTCTCGATAATCTATGCACAATCGCAGGGTTCCATCCTTCTTCTTTACGAACAGCACAGGGGCTCCCCATGGTGATGAACTGGGGCGAACGAACCCTGAATCTACTAGTTCTTGCAATTGAACTCTAAACTCCGCGAGTTCTTTCGGAGCCATTCTGTACGGAGCCTTGGATACAGGCTTGGCACCTGGTACTAGATTGATCTGGAAGTCAACCTCTCTATGCGGAGGTAATCCTGGTAGCTTCTCAGGAAATACCTCGGGAAAATCCCGCACAACCCGTACATCCTTTAATTCCAACGCTTCCTCCTTCAACTCGAACCAGATCATGAAGACCTCGTCCCCCTTCCTATGAGCTTTTACAACCTGGACGGAAGATAACATCATGCGAGGTGCGAAGCCAATACCTTGGAAGATGACGTCAGAGTCTCCATGTCTCAAATAGATCCGCTTCTCCGCGCAGTCGATCCTCGCGAAGTGCCAATCCAGCCATGCCATGCCCAAAATGATGTCAAACTCCGGCATTCTCAGAACCGTGGCCGGCGTATCAAAGGCCTTCCCATCAATAAATAACTCCAACTCGCACTTGGCGGTCGCGATCATCTCCGAGCCGTCCGGAAGGCGTACTCGTCGGGCTATGCCGGTAAAGTACTGTACACCCCCCATGTCTTTTATGAAATCCTCGGACACAAATGAGTGTGAGGCACCGGTATCAAACAGCGCATAGGCTGTCTTCCCGCCAATAATCACGTTGCCTAAGTACCAACAACCAAAACTTATTGCTAGTGGCTAGTAAGTTCTAATCAATTCAAGTTAGACCATGCAAATATGTAAATTAATTAAATCATACCTGCAATCACATCTTGTGGGTTCCGTTCCTGCGCCATGTCAAGCGCGTACACCTGATCCCGGACCTGACCGAGGTTTCCTCTTGGCGGTCCTCGTCCTCGACCACGCATATATCCCCGCCCTCGTGGAGCTGCTGGAGGGAGAGCAGGAGGGAGAGCAGGAGGGAGAGCAGGAGGGGCGTTCCCATATAGCTGCGGGCAAAAACGCCGGATGTGGCCCGGCTGGTTGCATTCGAAGCACACCAGACCACGACGCCCTTCAGGTTGTTTGAAATCGCTGAGGCTGTGGGGGTGGAGGCAACGCAGGCGGCTGCGGAACTAGATGCTCCACCCTATAGTTTCGGTGGACACGCCCTCCACCTCTTTGATAACCTCTTCCTCCTCTGAAGTCCCGCCTCCTTCTATTGCTTGGGCCGGCTTCCATCACGTCCTCCGCAGGCCTCTTACTACATCCCAGGTGGTCCGCCTCCAATCTTTTCGCCATATCAATGATCTCTGCCAAGCTACCATCCGCTATAAACAAAAGGGACTGCCTTAGGGGATCTCGCAGCCCTTTATAGAAGCGCTTGGCATAACCTCTGTCATCCAACTCATAAGAATCCGCAAACCTTGCGAGATGCTGGAATTCCCGCTGGTATTCTGTAACCGACTTTGATCCCTGCTTTAGTAGAAGGAACCTCTGCTCAAGCTCATCTCGGGCCGATGTAGGGATAAAGTGTTCCAAGAAAACACCCGAGAATTCACTCCAACTTATCTCTGTGTAGATCCGGCCTTGGAAGGTAGAGCCCATGAGGGACTTCCACCACCTCTTCGCATGTAAGTCCAAGACGGACACTGCCAATGTCACTGCCATGTTGGCTGGGCAACGGATACCAGCCAACAACTCCTGTATCGTGTCTAGTCATTCCTTTGTACGTACGGCTGACTCCGTCCCAAGGTAGACGGGAGGGGAGAGAGCCCGGAAGGTGCTCAGCCAGTTGGAGCTCGGGGCCTGTTGTTGCACCGGAGCCTGCTGTGCCTTAAAAGCATTAAGAATGGCGGTGAGCGTCTGCCCCAACTCAGACTGTTCGAACTGAGTGGGTATGGGAGGGGTAGGAGTACCCCCCATCGGCTCAACATGCAGTGGAACCTACACATACACGACAAATTTGTGGTCAGGTTGGCTAAACTTAAGGTCAAAGTTGGACAAACTTAATGTGAATTACATATGGGCACACCACTGCTTCCGCTAAGTCAGTTTGTCCCCAAACTGACTAACCAAACGGGGGTGGCACATTGTTGAATGACTTCTTAGTTGAGGATCGTGGCAAACTGATACCATTTGTAAGACCCCCCCTCCCGGATCCAAAACACGACACGAAGGGGGAGTCTTAGGCCCGGAACAGCCGCCTTGCGGTAGCATTAGCACACGGGCTAACCTGTACCACAAGACGCCTATTCCGCCGGCTACAATAATATCAATATAACATGCCAACCCAACCAAATAAGTAAGCAAGAGAAGTCAAATCCACACTAAGTTATAATGTCCAAATACATCAATAAAGAGAAGCTAAAACATGCTTCTACCATATATCAGAGTACAGCTAAACATTGCCCAAACGGGCTACATCAGAGTATCAAATACTAACATCAGTAACTGACGGTATCGACGGCACCGTCACCTCAGGCCCTGTCCTCCTGGCCTGGCTGTCCTGCTGCGTAGTCTGCTGCTGCTCCACCTGCGGCGTGACCTCCTAAAAAAGGGAGACGTAGCAACCGTTAGTCGAAACGACTAAGTGGTTTCACATCCGCTCCCCCGGCGACTCCTCGGCACCGGGCGGAGAAAAGGAACAAGAGTATAATATATAACAAGTATGCAAGTAAAGAAAGTACAAGCAGGTGGCAGTAGTGTAAGAGTAACAGTATCATAATCAGCATTTATGTAAGAGCTACACTAAACTAGCAAGTATAAGTAACAGCAAGAAAGTAACTTAACTTATAAGAATGCCCATACAAACTTATAAGTTAAGGATCGGGTTACATAAAAGTAACTCATCGTATAAGAGTGCCCATACAAACTTATACGATGAGGATCTTGTTGTGCAATGATATGAAATGCTATGAATGCTATGCAATGACTCACCCATGCACACTCATGCAATTGCTATGTCGACACAGACTATAGTTCCCACTTTTCGAGGCAGGTAGCTAACCTCTCAGGCATCAGCCGCCGTGGCCAGGCGGTGACAGTAGAACAGGCACTTCTACTACTAGGCGGGTATCACACTACTTCACCTAGGCCTCCGTACGGCTCAACGCTAAGAACACAACAGCGGAGCCCATGCATACTATGGCCCAGCGGGGTCTTGGGTAGATGTGCACCAAGAACACAGCCCGAACTGGCCTTGCGTGACCCGGAAGGGGCCTCGGAAGAAAGCACTAGGACACAACCCAACCGTTCACATGGTCGGAGGGGCCTCGGGACGTGAACACCGAGGACACAGCCCAAACCGACCAAGTCTAACTGCCAACTCCCGTCGGTGTGACGACTGGCGAGCCCGTAGACCTGCCACACTATCCCTAACCCAGGATTACGACACCGCGTGTCGACTCACACCACATGCAATTCACAACCTCATCACACCATGGAAGGGGTCTCGGAGTGAGCACGAGGGCACAGCCCAACCATCCATCCATACCTATCTCAACACAACCAAAACAAGAGGCGGTCAACACCGCCCTTACAAACTTACACAATGGCTACCCATAGGAAGGCGACGCTCTAAGTATTGGACTACCAAATTCAATCCACTATTCAACATTCACATGGCCATGAGTTATCCTTCTATATGTCATATCAGGTGACTTCAACACAATATATCAAGATGCATATGTATAAAAATCTACTAACTTTAAACAAGTCAAATCATTCAAGTATACTATCTTACAATTCTATCACATGAAATCCGATTAATAATCTTCATCATTTATGCAACTGAATTAATTATTCATAAAGTTTATCCAAGCCTCAGGGTTACCTGTAACATTAGTTTCTTCGAATCCAAATCCAAATATTATAAACCCAGATTTTTAAGTGCAGGAATAGTCTGGACAGCAACTTCAACCGGAGATTCCTGAGGCTACAGGAATCCGGTGACGTCGTGTAACCCCTCTATGGAAAGGTATTTCCGACGTCTACAACTCTCGTATTCAGACCTCAACCCAGATTTGACGTTATCCTATCTGAAATCGGACTTGAAGTCTGCTGCGTACAGAACACAGTTTCTGTGTACAAGAACTGCCGGACAGCAAACTCGATTAGGTTTTCCCGGGGCCACAGACATCACCTGAAGTCGTGTAACCACTCGTTGGAAGGTATTTCCAAGGGCTTCAACTTTCGTGTTTAGCTGAAAGCCCAGATCTGGCCTTATCCATTGGGAAAATGGCCTAGAAGATGCTGCGCGCAGAATACAGATTCTGCGCGCATCTTAAAGGAAAATGAACGGCATCGGTTCGTCTTCCTCCTCAAGGCGATCGTTCCTAAATTTTCCAGAAATATTCTCCTCCCTTATTCAACCTCAAAGGCCATAAACTCCTCACGAGACCATCCACCCATCGTCATATTGAAGAAAAAGGGAAGGGTTGAAGAGATCTAAAGTCTAGAACACAAGTTCTAACATGGCCTAAACCTAGAAATTTTCTCCTCTCCATCAAGACTCTCTTGAGTCGATGCCTCTCCTAAATATCTAAGATCTAGCACCAAGGGAGAGGGTAGGAAACTCACATTGGCTCCAGCGGTACCACCATTTCTTGCCATGGATCGCGTAGTTCTCCTCGGCGGCATTTTCTCTTTCACGGCGATGGCGAATCACCTCCGGTAGAACTTGCTCCAGCGGTTTTCCTCTCACCAGGAGTTCTCACAGGAGATAGGGGGTGAAATGAGAGTGAAAACGGCTAGGGTTTCCTCTGCCCCTTATAAACAAAATATGACACGGGTAGGGACACGGCCGTGTCCGTACCCGTGTCCCGATTCCGCGAAACGGCCGTGGCGGTTTCCATGTCGATTCAATGTTTGACACGGGTAGGGACACGTCCGTGTCCCGACCCGTGTTCACATGACACGGCCGTGTGCCTGGCCGTGTCATTGGCCGTGTACTTCTTGAATTACATCTCGACACTTCTCGTCGAGCTCAACTCGACGCACACGGGTAGGGACACGCCCGTGTCACTACCCGTGTCCCCCGCTCGACTATCTCGACGCATCTCGACGATCTCGACACGCTTCGTCGAGACCATCTCGACGCACACGGGTAGGGACACGGCCGTGTCACTACCCGTGTCACCTGGTGTCGACACAGTTCGACGGTCTCGACACGGCTCGTCGAGCTCAACTCGACGCACACGGGTAGGGACACGCCCGTGTCACTACCCGTGTCACTTGGTGTCGACACAGTTCGACGATCTCGACACGCCTCGTCGAGCTCAACTCGACGCACACGGGTAGGGACACGCCCGTGTCACTACCCGTGTCACGCCCGTGTCTTTTTACACTGATTTCTCCACTTCTCCACAAGTGCAGTCCAATTCCCTGCACTTCTCAGGACTTGAGTCAACCCTCCTGACTCAAAAACACACACACTAGGGGCCTAGAGCGATTCGGGACGTTACACCTATCCCCCACAGGCGAGCCTTCAGACCTGCCAGCTAGATGAGAGCCTGCGCAGCGGGTCTACCTGGGGCCGAGCGAGCTCGGGGTGCCGATGACGTTTCTCAAACCAACCAAACCTATCCCCACAGACGAGCCTTCAGACCTGCCAGCTAGATGAGAGCCTGCGCGCGGGTCTACCTGGGGCCGAGCCGAGCTCGGGGTGCCGATGAAGATCTCAAACCAAACAAACATATCCCCCACAGGCGAGCCTTCGGACCTGCCAGCTAGATGAGAGCCTGCGCAGCGGGTCTACCTGGGGTCGTGCCGAGCTCGGGGTGCCGATGAAGTTCTCAAACCAACCAAAATTATCCCCCACAGGCGAGCCTTCGGACCTGCCAGGTAGATGAGAGCCTGCGCAGCGGGTCTACCTGGGGCCGAGCTGAGCTCGGGGTGCCGATGACGATCTCAAACCAAAACCTATCCCCCACAGGCGAGCCTACGGACTTGCCAGCTACATGAGAGCCTGCGCAGCGGGTCTACCTGGGGCCGAGCCGAGCTCGGGGTGCCGATGAAGTTCTCAAACCAAACAAACCTATCCCCCATAGACGAGCCTTCGTACCTGCCAGCTAGATGAGAGCCTGCGCAGCGGGTCTACCTGGGGCCGAGCCGAGCTCGGGATGCCGATGAAGATCTCAAACCAAACAAACCTATCCCCCACAGGCGAGCCTTCGGACCTGCCAGCTAGATGAGAGCCTGCGCAGCGGGTCTACCTGGGGCCGAGCCGAGCTCGGGGTGCCGATGAAGTTCTCAAACCAACCAAACCTATCCCCCATAGGCGAGCCTTCAGACCTGCCAGCTAGATGAGAGCCTGCGCAGCGGGTCTACCTGGGGCCGAGCCGAGCTCGGGGTGCCGATGACGATCTCAAACCAAAACCTATCCCCCACAGGCGAGCCTTCGAACCTGCCAGCTAGATGAAAGCCTGCGCAGCGGGTCTACCTGGGGCCGAGCCGAGCTCGGGGTGCCGATGAAGTTTTCAAACCAAACAAACCTATCCCCCACAGGCGAGCCTTCGGACCTGCCAGCTAGATGAGAGCCTGCGCAACGGGTCTACCTGGGGCCGAGCCGAGCTCGGGGTGTCGATGACGATCTCAAACCAAACAAACCTATCCCCCACAGGCGAGCCTTCGGACCTGCCAGCTAGATGAGAGCCTGCGCAGCGGGTCTACCTGGGGCCGAGCCGAGCTCGGGTATTACAAAGCACATAATTGCATTATATTAAAAAATTTGACAATAGTCAAGAGAAAATCAACTGATGTAGTATAACAAGCTTATTTTTGAGATACATGGTTACATCCTTCCCCTTCATGGGTAGAAGCATTTGAGGTCATCACCGCTCCAGGTGTGACTTAGGGCCCTCCCCTCGACGTCCTTGAGGTAGTATCCTCCTGTTCCCAGGACTTCCTTCACTATATACGGTCCTTCCCAGTTCGGGTTAAGCTTGCCCACGGGAGCCGACCTTCCTGCTGCGTCAACCTTTCTCAGCACCAGATCCCCTCCGGCAAACTTCTCGACCCTGACATGCTTATCAAAATACTTGGCCATCCGCCGCTTGATCTCTTCCTGTCGGATAGCTGCCACGTCTCGCAGTTCTTCAACCATATCCAGCGAGAGGCGTTGCCCCTCCTCATTCTCCAACCTCCAAGCCTCATCTCCTTCGCCCGCGGGTGTGATTCGCGGAGACCGGACCCCGAACTCTACTGGTAGGACGACCTCACACCCATGAGAAAGCTTGAAGGGGATCTCACCGGTGGCCGTGTTCGGGGTTGTTCGCAGGGCCCACAGGACCGAGGGGAGCTGCTCCACCCAATTTCCCTTTAAGTTCTCCACCCTTTTCTTTAGTAGGTTTACAATGATCTTGTTCGCCGCTTCCACCTGGCCGTTTACTCCGGGGGTGGTGGACAGAGGCAAACCGGAGGTCTATCCCCAGTTTAGCGCAGAAGCTGATGAACTCCTCGCTGGCAAACTGGGGGTCGTTATCTGTCACTATCGCTTGGGGCAACCCGTGTCTGCAAATGATCTCCCCCCAGATGAAGTTCCTGATGACCTGTGAGGTGACCTTGACCAAGGCTTTAACTTCCAGCCACTTTGAGAAATAATCGATCATGACCAAGAGAAACCTCCTCTGCCCACTAGTCGGAGGAAAGGGTCCAACGAAATCCATTCCCCAGATGGCAAACGGCCACGGTGCCGTGATACTTCGGAGCCTTTGAGCTGCCAAGAGCTGAAGGGGGCGCAGAGCTGACATTTTTGACATCTCCTTGCAAACTCCGTGGCATCCTTCCTTAGGGTGGGCCAGAAGTACCCCTGCCTGACCACCCTTGCCTCCAACGTCCTCCCTCCAGAATGACTGCCGCACTCGCCCGAATGCACCTCTTCCAAGATCATCGGGATCTCTTCTTCGGTCACACATCTGGTAGGAGTCCGGACAACATTTTACGATGCAGGACCCCTTGTACCACTAGGTAGTGAGCTGCCTTGCGCCTGAAGCTCCTCCCGTCCTTGGCCCCTTCGGGGAGTCCACCGGTGGTTAGGAAGGTCACCAATGGATCCACCCACGAGGGTCGCCGATCCACCACCATCAACTCTCCCTCCTCGATAGCCAGTCGAAATAGCTCCGTCAAGGTCCCTCCTCCCCGAGGTCCAAACTTAGCCAATCGATCGGCAGCCACGTTTTTCTCCCTTGGAACATGTTGGATGGAGAATGACCGGAACCCACCGATGATCGCCCTAACCTTGGAGAGGTATTGGGTGAGGGTAGGTTCCCGAGCTTCAAACTCCCCTCGGATCTGTGACGCTACTACCAGGGAGTCCGTGAAATCTTCCACATCCCGAATCTCCAGCTCCTTTGCTAAGCAAAGACCGACGATCACGGCCTCATACTCCGCTTGATTGTTAGTCACCGTGAAATGGTAAACCACTGTCTGCTCTATCACGACCCCTGAGGGCTGATCAGCACCACTCCTCCCCCTAGGGAGTGTTTTCCCGAGGCCTCATCGACCATCATCTTCCATGCTTCTCGTGGCTGCTGCTCCCCTCCTTGACTTCAACAATGTAGTCTGCTAGGAAGTCCGCCACTGCCTGCGCCTTGATGGAGAGTCTTGGGATAAAAGAGATGTCGAACTCGCTTAGCTCAATAGACCACTTAGCAAGTCTCCCCGAGTGCTCTACTCCCTCGAAGATCTTACGAAGAGGATGGTCGGTTACCACCCTAATCAAATGTGCTTGAAAGTATGGACGAAGTTTCCTTGCAGAGATGACCAAGGCGTATGCTAGTTTTTCGAGAATGGGGTAGCGGAGCTCTGATTTCCGCAATATCCGGCTGACGTAGTAGACGGGCAGTTGCTTCTTTCCTTCTTCCCTCACTAGGACGGAGCTTACCGCCTCCGCTCCCACTCCGAGATACAAGGTCAGGTCCTCCCCTTCTTTCGGACTCTGAAGCAGAGGGGCCTGAGAGAGCTGCCTCTTCAGCCCCTGGAAGGCTTCCTCGCACTCGGCGGTCCACTCAAACTGCTGGTTCCCCGCAACACTTTAAAGAATGAGGAACACTTGTCTCCCGATCTGGAGAGGAACCTGCTCAACCCTGCCAGTTTGCCTGTCAAACGTTGGACCTCCTTGGCATCGCGAGGTGACTCCAAATCCAGGATGACCTTCACCTTGTCCGGGTTGGGCTCCACCCCTGCCGGAGTCAAGAGATGCCCAAGGAACTTCCCGCGGTTAGCCCCGAAGACATTTCAAGGGGTTCAGCCTCATCTTAAACCTCCTCAAGGTGGCGAACGTATCTCCCAAATCTTTCAGGTGTGAGTCCATGCATTTGCTTTTGATTATTAGGTCATCGACATAGACCTCCAAGTTTCTCCCCTCTGATCTCGAAAGACCCTATCCATCATGCGCTGGTAGGTAGCCCCTGTGTTCTTCAACTCAAAGGGCATCATTTTGTAACTGAAGCATCCCTCCCTCGTGATGAAGGAAACATCCTTGATATCAGGAGGATGCATCCGGATCTGGTGATAACCTGAAAAAGCATCCAAAAAGCTCATGACAGAAAAACCGACGGCTGAATCAACCAGTGCGTCGATCCGAGGCAGGGGGTAGTAATCCTTAGAGCATGATTTATTTAACAAAGAAAAGTCGATACACATTCTCCATTTACCGCCCCCATTTTTAACCATTACCACATTCGAGATCCAGCCCGGATACTGGATCTCTGAGATGAAGCCAGCTTCCAGGAGCTTCTTGATCTCTTCGCGGATGGGCTCCTCCAGCTTGGTAGCGATGACCCTCATCTTTTGGCGTATGGGGCGAGTGCGGGGGTCCAAGTTCAGGCGGTGGCAGGCCACGTCCGCGTTGATGCCCGGCATGTCTGCCGCGCTACAAGCGAAGATGTCGATGTTGCTTTGAATGCAGGCCCGCACCCGCTCCCGGTCCTCGGGACTCAAGCCTCCGCTGACCCGCACCCTTTGCATATGCCCTGCTCTCGTGAAGACCTCCATCTCCACCACTTCTTCGGCCGGCTCCAGCCGCGACTGCTCCCATCCCACCCTTACCTCTTCCTCTAACTCCAGCTCCTCCCTTCCTTCCTCCTCAATCTCCATCGCCTCTTCCGGCCCCTCCTGCTGCTGCTCGTCCTCCCTTCCTCCCTGGACCTCTCCTTCAGCTCCTCCTGCTTCTTGTTCTTCTACTTCCATCGCCCCTTCCGGGCTCTCCTGCTCCTCTTCCCCTCGGACCACCTGCACATCTCCTCCCTGCTGCTTCTCAGTCTCCTCTCCTCTGACTTCCTCTTCAGCTATCTCTCTCGCCTCCTCCAGGCCCATCTCCTCTTCCTCAACATCCTCCTCAAGCGCCGCCATCTCCATCTCCAATTCCTCTGCCTCTGCCATCCATGATATGGTGTTGACTGCTGTAACGTAGCATTGTCTTGCCACCTTCGGGTCCCCTCTTACCCTGACCTGCACCCCTCCATTGTTGAACTTGAGGCACTGATGGAACGAGGAGGGGACACGGCGAAAAGCGCTAATGAGGGGCGCCCAAAGATGGCGTTATAGCTGCTCGGGCGTCCACGATCACGAACCTGCAGTTCCGCGACACGCCCCCAACTTCACGTGCAGCCCTACTCCTCCTTCTACTTCCTTCCTTTCTCCGGAGAACCCAAACAATGGTCCATCCGAAGCCAGGATCCTCTTCCCTTCCACCCTCATCTCATCGAAGGCCTTTTTGAAGACGACATTCACCGAGCTCCCGTTGTCTACTAGTATCCTCGAGATCGTATAATTTTCCACCGCCGTTTGGATCGCCAGGGCGTCACAGAACGGATCTTCGTAGTCTGGCATGTCCGTTGACGAGAAAGTGATTTTCTCTTCTGGTGGGGGCGCCTGGGAGGTAGAGGCGACCCCCCTTCGGTACATGGTTTGCAGGCTCCCCTTGCGGGTTGCCTCAATCCCCACTCCTCCGTGAATCACCCCGATTCCTCCCGGGTCCCCACATCTACCCGATCTTCGCACCTATCTTCCACCTCGCCCTGCTGCACCTCTACTATCCTCACCGGTGGATCCTGCCTTCCTGCTCCTCTTGCTTCCCTTATTTCTAAGAATTCCGGGCAGGTGGCCGTTGCGTGACCTTCCTCCTGGTGGAAGTCACAAAAGAGCAACGCATCCCCACCCCTTCTTCCTTCCCCTCTTCCTCTTCTTCCTCCTCCTCGAGCTCCTCTTCTCGCTCCTCTTCCTCTTCCCACTTCCATGGCCTCTTGCGGTGGTGGGACACGACCCCTCGGCTCCTGCCTCCACGCCGGTTGGTCGAACCTCCTTGGTTCTCGTAGGTTATCTCTCCCCTGGTAGCCTCCTCCTTGGTTCTGGGGGCGACCCTCCTGGGGCCTCCAACCCAACCGGTTGTTCGGCTCCCGGGCCCCCCATCCCTGCTGCTGGTCATGCCTTCGAGGCTCTTCCCACCTCCTTTCTTCTCTCTGCTCCCTTGGCTCCTTCTGCCTCCCTGCTGCTGGTTCCTTCACGTCGTCTTCCGCCAGCTTGGCCAACTTTCTGGCGAATGTTGGGTTGGCTCTCTCAAAGTATATCTCCTTTGCCGCCCTCTCCATGAGCTCCTCAAAGGAGAGGGGGCACCCTCTTTAATTCCATGCTAAAGAATCCCGGTCTCAGCCCCAGGGTGAAGGCCAGTATCAGTGCGTACCCTGGGACCTCCTGGACTAGGAGGATCTCTTCCTGAAACCGGTCGACATAGTGACCCAGTGTCTCATCCGGCTTCTGCCTCACCGCAAACAGGTACTCCGCCTCCTTCTTTCGCTTCTTCGAGGTTGAGAACCTCAACAGGAAACTTCTCCGCAGATCCTCAAAACAGTAGATTGATCTTGCTGGCAACTGGTGGAACCAGTCCCGAGCCTTCTCCTTCAACGTGGTGGCAAATAGCCTGCACTTGAAGGCATCCGTCATTTGCCTTATCGAAACCACGTCTTCAAACCACTGCACGTGCTGCACAGGGTCATCCTTTCCTGAGTAGTAGGACATGTCAGGCTCCCGGAACCCCTCCGGTACCGGAGCTGAGATGATGAGCTCGCTGAATGGGCTCTCGCCTCCTGCCTGGCGAGAGGGCACGTCCCGCGGCCTCGGCTGACTGGCCCGATCCGCGAGACCGTGCCCAGGGAAGAGTTCTCGCACTGCCGCCTCCTTCTCGCCCAGATCCGTTAGCGCCTCCTTGCCCGGGCGCTGGCTCTGGCCTGGGAAGAGTTCCCGCGCCGCCACATCTCTTTCGCCAGCCTCCACCGGGACCTCCTTTCCTGGGCGCTGTCCTGGGGCGTTCTCGCCCAAGAGCGGAACCTCCTCTATCTGGACCTGAGGGGTGGCCCACTCACTCCTGGCCGAGAAGGCCAAGCTGATCGTTTGCAAGACTTCTCGCCTAAATTCATCCAGCATCCTCTTTGTCACTTCCTCTCCCGGGTGGGGGAGCCTCCAGAACCTGACCCTTCACCTTCACGTCCAACCATGGGACAAAACTCAAGGCTTTCTTGTACCGGCTGCTTTCCACGCTCACCGCACCAGAACTGTTGAAGCAAAAAATGACTTCAACGGGAGTTCAAAACAAGGGTGCAGCCAACACCTACTTCTCTCGAGTCTCAACCCTCGCTGGACGCAAAGGACCTAAGACTGACCCAAAGCCTCAGCAGGGAGGTCCCACCTCACACCCGGAAGATCTCTGAGAGCTTCCCCTCCAAAGCCAAAAGCTGGGCTAGGAGCTCCTCAGAAAGCACTTAGAAGTCGGAAGATAATGAAAAGCCTGCTTTCCAAAGAGCCCTTATGGGTCTATTTATAGTCTTTGCTGCCCTGAAATGACTGAAATGCCCATAGTTGGTCTGTCAATAGCCGAATCCCGCTATTTTCCTGAGGGCACTGGGGGTAATTTCGCCTGAGGGTAATTATGATATTTTACCTAAGGCCCTGAGACTCACTCGGCGAGAGCTGAGCCGAGAACCTCCTGTCCAGAGCCTGGCGCGAACGCTCTCGCCTGCTTACATGCGAGAGCTCTTTGAGATTGGAGCCTGGCGCAAGCGCAAGCGTTCCTGCGCTGGTTGCGCTCGACGATCTTGGCCCGTTGTTCTCGTTCGACGATTCAGTTGCGCTCGTCGATCTTGGATCGACGATCTGGCGCGATCGCTCCCGCCAACTTGGGCGAGATCTTCTTTAGGGCGGGAACTCCTCAGCTAGCCCAATTGTGATCATTGCGCCTCTTGGTTCGACTCAGCGAATATGGGGTTGTACAAGTTCAAGTTAGGGAAGATAAGCTCCAATAACTATTGATATCTTGAGAATTGAGAGTTAGAGCTCATGATAGACACAAATTTTCATCAAAGTTAGCGAGTTAATTGGATTACTAATGTTTTGCCATGAGCTCATCTTTTAATGGACTCTTTCGAGCTATCAACTCGATTTCATTGGCACATATTTCTGTTGAGGTATATTGATATAATGATAACAAGTACTTAATGAGTTTTGGTTAGAATCCGATAAGAATCCAATAATCCGTCGGGCATTTAGGGTTAGACCTATAAATACCTCTGATAGGGGCAACGTGGAGGTTGTTCCAAACTTGACGGTCGCACGGGATGCTTCGAGCGCAGTAATAATTTCTTAAAACATTGTTGCAAGGTGATAAACCAAAAATTTCTCTTCCTCATTGCCCTTTGTTGTGATAGATTTGTCACATTTATCTTATACTAATATATAAAGAAACGTTTGGTTTCTACAGTAACAATTCGTCGGTTATGTTATTGTTGAAACCAAAATTTGGCCTCTGTGGAGTTCGGGGTCCCTAGAAAGGGGTGACCTCACACTTACTGCACTCAGGGGGGTGTCACAGACCAAAGGCTCAGGAAACTACGAAGAGACCCTCGGCTCTAGCGTGGGGGTCCCACCTCACACATGGAAGATCCTGGAGATCTCCCCTCCCTTGCCAATGCAGAGCTAGGGTGCTTTGGAGGATGAAGAGAGAGTGTGTAACGCCCCCGAATTTTCGGCTATTATTTAAGTCCTCGTTTGGCGTTACGTTGGCGCATTCCCGGCTCGTGCCGTTGTTAGAGTACCTCGTTAGGTGTTCTTAGAGGTTATAGCCTGTTGTATGGTTTCCCCAGCTAGTCGGTGTCTGTTTTGGAGGCCCGGCTGAGCCTCTTAGGGAATCCCTGTACTTTGGCTCCGGGCGAGGTTTGCCCAAGTGTGTGGTCGTCGGAGGTTGTGTCCGACTCCGCCGATGTTTTCGTAGCCCGAGTGTTTAGCTACGGTGCGGATTTGTTCGGAATCCGAGGGCGTTAGTTTTCGCGCCTTTTCGACGGTCGCTAGTTAGCGAGCCGTCATATGTGCGAGCATAATGTCATGTTTGCGCATTTAGGGCATAGCGCGTGTTGTAGACATGCAGGTTTTAATATTATTGCGTGTGCGTGCCTGCTATAATGTCATGTGTATTTAAGTGTATGTATAAATATATATATATATGTGTATTTATGTGTATGTATAAATATATATATATATATGTGTACCCCACCATTTGTCTGAGAAGGGTTTCATATTATGCTTCATCATATATGCACCATACTACATAATATGCCCTGTATCCCTATACGCTTGGAACGTCCACCATCTGCCTCGATAGAGCCTCATTGCTCTGCCTCAGACTTTCCATAACGATATATATATATATGTGTACCCCACCATATATATATAAATATATATATATATATGTGTACCCCACCATTTGTATGTATAATATGAAACCCTTCTCAGACAAGGGTCTTCAGACAAATGGTGGGGTGCACCAGTTCCTCTTCAGGCGTTGCCACCGCCTCAGTCTATGGATAGAGGCAAAGGGAAGCTGAACGTGATATCTTCAGCGGAGGCTCAAACTTCGACGCAAGTCATTTCAGGTAAACCTTCTTGCTAGTATTTTACTTTCATTGCAGTTTAGTTTGGCTTTTGTTTTCTGTATTGACTGTGTAATTCCCCGTTGATATTTATATAGGGAGTTTTAAGGTAAAGAACCGCTGGGCGCGCGTTCTCTTTGACTCAGGTGCTACCCACTCATTTGTGGCTAGGGCCTTTGTAGAGCGGTGCCAGCTGGTTCTTGATCGTGTCGGTGATGCCTTTTGCGTCAAATTCCCCTCGGGTGATTCTGTGATATCAGATCAGGGCATTCTGGATTGTCCTATTATGTTGGGGGATTTCCCAGCCAAGGCGGATCTGAAGGTTATAGACTTGGAAGATTTCGACGTCATCCTGGGTATGGATTGGTTGTCCAGATACGATGCAGTGATCCAGTGCAGGGGTAAGCGCTTGGATTTCAAGAAGGACAACGGTCAGCCTGGGAGTATTTATGGCGATCCGCGCCAGGCCTCTCCGGCGATTTCTGCGGTATGTGCTCAGAGGCTATTCAGTTACGATTGTTTTGCTTGCTTAGTCTCGGTGCTGGGGACTGTTAGCAGTGTGCCGTTGTTGGATGAGATTCCTGTTGTCCGTGAGTTTTCGGATGTGTTTCCTAGCGACCTTCCCGGTCTTCCCCCTGCCAGAGATGTTGAGTTCGTGATTGACTTGGAGCCGGGTACGCGTCCTATTGCTAAGGCGCCGTACCGGATGGCCCCGCGAGAGCTGGAGGAGCTGCGTACCCAGTTGGATGAGTTATTGGAGAAGGGTTTCATAAGGCAGAGCTCGTCGCCCTGGGGTGCACCCGTTCTTTTTGTGAAGAAGAAAGATGGTATATATGCTCCAATAACAAACCCGGTTTATATGTATTTGGTTTGATGCGCCTTTGCATCGACTATAGGGAGTTGAACAAAGTCACCATCAAGAACAGGTACCCCCTGCCCAGAATCGACGACTTATTTGATCAGTTGCGTGGTAGCTCTGTGTTCTCCAAGATTGACCTTCGATCAGGATATCATCAGCTTAGAATCCGGGAGTCGGATATTCCGCGGACGGCTTTTCGATCGAGGCATGGACATTTCGAATTCCTAGTTATGTCTTTCGGGTTGACCAACGCGCCATCAGCATTCATGGACATGATGAACCGGGTGTTCAAGGATTTTCTGGACAAGTTTGTGGTCGTATTCATAGACGACGTTCTGATTTACTCAAGGGATGCTGCGGAGCATGATCAGCACTTGCGGTTGGTGTTATCTGCCTTGAGAGATCATCAGTTGTACGCCAAGTTGAGCAAATGTGAGTTCTGGTTGCCTCAGGTGTCCTTCCTGGGTCATGTGGTGAACAAAGATGGCATTTCAGTGGACCCGGTGAAGATTTCTGCAGTGATGGATTGACATAGGCCGAGCACACCCAAGGAGATTAGGAGCTTCTTGGGGTTGGCCGGCTATTATAGAAGGTTTGTTGAGGGCTTTTCTACCTTGGCAGCGCCCTTGACTAAGTTGACGCAGAAGCATGCAGCGTTCATCTGGAGCGAGCAGTGCGAGGAGGCCTTTCTGGAGCTAAAGAGGAGATTGTGCACTGCTCTTGTTTTGACATTGCCTACGGAGGGCAAGGACTATGATGTTTATGTGGATGCCTCGCATGTTGGGCTCGGAGGCGTGTTGATGCAAGAGGGGAAGGTGATCGCGTATGGGTCGCGGCAGTTGAAAACTCACGAGCGGAATTATCCTACGCATGACCTCGAGTTCGCGGCGGTGATTTTTGCGTTGAAGCTGTGGAGGCATCTACTCTATGGGGCCCAGTGCAAGATTTTCACAGATCATAAGAGTCTGAAGTATGTGTTTACTCAGAAGGAGCTGAATCTGCGCCAGCGTCGGTGGCTAGAGTTCGTGGCCGATTATGACGTGGAGATCCAGTACCATCCAGGCAAGGCCAATGTGGTGGCCGACGCCCTGAGCCGCAAGATAGGGAAGATCTTCAACCTCACGGCGGACCGTTTAGTGGAAGAGTTCCTGTTGATGGACATCTATGTGGGATGCTGTGATTTGCAAAGCAGTTTGGCAGTGGCAGAGCCATCTTGGATTTCGCTCACCAGGTTGCACCAGAAGGATGATCCAGATTTGTTACATCTGTACCTCCGGGCTGAGAGAGGGGAGTTGCCGGATTTCTCCATCGACGATTCAGGTACCTTGAAGTACCGCGGCAGGTTTTTGCATCCCCGCGGTTGGAGACATCAGGAGCATGGTATGCAAAGAGGCTCATGGATCCAGTGTTGCTTACCACCCAGGATCCACGAAGATGTATCATGATTTGAAGCAGATCGCCTGGTGGCAAGGTATGAAAGGGGATATAGCTCGGTATGTTTCTGAATGTTACACTTGCAAGCGGGTGAAAGCCGATCATGGGAGGCCTGGTGGAAAGTTGACTCCCTTGGAACTCCCGACTTGGAAGTATACGTATAAAACCATCTTGAGAAGAGTTTCATATTATGCATCCCATACTACAGAATATATATATATACATACATATATATATATATAGTTATACATACACATAATATATATATATTTATACATACAAATGGTGGGGTACACATATATATATATATATATATATATATATATATATATATATATATATATATATATATATATATATATATATATATATTTATACATATATATAAATATGGTGGGCCTCATTGCGTGCCTGCGGTCATGTGTATTTAAGTGTATGTATAAATATATATATATATGTGTATTTATGTGTATGTATAAATTTCGCATTAGTGATCCACTCCAAGGCACACATAATGACATATTTATAGTTTTCTGGGAATGGTCTGCAAATAACCAACCTCCACTGCTCTGAAAATTACCAAAATGCCCTCGGAATGGCCTGCCAACAGCCAAATCATGTTGTTCTAAGCGGCTAATTGCAGCCCACCAGGGGTAGTCTCTAAAATCGGGTGGCCTGGCAGTTAGACGGGAAGCGGGGGAGGCCTGGGCGGACAGACGACCTGCTGGATGGGATGGCGGTCTGACGAGCTGAGCCCTGGCGAGACGGCGGTTTGGCGAGCGGAGCCCTGGCGAGATGGTGGCCTTGCGAGACGGCGGCCTGGCGAGCTGAGCCCTGGCGAGACGGCGGCCTGGGCGAGGCGGTGGTGTGGCGAGCTGAGCCCTGGCGAGGGCGGCGGTCTGGCGAGCGGAGCCCTGGCAAGACGGTGGCCTGGGCGAGGCGGCGGTCTGGCGAGCTGAGCCCTGGCGAGGCGGCGGTCTGGCGAGCTGAGCCCTGGCGAGACGGCGGCCTGGGCGAGGCGGCGGTCTGGCGAGCGGAGCCCTGGCGAGGCGGCGGTCTGGGCGAGGCGGCGGTCTGGGCGAGGCGGCGGTCTGGCGAGCGGAGCCCCGGCGAGGCGGCGGTCTGGGCGAGGCGGCGGTCTGGCGAGCGGAGCCCTGGCGAGGCGGCGGTCTGGGCGAGGCGGCGGTCTGGCGAGCGGAGCCCTTGCGAGGCGGCAGTCTGGGCGAGGCGGCGGTCTGGCGAGCGGAGCCCTGGCGAGACAGTGGCCTGGGCGAGGCGGCGGTCTGGCGAGTAGAGCCCTAGCGAGACGGCGACCTGGCGAGCGGAGGCCTGACGAGGCGGCGGTCTGGCGAGCTGAGCCCTGGCGAGACGACAGCCTGGGCGAGGCGGCGGTCTGGCGAGCTGAGCCCTGCGAGACGGCGGCCTGGCGAGCTGCGGCCTGGCGAGGCGGCGGTCTGGCGAGCTGAGCCCTGGCGAGACGACGGCCTGCTTGCGAGATGGGCGGCCTGCTTCCGAGTTGGGCGGCCTGCTTGCGAGCTGGGTGGCCTGCTTGCGACTCTTCAAAGGGGTCGGGGGAGTTAGCAAATATTTCTTCCCCCTAGTAGTATGTTACGTAGATCCACCTAAAATTGGCCTCCAAGAGTGCAAAACTTCCAAAAAGCTATAAAACGTGCGCCGAGTCCTACGCCTTGTTTGGGGCCCACTCTTCGTGAATACGGGGTTGTACAATATTATTTTGCATTTGTTAGTAATATTTATCTTAGTTACTGTTCGATTTTATTTTGTAGTGTAAATGCTCGTTTTTATCATTTTGTTATGTTATTTTTTATATTTTTTATAACATATAATTATAGTTAATATACATACAAATAAAAATTTTATTTATAAAAAATAAAAAATTGATATTTTAAAATATCTCCGACTTACGTCCCCACCACAGAGTCATTTGTAGTGGCCCGAGAAATGAGCTCATGGAGTCTTGAACGTAAATTCCGTAATGAGGGAATGGAGAGAAACTTTGAAAGCTCATCAGTTGCAATGAATGCGCTCTCAAACTTGGGAGCTTTGCTCGTAGGTAGGTCCCATATTTGCCGCAATTTACAGTTTCTTTTAGAGTAATTAAATTTTTTTCTTGATTATGCTCGTGCACAACTGCTCTTAATTTGTTGCGAATGAGCTCAACCTATTCATGAGTTGCTTTGGGTGGGCACGAGCGGACAAACCCACTAGCTCTGCCCATGCGCATTAGCAGGCTCAGCTCCTATGACTAATTTTAAAAAGCCAACGAAAAAACATTGTAAAATTATTTTAGAGATAAAAAATATGATTTGAACAAACATTGTTACTTTTGAGTTTGAGATACCTCTTTTAACAGACCCGGATCCTCTCCATTTTAGATGAACTGGAGGGATTCAGTTCGCGGCCATGATCTCGCCTCCGAAATCGGACGGCGGAGAAGAAGTGAACTCCACGCGCGGGGCCCACTCGCCAGGTCAACCGCGAGTGGAGGTCCGCCGTCCGATTTATCAGGCGAGACCAGGACCGCGAACTGGACCCCGTCCAGTTCGCCCCAACTGGAGAGGATCCGCGTCCTTTTTATCTAGTAAACACAGTGCACTCGAACTCACATCAATGATCCTCTCTGCGCATCTCTGCGCATGGTTTACCGTCTCAATGTCGGGTTTACTGTCGGAGCATGTCTCCTTCCTCAACAGTGATGGAAAGAATGTAATATCTTACTCCTCCCTCAGATTCATGAAAAAAGCAAGGATCCACAAACATAAACCCCCTCACAAACATCCCAAAGAACAAGCTCTGCTTGGTGTTAAAGACGACTATGACAATGCAGTGGTTGAGCTTAGCAAAGAAGAAATTGGGTGCAAAGCCGGCGTCGGGAACTAGAGCGATGAAGGCGACCATAGTGGTGTCGGTGACTAGAGCGGCAAAGGCGCGTTAAGAGTGTCTGAGATTCAATATCATTTGGGTTGGACATCCAGAAATAATAAGGGTTACGATTAAAGAAGGTGATTGTTAACCGCAACCCGTTATTTTGCTAGTCGTACCCAAAATCTCCCAATTTTTCGCGCCTTTTCGAAATACGCATTGTACATGCAATATCAGAAAC
The DNA here is from genome assembly GCA_039583875.1 of Platanthera guangdongensis. Lineage (NCBI taxonomy): Eukaryota > Viridiplantae > Streptophyta > Magnoliopsida > Asparagales > Orchidaceae > Platanthera > Platanthera guangdongensis. The sequence continues at coordinate 3,413,953 of CM077150.1, read as the reverse complement.
AGTGTTTAACGCGAAAGTTGGAGATATCGACGAGATCTGCAACTTTCGTGTTGATCACTTTTACTAAAAATGCATGTACAAGGTGTACTTTGAAAATATGTGCAGATTTTGCGCTTTTTCAAAATACGCCTTGTACATGCAATTTCAGGAAAAGTGTTCAACACGAAAGTTGTAGATCTCGTCGATATCTACAACTTTCGTGTTGAACTTTTCGTGTTGAACTTTTCCTGAAATTGATGTACAAGACGTATTTTAAAAAGACAAAAAAAATTAAAAAATTTTGAGGTACGATTAGCCAATTACAGATTGCGGTTAACAATCAAACGTGGTGGTGGTAAAAAACTAGTGTTTTTTTTAAATTTTATTTTGCACATAGCTCGATTTGGCATGACGGTTCCAGAGCGGAATCGAAGGCTGGTGCGGGTTTATCAGATCCAAAGCTGGTGTCGGAGACGAGGACGACGAAGGCCAAGAAAATTGGGAGAAATGCGTCCTAACATAGTCACCCAGGTAAATACTACGTCAAATCCCTCTTCCTTCTCCACTTCTTCACTCGATTCATTGCCTTCTCATTGCCTCCATTCGATCTCTTCTTCTCCGTCCTCTTTCTGTTAGGTTTAGGGTTCGGTCATCTAAAAGTGATCTCCAGTGTAAATTGCCCTAATCATAATCTTTTCGGTATTCTTCAACCTTTACTGTCGGACTGTGAGCTAAACCAGGTTTTGACTGTATAACTAGGGTTTCATCTTGTTCTTTAATTCTATGGTTGGAACGGTTATGATTTTTTTGACAACATGAGATCCAGTGGGACTGTCTGATGCCATGAGAACTCCAGCACATTTTAATCCATTTTATGTCTAGATTATGATCTACTTGAGGTATTTAGCGTTTGGAGGTGTAAGTGATTTAACGTCCGTAGAAAATCCATGAAACTAGATCGTCAAATCTTGCTGTTAAAATTGCTATATTAGTGAAATTTTAGTTGTTTAACTTATACATTTGTCTAAACAGACGTGAACTGTATAGTTTTTGATTGCACAAAAGCTATTAACTGCTTTTTCAAATGTTATATTCTTAAAATTAGGTTATAGATCAAGCATTGTAATGAGATTTGGCAAGTCATCCCTGTGTTTTGGAAGTCTGTTAACTGTCAGTGATTAGAAACTACTTGAATTTCCCATAGGCTTATGCATCCCAACAATTCCATTGTGTGCGAAGGTGAAGCGTATTTTGATGGATTATTTTACTCGGTAGTTGACATAATTGAAGCATGCATAGCTTACTCAATCACCTAAGACTTAGTTGATAAAAAAGGGCAGCCCAGTGCACAAAGCATCCCCGAACAACGAGGGTCCGGGGAAGGGTTCTACTACAAGAGTGAATTGTAGGCAGACCTTACCCTGCATTTTTGCAAGTGGCTGCTTCTAGGACTGAATCCGTGGTCACACAAAAACACCTCAATCGCTGCGCCAAGACTCCCTTTCCTAAGACTTAGTTGATATTTCACATAATTTTCACGAGTGAATGCTTATCTCATCTTTCGTAAACTTTAAGGGATTGTATCATCGGTAGTGTGCTGGCTAACAATACCCAAGCGTTTGACTTTAATGCCATATTTTCTCTCTCTCTCTCTCTTGTATTCATAAACCTAGCCTATTTTCTGAATTTATCCGTCTCTTAGGTTAATGACAGTAAGAAGTAATTGATTTGACACTAATAATACTTTCATATTATTCAATGGCGTTTAATTGTGGAAGTATCCTTGTGTATTAGGCGTATTATTAGAAGCTCAACTTCATTAAGCTCCGTTCATTTGATAGGAAATGAGACCAGAATTGAGTCAATTTCAATTCTGATGTTTGGCTGAATGCTGGAATTCAATCATAAGAATTGAAATTAACAATTCCGCTGTTTGGTTGCAAATCTGATTTCAATGGATGGTATTGAAATTTAACGACGACATATACAACATAAATGCAAGCATGATAAATATGTTTTCACTTTTCAATTCAACAACCAAATAGTGACAAGAAATATTGAAGAAATGCAGAGAGTGATGAACAACATGACTTTATCAAGTAGAATTTGAATTTCTCCGTTGCAATTTTTCATAAACTAACGTATATGCAAGCATAATCTGAACAAGTTTTCAAGTGATCTATTTCCTAGCTACAAGAATAACTACTTTTGGTAATAAATGTAACACTACAGTCCATGCTTTTGGTACTAAACAAATGACAACCAAATGTCTCTTTAAACTATAGAAATAATTCTCCATTAATTCTATGCAAACCAGTCTTGTGTAATAAAAGATGTTTGCAGATGCCACAATAGTTGGAAAAATAGAAGCAGGGGAGGACGAACTGACGCAAGTGGGATCTATAGGCGGCGAGAAATCTGCGACCTAACCCTACATGTTATGCAAAAGTCCGACAGTTATATCACAATTGGATAATAAATTAAAATCATCCCACGCAGATAAGTTCACGATAAGACAAAATATTTTATTAAGGCAAAAGCAAGTTTAGGCTTTCCTCCGCGTGGAGGGCCAAAGCAAGAGCGCGCGGCGAATAAACCCTGCAAATCACAATATTCATCAAGACAAACCACCATAATACAATATATATCCAAGCAAATATAGTAACCAATCCAATCTAGAAATGCTGAAAAATAATAATCCAATACAACAATACTCACTAGATAGTGGGCTTACCAAGACAATGAAGATTCCGGAGCCGGATGAGTAGAATGACGATCAAATGTGGAACCAGAGGCGTAACGATGATGACGGTGGCTGTCCTCGGTGGAAAGTGGGGAGATCGGGTCAGATATGGATAGATCCGGCCACTAGGAGGGAGATTCGGGCGGGAAAGGATAGATCCAATATTTGAGATCGGATCTGGGCTGAAATTTCCGGATCGGGGCTAGACAGTCGGGACTGGGACTGTTTTGGCGAGGGGAGGTGGAAGGGAAGTGGATCCACGAAAAATAGGAGGTTGGGGAATTGGAGCCGGTGGCTGGAGGGTTGCCAGGCGCAGGGAGGGGTGTTTGAGGGGCTGGGGTGGGTTGTATCTGATGGAAAAATTGGTTTGGTGGTGGGGTGGGGTGGGGTGGGGTGGGGGGGGGGGTTAGAGGGAGAGGAGGGGTCGGCCAGTGAGGGGGATTAGGCGGAGGGGAGGCTGAAGGCACAGACTACCTCAGGCGGTGGAGTTGAGGAGTGGCTGGCCGGCTGCAGGAAAATGAAATTAAACTATAGGAGTGAACATTGTTTATCATTAATCAACAGTAATTAAATACTATGGAGAGGAATCTGCTTGCTGGGTTTCAACCACCTATATGGGGGGCGTGGAGCGGTGGAAGGAGGTTTCAAGCTGGGAAAAAAGGGGTTATGGATTGGTAGTACCTTGGGGGGAAGTTTGAGCGCCTGAGAGTCGTCACCTAGGGTTCCACGGCGTCAGCACCGAGGGGTGATCACGGAGTTCCGGGAATAATCTCTCCAAAACCTGCAATGCCTTCAACCAGCCCACAAACCATCTATTTATAATAAAAGGAGGATTAGGACATCCCACTATCGATGACTATGATTGGCCGAATGTGGGGCCACCTAAATACATCAAAATAAAATGAAAAATAGTGAAATAATATATCAAATTGATTCGCAATCGAACACATCTGCGGAGTCCGATCGTCGATCCGAGCACGCCATATATGAAAAGTCGCCAAATTAGCCCCGAATGAGCCAAAACTCGTCATCCACTGCAAGTGTTCGTCTATGCTCCACATCACGAACCTTACCAGCGGCTGAATGTGCTAGTTGAGCATTTTGGATTTCATGCAATGGAGGGTAAAGAGGGCTTCTTTGAAGCGCTTCCCCTTGCAGTGTTCGTAAAGGTTCATCGTTGAAATGGCAATGGCGCTGAGATTGGGGTAGGATTAGAATCATGCGGGAGAGATTGGGGTAGGATTGAAATCTTTCGAAGGAGAACCAACAAAACCCTTATCACTAGCGGTGTCGAGGATGAAGAATCGCGTCGTCGCTTTCGGAGCTCTTGCGGTCGAAAGGGGGAAATCCCTACGGGAGAGACGAGTTGTAGGGATGGCAGGAGAGAGATGAGTGCAAGGACGGGAGGAAAAAACAATGTGTGCAGGTGTAACGGCCCGCAGACCGCCACAGATGAACAATATACATTGCATACTTTCTAAACATTAAAAGTCAAGCAACAAATTTCATATATGCCACAAATACATATTGATATAGCAGTACAAGAAGGAAATGTGTTACAGCAGGGGCGCGGACGCAGGAGTAGTGAGAATTCTCAAGTCCCGACCTAAGGAGGTTGGATGGGGGGGGGGTGAAACACTGCCTCACTGCCTATTCCGAATTCCGATGGAATTGGATTTAATTCCAATTCCCAAAAAAATATTAGTTGCCAAACAACGGAATCAGAATTGGCAATTCCAATTCTTTTCTCTAATTCCGCCCAAATGAACGGGGCGTAAGAAGAGTTAATACCATTACTTTTGATGATTTTTCCTATTCTTGGTATTTAGCATGTGACAATGCTAATGACTTGCATACATGTGGCATAGGGTAAAGACATTGTTCAGCTTCTATTTTCTATGGTCGGAGAAGAATGATTATGTGTTTTTATTCTTATCATCCAGATCTCTTGTCACAATGAGCTTTGGGTATACATTTCTTATGCAATTGTCTCCCTTGTAGTGGAATCCTTTCCGGGACTCTCGCTGCGCGGGGATGCTTTGTGCACCGGGCTGCCCCAACCCCTTTTTTGTCTCCACTAGTTTCGCGAATCGGTGAATAATTGATAGAGTTTGTTAAGACCCAGCTATATAACAAGTCCTTTTTTCTGTAGATTTTTGTGAAATCACATGTTCACTCATTTTAATTGATACAAACTATTTTTAAGCGGAAATGCATTGCCAAATATGTCAATCTATTATACTTAGATTTTTAGTTATTTTTGTTCTATTTAACTTTTTTCAAATCCTGCACAAATTGTGTTATGCTGTACTTTATTTTTTCTTAATTGTAATGGTTTTAGTTTATTATATTTTTTTCAAGCTTTTGAAAATCGGATCGGACCGTCTGGTTGGACCGGTCGGACCACAAACCGGAACACTAGCCGGTTCAGGTGTTCGCCCGCCCTTATCAGCGGACCGTCCGGTAATCGGGGAACCGAGCGGGTTGACCGAAAAATTGGGAACCACAGCCGGTTCCTGCGTAACCGTGTGTGTGTGTGTGGGGGGGGGGGGTCGAACTTGGGCCTAAATCAACTTAAAATGTAGGGCTGTGGGAGTTGAACCAGCAACCTCTAGTGTTATTTACAAACACCCCATCCGTTGGGCCAACTGAACTTAATTGAAAGATTTTGAAATATATTAATTATATAATAGCTGTATTCATACTAATTAATATAATATATAAACTATAGTAATATATCATATTTATTTTTATAAATATATGGATATACGGATATACCATATTATATATATGATTTTAATTTTGTTCAATTTTAAATTGATGTAATACTGTAATAGTATTGTTACACAAATATTTCATATAATATTAATTATTTTTATTCTAGCATTGTTATTATATATATATATATAATAAGATTATATGTGGGTAGTTTCCAACAGGTGACATCAAGTATGAGAGTGAGAGCTCTACATAAATATGAAATAAATAAATAAAAATATATAAAACAATAAATATAAATTAACAACACTCAATCCTTAACAATAAATATAAATTAATATATAAAAATACTTATGTATAAAAGTATATAAATATAAAACTATAAAAATATGTATAAAGTATATAACTTAATATTCTTGTATAGTTTTAAATAATCTTTATATGTATTTATTATTTATTATAATAATACGGTTCAACCCCCGGTCCGACCGGTCTAATCGGTCGGACCTTGAATCTTTGAACTCACCGGTTCGGTCTCTGATCCGGTTCTTAAAACCTTGATTTTTTAAACAAAATTCAATGCTCATGTGCTATTCTTTTTTTGACAGGCAGGGCTTCCAACTAGGCTGAACCAATGGTGGGGTAATATTCCGTTCATTACTTCTGGTGTGATAATTATTTGTGGGATAATTTACTTGGTGTGTTTACTGGCCGGGTATGACTCATTTGTTGAGATATGTTTCTTGCCCTCTAAGGTGATTTCAAGGTTTCAAGGTATGAGCTTTAACCCGATATATGCTGCTAGAATAGTTATGAATTAGTTCATCTTTCATTTTTAATTAATCATTAAAATTTTATTGAAACTATAAGGAAAGACATGATGTACTTAGGCGACAAAGGATCCATATAGCCGACCCCACTATGGTGGGATAAAGGCTTGAGTGTTACTGTTTATTTTTTTATTATTAATAATATCTATTCTAGTATTTAATTAATGGTGAGTTTAATGAATCAAATTATATTCAACTTCTAAATCAAATGATTATGAAATGAGCTCCACTATAGTTTCAATCCACATAAACTCAAATGCAACTATCACCGTTTTCCATTTTCATGCTTTATTGCTATTTGTAATATGAACTGTCCTTGTTTCCATTATTTTTTTAAGTTTAAGATTTTTGCTACAAACCTAAAAAACTATTGCATTTCTTAAAAAAATGATACTATGGGGAGGTATACACAAAATAACTCTTTTGATTAACAAAATGAACAAATAAATTTAGAATTTTGATTACTACTTGCTTGAAAATGTTATGCATTTCTTTTAACTGAAATTGGGAGCATCATCTTGCTTTAGGCTCCGTTTGGGGGGACTTATTTTCACCGGTCAAGCGGTTACGACCGCATGAACTGGACCTAATTATATTCACCGGTCCGGTTCATGCGGTCGTAACCGCTTGACCGGTGAAAATAAGCCCCCCCAAACGGAGCCTTCATATATTTTATTCATGCAGTATGTTCACTTTGTATTTATCTTCATCTTTGTGCAGTGTACAGGATTTATACTTCTATTCTGTTTCATGGATCGATACTGCATATTGTTTTTAATATGTTGGCACTTATACCTCTGGGCACAGAGCTGGAGAGAATTATGGGATCCATACGCCTGTTGTACTTGATGATCCTGCTTGCTACAAGCAATGCTATTTTTCATCTCATTATTGCTTTCATCGTGGCTCAAAATCCCCTGCACCCCTATCCATTTCTCATGCATGAGTGCGCTATTGGTTTCTCTGGTGTAATATTTTCCATGATTGTTATAGAAACCAGCTTGAGTGGTGTGCAGACTAAAAGGTTTGTTCTTCGATTTAACATAACAGAATGATTTATCTCTTGATGCTTGCTATTAATGACAAATCATGTTGTTTTTGTTCTTCGAATTTCTTTGAGATTCATCAAGGAAGATCATGTTTGAGCTCCTACATTACTTTTTGAATTTTGATAGCATCCCCTTGTCACAGTTTTTATTCATGTTTTTAACGCTAATATCTACCCTCTCAATTTTGTAGTGTTTTTGGACTCTTCAACGTGCCTGCGAAGTGGTAGTGTTTTTGCATTTCTTAGGTTTTCTAGTTCATTTATGAAGAGAATTATTTTCTAAGATTGTTCAAAGAGATGCCATTTCTTAGGTATGCGTGGATTCTGTTGGTGTTATTTCAACTTCTAGCAACAAATGTTTCACTGTTGGGACATTTGTGTGGTATTCTTTCAGGCTTCGCATGTATGTACTTTTGTCCTTTAGTTACTTGTACTTCTTTTGTTTGGTTGAATGGTAGTTGATCTTTATTTTAATTTGTTCTTTATTTTACATCAGACACCTATGGATTATTTAATTACTTCTTACCTGGATCATCTTTCTACGGAGCAATTGAGAACTCATCACTTATAGTAAGTTAATTGTGCTTTATTTTGTTAGCTCTTATTCGTGTAAAACAAATGGTTACTTGGAAAGATTTACTCATTGATGATTTCATGTATCTATCCAGGAGATGGCAATAATTATGGAAAATTTTCTACCACTTTCAGATAAAAGTTCAATAATTATGATTCAATATATATATTGTTAGAATTAACCACTGTTTTTGTTTTACCCTCTACTATAAGTCGAGGGAATTATATTATGATTTATTCTCAGTTTAATTTGGTATCAGAGCCCCGGTTGCCCTAATTGCTCCTCATCTCTCGTCTGCCGCTCGATCCATAGCCTCTGTCCATCGCCGACCTCTGAAGTTGCTATACCGTGTTGATTGGTGCACAGGCTGATCAGCTAGGCCCGATGCCTCCTCCTTCGGCAACCGTCTGTTCGACCAAATTTTTTCTTGAAAAGTTTCGTTTTTCCCTCCTCTAACACATACTAGGAGGATCGATGGATCGCTCCACTAAATCTTTCTAAATCATTGATCAAGTGTTCTTCCCCTCCTTATGCCTCCTCACAAAAAAAGGTTCTATCTTCTTTTTTTGGCCTCGTTTGACCTTGGACCCCAAGGAGTTAATGTTCTAGGATCCTGACCGGTGCTATTGGTGGTGTAGACTTTTTTCGGCAACGATGAGTTTCTGGCAAACTTCCGGTGACCAGTTTTTTACAGTCCAAAATTCTTCAACGTTTATTTGTTATCTGATCTCATAATGTCTGATGTGGTTGATCCTCGTGACAGCTGACAACTTTTGGATCTATCCGGGTTGGGCACGATCACACGATGTCTCAAATTACCACGATCCGTCTTGATACGACAAATTACTTATCCTGGTCTTGATCTATTGTCTTCACCCTTAAGTTTCGCCAATTGTTTGGCTATGTTAACGGTACTATTAAGGAGTCGGAGAAGACTATGACCACTTGGGGACAATGAGATTCAGAGAACTCTTTGGTCATGTCGTGGTTTATTAATTCCATGCAAGAGGCAATCACACACAATTACCTCTTCTTGGATACATCTGCGGACATTTGGAGTCATGTCAAATCTACATATTCCCAGAAAGGGAGCGCCGATCAAATATTTTAGCTATGAAGGAAGATCTTTCTCCTTCGGCAGGTTGATCGCCCTTCGTCTGCATATTATTTGGAGTTCACTCAACTATATCAGAAGTATGACTATTTTATCTCCCTTGACTTTGTCTGTTCTGCTGATGTGATCCTTGTTTGTGCTCATAGAGATCGGAACATGGTATTTGAGTTTCTACATGTTTTACATGTGGACTTAGATCAGATTATTGTTCAAATCCTTGGTCGCACTCCAGTCCTTTCGTTGTCAGAGACCTATAACGTTGTCCAATAAGAATATGATCGTCGTCAGTCTTGGAGTTCAGAGGTTCTCTCTAATGGTTTTGAACTTGCTCCTTTTCTTTCTGGAGACACCAATCCTTGGGACTTCAAGCCCAGGACCATGAACAAAGACCACCTGATGTGTGACTATTGTGGCCGGAGTCGGCATACTCGTGACCCTTATTTTAAATTGCATGAGCTCCCCCCACCGAGAGGTGGAATGGGACCTCGTGGAGGTCATGATGGACATGGAAGTGGTTGCTTTAATTTTATCTCTCGCTCTCCTGACTTAGTTCATTGATGATAGTACCTCTGACGGCCAGATCTTTGAGCCCCTGTCTCTCCCTGGGTCCTTTTTTACTAATGAGATGATGACCCTTTGCTGCATGATATAAGGGTTATCCTCTGAGCCTACTCCCGGTCCATCCTCGTCATTTGCCACTTCAGGTATTCCAAGTGCACACTCAACTGCTGTATCGCTTACCACTCATTGGATCAATAACTCTGGAGTCACTAACCATATGACTGGATCATCGTCAGGTTTTGTTTTTTATTCACCATTGTCTGACAGTGACAAGGTAAACATTGCTGATGGAACTCTTTTCTCCATTGCTAGAAAAAGATCCATCAATTGCTCTACTCTTACCTTGGCTTATGCTCTTCACGTCTCTTCTTTTACTTGCAACATCTTATCTGTTTGTCATATTACAAACTCTGTGAACTGCTCTGTCAGTTTCTTTCCTTCTTACCATGTCTTTCAGCTCCTGCAGACGAAGAAGGTGATTGACTCTGGTAGGATGCGAGATGGATTGTACGTGTTTGATACTGCTATTCATCAGTCTCTTCATGCTCACCAGCTCCCTCTGTTGGCAACCTGGTATCGTCGCTTGTTTCATCCCTCTACTACTACTATCCAATCTTTATTTCCTAAATTTTCATCTTCTATGTTTAAAATGTTTATGCGTGATTTTTGTGACATAAGCTTGCCTCTTTTAATCACATATATAAGTCGTGTACTGTACCTTTTCATACTATTCATAATGATGTATAGGGTGCTTGCCTAGTTACTTCTATCTCCGACTATCATTATTTTGTTACATTCATTGATTATTTTTCTCATAATACGTTGGTGTATTTGATGCGTAGTAAAAGTGAAGTATTCCCTTTTTTTTCAAAAATTTTGTAAAATGATTTCTACTCAATTTGGCGCAACCATTAAAGCTCTTCGTTGTGATAATGGTCATGAATATATGGATTTCAAATTTGAAAGTTATTTGAGTGATCTTGACATCATTATTAAACCACTTGTGTACATTTTTCTGCATAAAATGGAGTTGTTGTACGTAAATATCGCTATCTTCTTGAAGTGACACGATGCTTGTTATTTACTATATCTCTTCTGAAATACTATTGAGATGACACTCACCCTTCTTACTAAGGCTTACTTAATCAATCGTATGCCTTCCCGTCATCCAAGTAATCACACTCCTCTTCATACTTTAAGTATCCCTCTTACTACTATTTTACTCGTGTGTTTGGATGTTTATGTTCTGTTCATATTCATAATATTACCAGAACAAAATTTGCTTCGCGTGCCCTTTACTGTTGATGAGTCCAAGTTATATACATATTTTTGGACTCATCTGGATAGTTTTCTCGTTGATGCACTGCACTTTAGAGCCATAATTATTCAAATTTTATTAGTTATATTCCTTATTTTTTAGTGCACTTTTGACCCGTTTTCAGTGTGATTCTGTAGTTTTATACTTTTGCCATACTTGCTGTTTTTTTGTCTTGAGAATGTGGAATGCCCATTTCGGTGGCTCTTCTGTGTTTGCTGCAGGTACAAGGGCCGTGTGTGTGTTCCACGATCGTTTGAGAATGTTTTCCGCCTAAGGGCCACTGATCGTGCATTTTCACGTGCACGGTCAGTGGACTCCTTAGCGCACGATCGCTGGTCGTGCGCTGTCTGTTCATCGAACCCCAAACGGTACAGGAATATTACGCACGATCATTGGATCTATAGCGCACGACCATTGGTTGTGAGCCACTGATCGTGCACACTATTCTCCATTTTTCCAAGTTCTGTCAGGAGCAATCACACGATCATTGGACATAGTGCGCACGATCTCTGGTCGTGCGCCACTGTTCGTGCGCGTTTATTCTATTTTTCTGGAGTTCTGCCACTGCTAATCGCACGATCAGTGGATCCAGTGCGAACGACCTCTGGTCGTGCGCCACTGATCGTGCGCTCTGTTTTTCCGCTGCAGTATTTAAACCCATGCTCCAAGAATTAGGGCATCATCGCGTTCATTTTCCTCCCCGCTGCTGCGCGGAAGCGCCATTTCTCATCCCTGCAAGTCCTCCACTCTTCTCCACCCTCCGGGAAGCTTTTTCCGGCGATCCGAAGCCATATTCAACCGTTCGGAGAGTTTCCGGCCACCAGCAGTGTGCAACAGAGATCTTCCGGTGCAACTCCTTTGGGCAAAAGGGAGAAAGGATTGAAGGAAAGGGAAGAAGACGGAGGAAGACAAGTGGATTGACAACCCATTTACCTCCGGAAGCAACCACGGTTAGAGTCGTGAAGTGGACTGACAACCGACCACTCCGGCCAAGAACCACGGCTTGGCTTTCCCCTTTTGGTTTATTCTACCTCTTCTCCATAGTAGATTGTACTCTAAAGCTTGTAATGAACCTTAACTTGTTTTTATTTGTCTATGAATGAAGTTTGCTTGGGTTAATTACATCCTCTTTTGTTAGCTGTGATGCACTCGCCTTCATTCACATCCACTCCACTCGTGCACTAGAACCATTCTAGCAAAGGCTAGTGTTGGTGGTTGAAAAGGTGATTGCGACCCTTATTCTCCGCACGTGTGTTCACTCCATCCGCTTGCTCTCCGTCCATTCGCCTCACGAAGCACGACATAGCGGCCTGCACTAGTTCCATCCACCAAGCGAAGCGGTGCTTATGACCCACATTAGTTTTTTTTTTGTTTTGTTAGAATTAGGAATCAAAAACCAACCCCCGTTATTGTTTCGTTCAACTCTTAGTAACGATCTTTCTGAAACGCTATCACGTACCCAACCTGCATTCCCTCGAGATCGACATTCGGGGAAGCTATTCCCAAAATTATTACTTGACAACGACCGGTGCACTTGTCGACGCATCAAGTTTTTGGCGCCGTTGCCGGAGAGTGCAAACGTAAGTGATCTGGGTTGTCGAAGGTAGTTACTCAAGAGTCGTTTTTTATTTTGTTGTTGTTTTGTTGTCATCCTTAGTCAGTGGCAGAACTAGGATTTTGAAGCCGCACGGGAACAATCTAAGTATCGTCAAAATGTCGGGGGGCAGCGACCCCGAATTTTTTTTTTTGCAAAGATATTTTTGTAAGGAAAATATTGAACACAATATTACAATAAAAAATTGAACACAATATTACAAAAGAAATGTTTAGATCTGAAAAATTTACAATTCAACAAGATACTTTCCGCTGACACATGCTCTGAAAACGTGAAATAATAGTTTCTGTTGTAATAGTATCGACAACTTCTTTTTTAATGTAAGCAACCAAGCAATCATTCATCCATTCATCCCCCATTCTATTTCGCAGCCGATTATTTATGATCTTCATTGCAGAAAACATTCTTTCAACAGTAGCTGTAGCAACATGACCACGAAAAAGAGCATTTTTTGAATCTTAGGCGATGTAAGTCGACAGTTTTGAGGAGCATTTTGTAACACAACTGAGTTGATGTCATTATTATGTGATGCAAGAAACTCCAAAAGCTCAAGAAAATTTCCTCTGTTGGTAGATTCTTTAGTCTCATCATGACCACGAAATGACAATTCTTGTCGTAAAAGAAATCTAATACAATCGATTGAAGCATATAAACAAGCGCGATAATCCAAACTTTGTTGTTTATCTTGTCTTGCAAAAGCAATTTGAATACCCTGTTTTTGATTCATCAAAGACTCGCATAGTTTTCTAGAAGCATTGTGTGGAGTAGTGTGACTTCCGACATGTCTGTCCAATACTGATTTATCTTTCCAATTTCTAAAGCCTCGTGTGGTAAAAGTAGGCTCACAACCCCTTTGAGGAAAAATATAACAGTAAAGGCAAAATGCTGCATCTTTTTTTTTGCTGTATTCTAACCAGCCTTTAAACTCGTTAAACCAATTCTTATTAAAGCGTCTAGCTTTGTTTCCGATTTCTGTTTGGGGAAAACTTTCTAGATGAGGTTTACAAGGACTCTTTTACAAATAATATCTTTGTACAGACTCTTGAATGTTTGCATTGTAGGAATTAATAGGAAGTCTTAAGCCCGGGTCTGAAGGTAGATCTTCAATTTTGAATTCGTCTACGCGGCTTCTTTTACCGATTGCAACTAACTCCTGAGAATCTAACGAACTTTAACATGCTCTTTGTTTTGAAAAAAATTTCTCTATTGCACTAACTAAAACGCTGCATAAAATTGTCAGAAAATTCCCGTTCGCGCGACTAAAACTAATCGATATGCACATCACAAACATCACCGATCCGGGCTTACCGCCACGGGTAGGCTTCACACTGCATGCCTAAATTCAGACTCGCATGCCGGATTACTAATGCAAAAAATATGTCGGGGACGGACACAATCGACCCGGAGGTTCGCAATGAACTGAGGGAGACACACACCGCGTCCAATTGAAGGCGGGTGGCCCTCATAAGGAAACTAAAACAGAAAATCAGGGAACAAGAGTGTACCAGCAACACAAGACGATTGGAGCTCCAAATCAACCCTTCACGATAGATTCCACCCTATAGTATTTCACAAAAGCGTTGGCATCTGTGCATACCAATCTCTGAGAAAATAAAACGACTTGAACAAAAGCAATGAATTACAAAACTTAAGAATGTTTAAAGTACCAACTTGCATATGAACACAAAATAGGAAGACAAAATTTGAAATGACTGGCTAACATACGAAGCCTATAACATCAGCATACCAATATGTCAGCATGTAAACTAAAATTACTCACGCCATCATCATAACAGAGAGCTTGTATTAGTTGAGGCATAAAGAAGGTAACTCTTTCTGGAGGATAAGACTCCAAAACTCTAAGAACATAAGCCATGACAAGAAGGTGACCCTTGAATGGAGGAGTTAAAAATTCTAGAGCTTGGGTGATGGAACAGGAAGCATTTCATAATAATAATTACTAAGCAAAAGAAGTCCCTGAAGCACAAAGGTATTAAATTTCCATGACATTGAATGCAGTGGTAAGATGCACAGATGCCAACGCTTATGTTGGCGATAATGGCATGAATTTATAGCCTATGCAGAATTTACTGGACTTTTGTGAAATCTGGACTGAAATTCAGTCCAGATTTCACAGAAATCTGGACTGTGAAATCTGGACTGAATTTCAGTCCAGATTCCACAGATTTCCAGGTATGTAAATGAACGTTTCAGTGAAATCTGAAACGTTCATTCTTGTGAGTAAATGAACAGATTTCACAGATTCACAAGAATGAACAGATTTCACAAATTTCACAAATTTCACAGATTTCACAGATTTCAATTTCACAGATTTCACAACAGATTTCACAAATTTCAATTTCAGATTTCAATTTCAGATTTCACAGATTTCACAGATTTCACAGATTTCACAGATTTCACAAGAAGAAGAAGAAGAAGAAGAAGAAGAAGTACCACAGTCCGCCGAAGCAGGGAGCGGCGACGAGCAGGGAGCGGCGACGAGCAGGGAGCGGCGACGGGATTGGGTCCTGGGATGCAGGGAGCGACGACGAGCAGGGAGCGGCGACGGGATCGGGTCCTGGGAAGCAGGGAGCGGCGACGAGCAGGGAGCGGCGACGGGATCGGGTCCTGGAAGCAGGGAGCGGCGACGAGCAGGGAGCGACGACTGTATCGGGTCCTGGGAAGCAGGGAGCGGCGACGAGCAGGAGCGGCGACGGGATCGGTTCCTGGGAAGCAGGGAGCGGCGACGAGCAGGAGCGACGACGGATCGGGTCCTGGGAAGCAGGGAGCGACGACGAGCAGGGAGCGGCGACGGATCGGGTCCTGGGAAGCAGGGAGCGGCGACGAGCAGGGAGCGACGACGGGATCGGGTCCTGGGAAGCAGGAGGAGCAGGATCCGCCGGAGCAGGGAGCGGCGACGAACACGGTAGCTGTCGGTAGGGCACAGAACGGAGCGGGCCGAGCGGCGACGGGATCGGGTCCGGGGAAGCAGGAGCAGCGGGATGGAGCGCAGGAGCAGCGGGATGGAGCGATGGAACTGACCTAGGTTTGCGATAAAAACCCGCTCGGGCACGTGCCCGAGCGTGCCTAGGCTTGGTTCCGCCTGTGTCCTTAGTGTATGCAGAGGCAAGGATCGAGGGAGTTGCTTGCCTACGATGCTGAAATAGAGAGGACCGCTCGAGAACGGAGGCGTACCGCAAACGCTCGGCTAGAGATGGATCACAATCTAATTCAGGTTGGAGGCAATGGAAGAGGGGAAACGCCCATCTTTGGGCCAAACACTGATGAGAACATTGGAAACCGGCCGGGACAACCGATGCATAGGGCTGGTCTGAGAGGGAATGTAGCTGCTACTGGAGTGCAGCATGTTGATGAGAATGAGGTAAATAGGCCGAGGCCTCGCACGATGAGAGATTACACTACCCCCACTGTTAGGAGTGTGTATCTAGCTTTTGGGCCGACCATCCCTAATCTGCAGTTTGAAATCAAACCGGCTATTTTGAACATGATACGCAGCAACACTGAGTTCTCCGGTTTGCTGAGCGAGGACCCACACATGCATCTCTCGGAATTTTCTGAGATACGCGGGACCTTCCGTTACGGCGGAATACCCGATGAAACGGTGAAGATGAAGCTATTCCCGTTTTCACTGCGTGATAAAGCGAAGGCGTGGCTGCACAGCTTACCCCCGGGGGCTGCCACTACGTGGGATGCCTTAACGGCGCGATTCCTGGAGAAGTTCAATCTGGTAGACAAGATTGTGAACCTGCGCCGGGAGATTGGTAACTTCCGCCAGTTCGATCAGGAGAGCCTGACGGAGGCGTGTGAACGCTTCAATGACTTGCTGCGAAAATTCCCAAAGCATGAGTTTCAGCCTTGGAACTTGGTGGGCCAGTTCTACTTTGCCATCGAGCCCAATTATAGGGCTATGATTGACGCCGCTGCAGGAAGCTCATTGATGAACCTTACACCGGATGATGCCCTAATGTTTCTGCAAGATACAACCTCACAACATATATTGGACTGCTGGGATAAATACCCAAAGGAACAACTGTGGAATATTCGCTCTTGGATCGGCTGTACCAACTGCAACACCTGTCATGACAATCTCTGGCCATGGATGCGGCGGGGACGGCCATCACACATATGAATGCCCGGGAGACGAACTGTCTGGTGAGCTGTATAATCTAAATATGAATGAATATGTGAATTTCATTGCTAACCAAAATAGGGGTGTGCCGTATGGGAATGCGTATAACCCAGGGGTGAGAAATCACCCCAACTTTTCGTGGAACCAAAATGCCGGCGGCCAACGATGGCAACCAGGGCAGCATCAATTCGATGCTTCAGCCTCTGGGAGCCAACAGAGGCCACCAAACCCGGGTTATAATCAGATCCCTTCGGCACCTAGGAAGAGTAATTTGGAAGAAATGATGGAGAAGTTTGTTGAGGTCGCTCAATCGAATATGGCTAATCAGAATGCATCTATGCGGAATCTGGAAGTGCAACTGAGACAATTGGCCCATGTGCTAGTTGAGCGTCCCAAAGGGACTCTTCCAAGCAGCACAAAAAAGAACCCCGTAGATCAGGGGAGGAGTCTTGCTGAGAAGGAAGAGGGGGTGTGTAGAGATCTAGTGATTGCTTGTACGATCAACAACATCACGATCAACAACATCGACACACACGCCCTTTGTGATTCCGGATCTTCTAAAAACGTTCTTGCGTTGCAAGACGTCGAGAAGTTTAATTTAAAATTAAATCCGGATGATCATACTTCTCTTGTTTTAGCTAACGGAGTTCTGGTGGAGACTGAATGAGAGGTGAAAGAGGTTGAAGTTACGGTGGACGAAACCAAGGTTGTAGCGGATTTCCAAGTATTGGGGCCTATCGGAAATACTTCGATCCCAATTTTGGGAGTCCCATTTTTGAGGGAAAGCAGCACCACCTTGGACTTTTCCAAAGGGGAGGTGGTTGTACCAAATGTGGTTAAACCAGCGTGCTTTCCTAGCACCGTGACTGAACCTCTGTGCCCCCCTCCTGTTGTTATCACTGACAAATTGTTTAGTAATGTGGATTCCAGAGATAAACAAGAGACGTGGAAGCAGAAGGAGAGAAGAAGTATCTCTGAAGAAGAGCGTGGTGATGAGGAAGAAAAGGAGCTGTTGTATCGTGAGGAGGATGCTGATAAAATTCCTGAGTTTAGATCTGTGTGGGAGCATGATTCTTCACCTCCTCATGCTGAATTTAAGGACAAACAATTTAATCGTAAGGTTTTGTGGGAGGATCCGGTTGCCACTATGGCGTCAGAGACGATGAAACCAAAAACCTTGGATGAAGAGTCAGTTGCTTACGCTTAGTGCCGTTCTCCCACTGTGGAGAAAAAGAAAAATGAACGTTTTTGCGATCCGCTCGTTTCGTTGCTCTCCAAGAAGAGAAGCAAGGGGCTTGGGGCCGGTTGGGTAAAACCAACTTGAATCCTAAAGCTTCAAGCTCTGACCTTTCTCACTGTTGCGAGGAGCTATATCATAAATCAACGTTTAGTTGATAGTTGTTGGATAGTTTATGCTAGTAACTGCTCAGTGGACTTGCGTAGTTTTTTATTTAGTTTGTTGTGGACATAAAACTCTATATCATGCTTAATACAAGTATTCGGTCCACCTTAAGAACGGTAAAGAAAAGACTTCTGGGAGACAACCCAAGTAGGACCATTTGGTCCTGTTTTGTGTGATGTATTTCTTTATATATACATATTTCTATTTTCTTGTTTTGCGTAGGATCTCTAATTCGCAGGTGCTAGAAAATTTTGAAGCGCAACAGACCGGCCGCTATCGGACAACCTCGCAGCACGACTGGTATGCTCAGTTTTGAGCATAGGTACTTCTTACCCCTAACTCTTTATATTATTTGGAATGTTTAGTTTTATGATTTGTTGCATTCAAGTCTGGGGGGAGAGCATGCCTGTGGTCACTACACGAGCACACATTTTATAGCATACCAGTTGTGATTTATTTATTTCAAAATCACTGTAACACACACCGAATCACCCACTTGAGCGCGATCTTATCCATGCGCGCGACTCAAGTCAAATGTATTGCTCGTGTGTAAACTTTAAAATAGTGGTGCTGGTTTAGAATTTTAGAATAGAGTAGTGCGAAACTCGTGCAGTGCTCCTAATCAAGTACTCATGGTCTGTGTAGAAGTAGTATAAATTTAATTTTTCTTTATGCTCGTAGATTTATACTTTTTCTGCAGATGTAAATATTGTTTGTACTACTCAAAACTGTTGAATCTGGTGAAATCGAACGGTAGTGTAGGGATGTGTGTAGCCGTCACTAGACTCGTTTTGCTCGAGTCGGGAGAAAGGATCATCTTTCTCGGTGGCTAAAAACTTGCCCCAAGATACTCTCGAAGCATTGGTACATGATTAGTCAAGCGTGAGTGTGAAGTAGGCCATCACTTTGACTAGTTTGAGCCTTATTTACCTTGTCCTAACTGCTAACCGTTGCAAGCCAAGTTTGTACCTACCCCTCCTTTGATTCAGCTCTACATTCATTCACCAAAGCCTAAAGCTAATCCTTCTATCGCAACCAAATCCATGAGCTCCAGTGAAATTAATATTTTAACGAGGTGTGATGTGTGGAATTTTAGTGATGTGGTAGATGAATACAAGAAAGTTTATTTGCTAAAAATTTGGGGATTGTAAAAGAAAAAGAAAAAAAAAAAAGAAAAAGAAGAGAATTGAAAGATAAAATCTAAAAAAGAATTACAATGAGAAATGGAATCCCCATCTAGTTTATCTTAATATTGGTCGGGTTAGGCCGTGTACACACTCAGTTTTCAAGCTAAGTCTGGGGGTGTGTCACACGTGCAATTCTGAGGGGCTGTATTGGTTTAGCTTGTTGTTTGCTCGCTTGGATTGCGTGTAGCCTCCATGTTTATCTTTGACTACCAAACCTTAGCCTAAGCCCCATGATTATCCTAAAAATCCTACAGATTCACGCTTGACGAGCTAGTACCGTGGAGAGAGCGTGAACGGGCAAGCGTATGGTCCCCGACATTGATGGATTTCTTTGGAGGTGATCCTAAGCCCCGGTTTTTTTCAAAACTCACCTGAGTGGCCTGCCTACTTTCTTCCAAGATATGACCGAACGATTCTCTAGAATTCCAATTTTGAGTAGATACAATATTTATTTATGTCTGTCGAAAAGTATAAATTCTGTAGTATAATTAAAAAAGTTTATCTATTTTATTTTCTATGCCCATGATATATTTGATTTCTCTCATTACTCTATTTGGAAATTACTAAGTCAACTAACTATTTTCTAGTCCACGGAGTGATGATTTGCTCGTGACGAGCAAATATTTAAGTCTGTGGGTGTGATGAGTCCAAGTTATATACATATTTTTGGACTCATCTGAGCTAGTTTTCTCGTGAATGCATTACACTTTAGAGGCATAATTGTTCATATTTGTTATTATGTCCATTCCTTGTTAAGTGCACTTTTGGCCCGTTTTCAGTGTGATTATGTAGTTTTTATACTTTTGCCCTACTTGATGTTTTTCTGTCTGGAGAATGTAGAATGCCCATTTCGGTGGCTCTTCTGTGTTTGCTGTAGGTACAAGGGCCGTGCGTGTGTTCCAGGATCGTTTGGGAATGTTTTCCGCCTAAGGACCACTGATCGTGCGTTTTTACACGCGCACGGTCAGTGGACTCCTTAGGGCACGACCGCTGGTCGTGCGCTGTCTGTTCATCAAACCCCAAACAGTACAGGAATACTGCGCACGATCATTGGATCTATAGCGCACGACCACTGGTTGTGAGCCACTGTTCGTGCACACTATTCTCCATTTTTCCAAGTTCTGTCTGGGGCAATTACGCGATCATTGGACATAGTGCGCACGACCTCTGGTCGTGCGCCACTGATCGTGCGCTCTGTTTTTCTGCTGCAGTATTTAAACCCGTGCTCCGTGAATTAGGGTATCATTGCGTTCATTTTCCGCCCCGCTGCTGCGCAGAAGCGCTGTTTCTCATCCCCGCAAGTCCTCCATTCATCTCCACCCTCCGGGAAGCTTTCTCCGGCGATCCGAAGCCATCTTCAACCGTTCAGAGAGTTTCCGTCCACCAGCAGTGTGCAACAGAGATCTTCCGGCGCAACTTCTTTTGGCAAAAGGGAGAAAGGATTGAAGGAAAGGGAAGAAGACGGAGGAAGACAAGTGGATTGACAACCAATTTGCCTCAGGAAGCAACCACTGTCAGAGTCGTGAAGTGCACTGACTACCCATCACTCCGACCAAGAACCACGGCTAGGCTTTCCACCTTTCGGTTTATTCTACCTCTCCATAGTAGATTGTACTCTAAAGCTTGTAATGAACCTTGCTTTTATTTGTCTATGAATGAAGTTTGCTTGGGTTAATTACATACTCTTTTGTTAGCTGTGATGCACTCGCCTTCATTCACGTCCACTCCACTCGCGCACTAGAACCACTCTAGCAAAGGCTAGTGTTGGTGGTTGAAGATGTGATTGCGACTCTCACTCTCCGCTCGTGTGTTCACTCCATCCACTTGCTCTCCGTCCATTCGCCTCACGAAACACGACATGACGGCCTGCAATAGTTCCATCCACCAAGCGAAGCGGTGCTTACGACCCACATTAGTTTTTTTTTGTTTTGTTAGAATTAGGAATCAAAAACCAACCCCCGTTATTGTTTCGTTCAACTCTTAGTAACGATTTTTCTGCAACGCTATCACGCACCCAACCTGCATTCCCCCGAGATCAACATTCGGGGAAGCTATTCCCAAAATTATTACTTGACAACGACCGGTGCACTTGCCGACGCCTCAGCTGTGCATTCATTGGTTACTCTTCTACACAGCAAGGATAAAAATGGTATTATCCTCTCAGTAGAAAAGTCTGTCTCTATGAATGTCACTTTTCATGAAACTATCTTTTAATATGAGTTCTCACTTCAGGGGGAGTCTTCACACTTGGAAGTGAGTGCTCCTACTCTTTATCTACCTGTTCCTTCTCTATATATCACCACTCAGGAGGAGAGTGCAAATGTTCTCAAAGAAAAAGAGTTACAAGTGTATACTCAGAGAAGTAAAGGATCAAACACAGTCCCATTTCATAAATACTACATCCACTACAAGATTCGTCTTCGGTACCCCTTGAATTACCTATTGCTTTCCGAAAAAGTATTCGCTCATCCACTCAACATCCTTTATCTAACTATGTTTCTTATGCCTCTTTATCCTCCTCCCATAAAGCCTTTTTCGCTTCTCTATCCTTCGTGTCTGTTTCCGATACATGGTTGGAGGCACCTGACCACCCAAAATGAACAAAGACAATGATGGAGGAAATGCAGACTCTAAAAAAGAACTACACTTGGAACCTGGTCGATCGCCCTCCTAGCAAGAAGATAGTTGGTTGTCGATGGATCTGTACAGTAAAATAGAACTTTGAAGATATTGTGGAGAGATTCAATGCACGATTGGTGGCAAGAGGCTACATTCAAACTCATGGTATTGCTCTAGTGACACAACTGAGTTCATTTCAGGTCTTATTATCTCGTGCCACCTGTAAAGGGTGAGAGCTTCAACAACTTGATGTAAAAAATATTTTCTTTCGCGGTGAGTTGGAAGAAGAAGTCTATATGTCAATGCCTCCTGGTCTTGTCCCTATTGGCTCAGAGGGGAAGGTTTGCAGATTGAAGAAAGCTCTTTATGAATTAAAACAATTTTCAAGAGCTTGGTTTGGGAGACTTCACAAAGTCATGATTTCATTAGGCTATACCCAAAGTCATGCAGATCACACTCTATTTATCAAACGTAAAGAGATGAAGGTAACTCTCTTGATTATGTATGTGGATGATTTGGTTATTACAAGTGATGACATTAATGTGATTTGTGCTTTGAAATTAAAACTTGCTAGTGAATTTGAACTGGAAGACTTGAGTAAGTTGAGATATTTTCAAGGGATTGAGATACCAAGATCAAAATATGAGATTCACATTTCCCAGTGAAAGTTTGTCCTTGATTTATTATAACATACAAGAATGAGTGGTTGCAAGCTTGCTGATACCCATATTGAAGTTAATCACAAACTTGGACGTGATGATGTTGAGTCAGTGGAAGATATTTCTAATTATCAAAAGCTGGCAGAAAAACTGATTTGCCTATCTCATACTCATCCTGACATTTCATATGCAGTAGGAGTGTTAAGCCAATACATGCATTCTCTCAAGGCCAGACATCTTGATGCTATGTACATAATTCTTAAGTATTTGAAGACCTCACCTAGTAGGGGTATTCTATTATTTCCCATCGACAACTTAAAAATTGAAGTATATACTGATGCAGACTGGGTTGGATCAGTTGGTGATAGAAGATCTACCACGATATTGTTCCTTCGTTCGAGCTAATCTAGTCACTTGAAGAAGTAAGAAATATGTAGTGGCTCGCTCTAATGCTGAGGCTGAGTTTAGAGTCATGACTTATGGTATATGTGGGGGGATATGACTTCGTTCCCTCTTGACCGATCTTAGTTTACTTAAAACTGACCCCTTTCAACTTGTATTGTGACAACATAGCTCCAATCAACATTGTCACAACTCTGTCCAGCATGACCGCATGGTCTGCACAAACACGTTAAAGTTGATCGACACTTCATTAAAGAAAATATTATGAAAAAGATTGTATGTACCCCTTTCGTTCGCTAGGAGGGGCAATTTGTCGATTTTCTCACTGAGGTATTGAGTAAAAAACATTTGCAACTATTATTAGCAAGTTGGGTATGAAGAACATTACATGCCCAACTTGAGGGGGAGTGTTAAAATTAATTAACCGTTGTATTTTGTATTACACTCTACTATAAGTAGTGGGATTTCTATTATTCAATTATTATGATTCTATTTTCAGTTTAACACACACACACACACACACACACACACACAAACTCACATAGCTAGAAATATGTGTGAAGAAGGGAGAATTAGTGTAGAGATGATTACTAAGACAGCCAAGGAATCAGGAGATGGAGAAAGAGAATATAGGCAATTTTCATTAAAAAGTTTGAGTATTCAAGAGTATCCTTGTATCAATGTTATATTATTGATCTGCAAAAGTAGAAATCAGTTTTAAAGCAAACACCTCATCTCAGTCAAGCTAAGATGATCTTGAAGTTGGTTCCATTTTTCATTTATGGAGTATTATTGGTGGTTGTCATGCCATTTCAGGTTTGGTATCAAGCTAGAGCTGTCAGGGCAGGCTTTTTTAGCTATTAGAGGCTTTTGTTTTTAATTTGACTAAATTTGAGCACATGCTTATTCAGTGACAGTAATAAGTGAGTCTATTTTGGATTCCACACTTAGGGGCGGAACTGTTCACGGGCACACCTGGGTTCAAAGTTTCAAAATTTCAGAGAGAGGTATTGATTTGGGTTCAACCCAATAGTATAGACAGCGGTTTATAAATAAATCGCTATCTATTCTAGGGTTCAGATAAAATAAACAACGGTTTATATATTAACCGCTGTCTATTCTAGAGTTTATATATAAACCGCTAACTCCAACCCTTTTTGCCATTTCGAACTCACGCCGCTGACTGCAACGACATACAACTGAACCCTCGCAAGTGGTTTTTTGGATTTCTGCTCTGATCTCTCTGGTAAATTTCTCTAATTACAGTGAATTTGGTTTCGCTCTGATGTTTTAAGACCTTTTCTATTTTTAGTGTTTGATTTCAACAATAGTGGTTTGATCATTGATGGTTTTGCTAAATTGATGATTGCCAAGTAGTTTTGATCGATTAGGACAAAATATCAGAGTTTTGTAGTTTATGACCTCATATAGTGAATCTGATTCATTTGTTTGGTTTTAGGTTTTTGGTTTGTTTCCTTTTTACATATACCTGATTAAATCCTTATATTTTTCAAATGTAGCACTGACTTTTGAGTATTGTCCAGTATATTTCTAGTGACTAGTGTGATGGATAAATTTCTCTCAAGAATAAGTTCGTAAGAAAAATCTGTTGAATTAGAAGAGACCAAAAGACCTCGATTAGAGTTTAAATTCGAGGACTTACCCGCTGATCCGGGCTTGAGACAACCAATAACAAGTTATGAAGTGAATGTTCAAGATTCAATACGAAGATATTACTTACAACATGGACCTTGTCAGCCACATTTATTTAATTTTCCGCAAACCTTAATGGGTCAAAAATCTCGAAGATTCAGTAAGGAGTTTTTTGGTGAATACAAGGGTTGGTTGAAGTACAGTCAACATAAGAATGCTGGATTTTGTTTGTACTGTTACGTCTTTACTCAAGCAAGTTGTGATCCAACTTTTGTAAGCCGTTGATTCAAACATTGGAAAGACAAAAAATACTTGAAAAACATGTTTGCAAACATAATAGTACACATAATGCATCTAAAAAGATTTGTTGAAAATTTGATGAATCAAAAGTAAATCATTCAAAATATACCTGCTGGACATGAAAAAACACAAATTATAGAATATCGTGCACATTTATGTGCATCCATTGATTGCATCCGTTTTCTTTTGTGTCAAGGATTGTCTTTTCGTAGACATGATGAGTCAAATGAATCAACCAATAGAGGAAATTTGTTTGCATTGACTTACTTGCTACACATAATAATGATGTAATGATAGTTGTATTTGAAAACGCTCTTAGTTATTGCCAACTTACATCACCAAAAATTCAGAAGGAAATTGTTTCAGCAATTGTAAGTGAGACAACATACAAAATTATTACAAATATTGACGAATAATGTTTTGCTATTTTAGTGGATGAATCTCGAGATATTTCAGCAAAAGAGCAAATGACAGTTGTTTTGCGATACATTTATGCAGATGATTTCATTATTGAACGCTTCCTTGATTTTGTTCATGTACAAGACACGGTTGCCTTATCACTCAAAGCTGCTATTGATAATATTTTTATGAAGCATGAACTTCACATATCTAAATTGCGCAGACAGGGCTATGATGAGGCTAACAACATGAGAGACGAGTTTAAGGGTCTTAAAACATTGATTATGAAAGAAAATCTTTCTGCTTACTATATTCATTGTTTTGCTTTTCAGTTACAGTTAATATTAGTTGCCGTTGCAGAATGTCATTTTGAAGTTGCAGGAATGTTCTATTTTATTAATAGTGTACTGAATGTTGTAGGTGGCTCTTGTAAGCGCCGTGATAATGTCAGAACATTAGAAGTTGATAGAGTTGCCCAAGAACTTGGCTGCGGAGAGTTAGAAACTGGTCGAGGGTTAAATCAACCATTAGAAATCAAGAGAGCAGGAGACACACAATGGGGTTCTCATTATGGTGCAGTGTTGAGTTTCATACGTATGTTCTCATCAATTGTAGATGTTCTTGACATCATTACTGTTGAAACCAGAAACCTGGTATCTCGTGGAGTTCGTCCCTCGGGGAAGGGGTGACCTCACACCTACTACACTCGAGAGAACGTCACGGACCAAAGGATCAAGAAACTAGGAATAGACCCTTGGCTCTAGCGCGGAGGTCCCACCTCACACCCGGAAGGCTACCTGAGCTCTTCCCCTCCCTAGCCAATGCTCGAGCTAGGGTGCCTTGGAGGGGCTCTCTCAACTCTACCAAGAAGAAACCAAGGGAGGAGAAAGCAAGAAGAAGGAGAAGAAGATGAAGATGAAGGTCCCTCTCCAAGGCACCCAAGGGGGTCTATTTATAGTTTTCCAAAACCCCTTGGACCAAAATGACCGAGATACCCTCACGCCCAAAAAGCCTTGGGCCAATAAAAAACAGCCACGCCAGGGGGGTAAAGGGGGAATTTCCCCCGAGGGCAAGAAGGTAAAACTGCAAGTAGAGGCCCTGGCCCCCCGGCCGGTCTCGCCCCGCTAAGCCGCCGAGCAAGAAGAGGCGGGGGCGAGATCCTGCCCCCAGGCCGGTCTCGCCCCGCTAAGCCGCCGAGCAAGAAGAGGCGGGGGCGAGACCCTGGCCCCAGGCCGGTCTCGCCCCGCTAAGTCGCCGAGCCAGAAGAGGCGGGGGCGAGACCCTGGCCCCAGGCCGGTCTCGCCCCGCTAAGTTCGCCGAGCCAGAAGAGGCGGGGGCGAGACCCTGGCCCCAGGCCGGTCTCGCCCCGCTAAGTCGCCGAGCCAGAAGAGGCGGGGGCGAGACCCTGGCCCCAGGCCGGTCTCGCCCCGCTAAGTCGCCGAGCCAGAAGAGGCGGGGGCGAGACCCTGACCCCAGGCCGGTCTCGCCCCGCTAAGTCGCCGAGCCAGAAGAGGCGGGGGCGAGACCCTGGCCCCAGGCCGGTCTCGCCCCGCTAAGTCGCCGAGCCAGAAGAGGCGGGGGCGAGACCCTGGCCCCAGGCCGGTCTCGCCCCGCTAAGTCGCCGAGCCAGAAGAGGCGGGGGCGAGACCCTGGCCCCAGGCCGGTCTCGCCCCGCTAAGTCGCCAAGAGTTCAAAATACTGGCGGCCAGCGACCTGGCGGCCTGAGGCGGCTTGCGGCGGCTTGCGGCAGCTTGCCAAGAGCGCCTTGGGGGGAGAAATATTTTCTTCCCCTACTAGTATGTCTTTCAAGTTCACCAAAAATTGGCCCCTAGGAGTGCAAAACTCCCAAAAAGCTTAAAAACTTGCTTACCTTGTTTCGGGCCCACTCTTCGCGAATACGGGGTTGTACACAATCCCCGCTCTTTTCGAGGTTGGCACAAGCTCGGAAAGAAACATCCAACCCAACGTATTCGCGGAGTGTAACTTCCCCTCGGGGTCAACCTGTCATGCCAGCTATGGGAGCCTTGGTGGCGAGACCTCCTCTGGGTGAAAACACTTAGCCTCCCCCGAGGGGTCAACCTGTCATGTCAGCTAGTGAGAGTCTGACAGCGGGACCGCCTCGGAGCAAGGGGACTTATCCTCCACGAGAGGTATCACCGACTCTACCAGCTAGTGGGAGCCTAGCAGCGGGATCCATCTCGGAGCTAAGGGACTTACTCTCTACGAGAGGTATCGCCGACCCTGCCAGCTAGTGGGAGCCTGGCAGCGGGACCACCTCGGAGAAAAAGGGACTTGGGCTACCACGAGAGATCAACCTGCCCTGCCAGCTGGTGAGAGCCTGACAACGGAATCCATCTCGGAGCTAAGGGGCTTAGCCTCCACGAGAGATCGACCTGCCCTGCCAGCTGGTGAGAGCCTGACAGCGGAATCCATCTCGGAGCTAAGGGGCTCTGGAGCCTCCACGAGAGATCAACCTGCAGCCTGCCAGCTAGTGAGAGCCTGGCAGCGGAATCTATCTCGGAGCTAAGGGGCTTAGCCTTCACGAGAGATCAACCTGCCCTGCCAGCTAGTGAGAGCCTGGCAGCGGAATCCATCTCGGAGCTAAGGGGCTTAGCCTCCACGAGAGATCAACCTGCCCTGCCAGCTAGTGAGAGCCTGGACAGCGGAATCTATCTCGGAGCTAAGGGGCTTAGCCTAGCCTCCACGAGAGATCAACCTGCCCTGCCAGCTAGTGAGAGCCTGGCAGCGGAATCCATCTCGGAGCTAAGGGGCTTAGCCTCCACGAGAGATCAACCTGCCCTGCCAGCTAGTGAGAGCCTGGCAGCGGAATCCATCTCGGAGCTAAGGGGCTTAGCCTCCACGAGAGATCAACCTGCCCTGCCAGCTGGTGAGAGCCTGGCAGCGGAATCCATCTCGGAGCTAAGGGGCTTAGCCTCCACGAGAGATCAACCTGACCTGCCAGCTAGTGAGAGCCTGGCAGCGGAATCTATCTCGGAGCTAAGGGGCTTAGCCTCCACGAGAGATCAACCTGCCCTGCCAGCTAGTGAGAGCCTGACAGCGGAATCTATCTCGGAGCTAAGGGGCTTAGCCTCCACGAGAGATCAACCTGCCCTGCCAGCTAGTGAGAGCCTGGCAGCGGAATCCATCTCGGAGCTAAGGGGCTTAGCCTTCACGAGAGATCAACCTGCCCTGCCAGCTAGTGAGAGCCTGACAGCGAAATCCATCTCGGAGCTAAGGGGCTTAGCCTCCACGAGAGATCAACCTGCCCTGCCAGCTAGTGAGAGCCTGGCAGCGGAATCTATCTCGGAGCTAAGGGGCTTTCCATGGACCACAAATATTTTTCGGTGGTTTCTACCATTAATCATAGCTAATACAACGCAAGCTAAGTTCATTACAAAAAAGATGATTCACTTCTCTCTTACCTCCCTCTTTCCTCGTGAATCATCCGATCCTTCCCCGGGTGCCCACATCAACCCTGTCCTCACATCTCTCCTCTGCTGCCCCAGGTCGGACTTCTTCAATCCGCACCGGGTCTTGCGCTCGTTGAGGCTGATGAGGTTGCGGGGCTGGGGCTCTTGTCCTTCTCAACTCCAGAAATTCGGGCAAGTAGATGTCGCGTGGCCTTCCTCCTGGTGGAGCTCACAGAAGGGTAACTCTACTCTGACTCTTTTCCTTCCCGTGCGGTTCCTCCTCCCCCTTCGACCAATTTCCATCGCTTGCTGTGGTGGGGGTAGGAGTTGCCTAGAGGCTTGCCTCTGGAAGTTGAACCTTCCTTGGCCCCCATGAAAGTTTCCCCCATCATGGGCGTAACCCCTTCCCGGGCCCTGAATGGGTCCTCCCTGCTGCCTCCAACCTGGCTCTGGACCCTCCTGAGCTCTCCGCTCTTCTCTCCTTCTCCCCTCCTGGGGCCTCGAGCCACCTTGCTCCTTTTCCTCTGTCTCTGTCAGCTTTGCCAATTTCTTGACAAACGCCGGGTCGGCCGCCTCCATGGCTATCTCCTCTGCCGCCCTTTCCATCAGCTCCTCGAAGGAAAGGGGGGCCTTCCTGGTCAAGCTCATCTTGAAGAAGCCCTCCTTCAGCCCAACGGTGAAGGCCATCTGGAGAGCATACCCTGGCATCTCCTGGACCTCCAGGATCTCCTCTTGGAACCTGTCAACATAGCGGGCCAGCGACTCCTCGGCCCCCTGCCTTATCAAGAAAATGGACTCAGGACTCCTCTTCCGCTTCTTGGAGGTGGAGAAGCGGAGCTGGAAGCTTCGGCTCAAGTCCTCGAACCCGTAGATCGACCTCGGAGGGAGTTGATGGAACCAGTCCCTTGCCTTCTCCTTCAACGTGATCGCAAAGAGGCGACACTTGAAGGCGTCCGTCATCGGCCTGATGGAGACGACATCCTCGAACCACTGCAGATGCTGAACAGGGTCGTCCTTCCCGGAATAGTAAGCCATGTCTGGCTCTCTGAACCCTCGGGAACGGGAGCTGAGATGATTAGCTCGCTGAAGGGTGACCCCCTAAGGGGTGGTCTCGCCACCTCCACTCGCGCGACCTGCTCGCCTTGAAGGTTGGCACTCGCCGGGCTGGAGAACAGCTCCCGGCCGGTGAGGTCTCGCTCGACCCCATCGCCCATCCTCTCCTTCCCGGGCCTTCTTCCTGGGACACTTCCTTCTCCCCCCGCTGGGGTCATCTCGCCTAGATCCCTGGGAGTCGACTCGTCGAGGGGGGGAGTTAGCTCCTGGGGGGTCGGGGGTCGGGGTGGAGCTGCCACCCTGAGGAGCAATGCTTCGCAGCATCTCCATGATGCCCTGGATGGAGGCCATGAACTCTTGCCTCCCCACAAAGGGTCCAGGGGTGGGGAGCTCGCCGAGGTCATCACTACCTCCTTGACCTCCTGTCATGACACCCTCTCGAGATCTTCTGTGCTGGTCACTCTCCACGCTCACCGCACCAAAATGTTGAAACCAGAAACCTGGTCTCTCGTGGAGTTCGTCCCTCGGGGAAGGGGTGACCTCACACCTACTACACTCGAGAGAACGTCACGGACCAAAGGATCAAGAAACTAGGAATAGACCCTTGGCTCTAGCGCGGAGGTCCCACCTCACACCCGGAAGGCTACCTGAGCTCTTCCCCTCCCTAGCCAATGCTCGAGCTAGGGTGCCTTGGAGGGGCTCTCTCAACTCTACCAAGAAGAAACCAAGGGAGGAGAAAGCAAGAAGAAGGAGAAGAAGATGAAGATGAAGGTCCCTCTCCAAGGCACCCAAGGGGGTCTATTTATAGTTTTCCAAAACCCCTTGGACCAAAATGACCGAGATACCCTCACGCCCAAAAAGCCTTGGGCCAATAAAAAACAGCCACGCCAGGGGGGTAAAGGGGGAATTTCCCCCGAGGGCAAGAAGGTAAAACTGCAAGTAGAGGCCCTGGCCCCCCGGCCGGTCTCGCCCCGCTAAGCCGCCGAGCAAGAAGAGGCGGGGGCGAGACCCTGCCCCCAGGCCGGTCTCGCCCCGCTAAGCCGCGAGCAAGAAGAGGCGGGGGCGAGACCCTGGCCCCAGGCCGGTCTCGCCCCGCTAAGTCGCCGAGCCAGAAGAGGCGGGGGCGAGACCCTAGCCCCAGGCCGGTCTCGCCCCGCTAAGTTCGCCGAGCCAGAAGAGGCGGGGGCGAGACCCTGGCCCCAGGCCGGTCTCGCCCCGCTAAGTCGCCGAGCCAGAAGAGGCGGGGGCGAGACCCTGGCCCCAGGCCGGTCTCGCCCCGCTAAGTCGCCGAGCCAGAAGAGGCGGGGGCGAGACCCTGGCCCCAGGCCGGTCTCGCCCCGCTAAGTCGCCGAGCCAGAAGAGGCGGGGGCGAGACCCTGGCCCCAGGCCGGTCTCGCCCCGCTAAGTCGCCGAGCCAGAAGAGGCGGGGGCGAGACCCTGGCCCCAGGCCGGTCTCGCCCCGCTAAGTCGCCGAGCCAGAAGAGGCGGGGCGAGACCCTGGCCCCAGGCCGGTCTCGCCCCGCTAAGTCGCCAAGAGTTCGAAATACTGGCGGCCAGCGACCTGGCGGCCTGAGGCGGCTTGCGGCGGCTTGCGGCAGCTTGCCAAGAGCGCCTTGGGGGGAGAAATATTTTCTTCCCCTACTAGTATGTCTTTCAAGTTCACCAAAAATTGGCCCCTAGGAGTGCAAAACTCCCAAAAAGCTTAAAAACTTGCTTACCTTGTTTCGGGCCCACTCTTCGCGAATACGGGGTTGTACAATTACAGAAGATGAAGTTGATGGTAATCAAAGAAAAATCACTAGTAATCTTATCAAGAGTATATCAACATTTGAATTCATATTTCTACTGCACTTAATGAAAATTATTCTGGCAAAGACAAATGAGTTATCACAGGCACTACAAAAGAAAGATCAAAATATTATCAATGCAATGAATTTCGTGAAATTAACGAAGCAATTGTTATTTAATTTGAGAAGCATTGAGCTTGAATGAGAGTTATTTATCACTGAAGTAAACTAAATTTTGTGCTAAACATATGATTGATGTTCCTAATATAGATAGTGCATTTGTTCAACCTGGGAGATCAAAGCGTAAAATAAGAGATATCATAAATTTTCATCATTTTCGGGTAGAGCTATTTAATACAGTAATTGATTGGGTATTGAATGAGTTGAATGATCGTTTCAATGAAGTAAATACTGAGCTGCTTTTTTGTGTTTCATGTCTTGACCCGAATGACCATTTTGCATCGTTTAATAAGCAAAATTTGATTCATCTAGCAGAATTCTATCCTTATGATTTTAGTCCAATATATTTGCAATTACTTGAAGGTCAACTGGATGTGTACATTTTGGACATGCGTTCAACTAACACATTTTATCAAGTAAAAGGAATTAGCGGACTTGTTCAAAAAATGGTGGAGACTAAAAAACGTGATCATTTTCAACTTGTTTATCGGCTTTTGAAGTTAACATGTCTTTTACCTGTTGCAACTGCTTCTGTTGCAAGAATGTTCTTGACAATGAAGATAATAAAAAGTCGTTTGAGGAATAGAATGAGAGATAAATGGATGAACGATTGCTTAATTGCTTATATTGAGGATATTGTGACAACCATAACTAATGAGGCAATCATCGCACGCTACCAAAATATGTGTACCCGAAAAGTAATTTGTTAGTCGGTATGTAATTTGACTCTTATTTTAATTAACTAGCATTTTTTTTAAATGTTGCATTAAAATTTTTTGTATAATTAGTTATTTTTTTATGGTGCCCGAGTCAAACAGAAATCCTAGTTCCGCCACTGTCCACACTGATTTATCCGCTTTAGACTTAGGCCTATATCATAGTTCTTATCTACTAGGTTGTTACGCCACCATGATCTCACGATGTTTTGAATTTCCTAACTTCATTTCAAAGAAAATATCTATAACTTTGTGAGCATGTTCGTTATAGGCTAAAAAATAGCCACCTATCACATGAACTTCTGCTTGCGTGATCATTGATTTAAACAGGCCTGTGCTTGTTCTAGATTTCAAACTTTTTTGATCAAGCTGACTGTCCTAAGAACATTGTTGACTCACCCATTGACCTTTATGTAACACTGATATTGACATAAAATCAATTCCCAAGCCTAGATCCGGTTGTACGATTAAGATTATCATCAACATTAATTTTGATGCCTTTACCGTTGTCCATTTGTTCACTATCTTATGGGTGTGGGCGGTATATCATGGTCTTAATGGACAATGTTGTTTGTCTCTCTACCCTGCGATCACCCAATAATAAAATGCCACTGAATTGCCACTGATTAACAATTATTTTAGCTGAACCAAAACTCATTGCCACTGAAGTACCAAAGCACCATTTTGTAACTCCTGTTAACCATGACTGAAATCTCTCCTTGTGTCAAAAGTTTTTCATTTATTTTTGGAATAGGGACTAGATCAATTGACACCTATTGGTTTGGGGGAAGCTGCCTTATTACTTTGGCACTGACTTAAGCAACAAAGTTTCTTTATGTAATTCTCAGGTAGGTATTATACTTGGCCGTGCATGGCCCATGCTAAAGATGTCGATATTTGATCGCCCTAGGATGGCTTCTTTAGGACATTCAATTGCCCTAAAATGTCTTCTTATGGACTTTTTATCACCCTATAATGTCTTCTTTGGGACATACGATCGACCTAAGATTTCTAGTCCACAATAATTTTACTAACTTCTGTGTACTGATCCTATGTTAATTATTCAACAAGTTTATTTTCATACAGATTAGTATTCTGTTTAGTATATGATGCAGGACGGACGTCACACCCGCCTGCCACCTTGGAGTCCAAGGGCCCACCATGACGTCGCACCATGGCGGCTTCCATCAGGGCCGCGGCCCGTACATCCCAACCAGCTCTCCGTCATGGAGTCATCACCATGCGGTAGGTTGTTGAGGCCGAGGCTCTCCCCATACCTCCTAGATAAGAGGCCTTCACCAACACTTTCATCACCGAGTCGCGGATCAGTTGGTGACGAGAGTGCTGGTGAATGCCACTTATCTAGGAGGTCTGGGGGTCGTGCCCCAGCCTCAACAACCTGCTGCATGGTGGTGACTCCATGACGGAGGGCTGGTTGAGGTGTACGGACCGCATCCCTGATGAAAGCTGCCATGGTGCGACGCCATGGTGGGCCCCCTGGTGGGACTCCGGGGTGGCAGGCGGGTGTGACGTCCGTCCTGCATCAGTATAAAGTATAATTGTGCATATGGAGTTGACAGGTAACATTTCTGCCATGATAATCACACCAACTTTGTACTTGGCGGATAAAAAATATATAATTTCGTTCTTATTACAGAGAAAATATGGAGGTGCTGAAAGCATCTTTTACTCTTTTAATCCAAAATCCCTACTAGAGCTTTATTGATTTAGTAAAATTGTTGATTAAATTTGGCTCACTAACTTCAGATTCCATTTTCAGCTATAGGAAATTTGACTAAATGACACAAGATAGGATGGGCGGGCGAATCCAAATAAATGCAAATTCTAGGTGCAGGGTCGGGAAAATAAATCCTTATAACCTTAGGATGTACAAAGGGATTCTGCAATAAGTTGCAAGTCATAATTAATGCATAAAAGTTATACACATAACAAAAGTAGTATTTAAATAATTGGAAGAGTGAGCAAGTTTTTTTTTCTTTCATTGAAGTTCTGCCAATAAAATGTGCAATAAAATGAATCATACAAATCAAAATTAGTCACGAGAACAATCACACTAACATAGGTACACATCTTTAAGAATACGGATTATCCGGTTCAATAATGAAAACAAAGAAGGCAAACAATAATATTGACAAATAAATGAACTGCAGGCGAGTGAGTGGATATCTGTTGATCGTAGGAGCTGCTGTGGCTATCCAGTGCGATTTATACGGCTTTGTGGAGGCTGTCGGAGGAGGGAAAGGCTTGATATAGCAGGGAGTGGCTTAGGATCCATTACTCTCCAGAAGAAATTGATATCAATATTTCTTTAACACGGAACGGAGATCATTCCCTGGTCAGGCAGGAAAGACCCAGGCTGGTTTTATTCTACTAAGACTCAGCTGATTAGGGTTTAAGTGGGAGGGGATATGAATGTGTGGCAGCTGCAGAAAGGGAAAAAGAAAGGCTGGGATGCAGTTTTAATAGGGGTCAGATAGTATTTAGGGGTGTAGTGGGGATCGGTTGTAGTGGGGGATGGCTGCAAGAGTTTGGCTGAGTGTTTAGAGGAATGCAGTCCCTTTTCTAAATAGGGACTGGCGGCAGTTTTGTTGAGCTGTAATGGAGAACCAACATAGAAGGGCGATTAATGGAGGAATGAAGGGAGGTTGAGGGGCAGTGTAGATGAAGGGCTGCTGCAGGGAAGTCTTCAAGAGAGGTTCGACCACTGTAAACTCGGGCAAGAATGGATGAATACAAAGGGAAACAAGGGAAAGCACAAAGGAGATTACCTATGTGTTACCTAGGGCCTCACGGAATCAGAACCATGAGAAGGCCTCCGATTATGGGAAGAAGCTGTCCAAAATCTGTGATTGCCGTCAAAATCAGCCCCTCATCTATTTATAATAATAACGTGACTAGGGAAACATTGTGGACGACTATAATTGACCTTCAAGATAGTTGTCCAATCTCGCTCAATAAAACAAAAAAATATACATAAAATACATACAAATATGGAAATGCATTTGCGACTCATGATCCATTGGGCAACACTAAATATAACAAGTGACAAAGCTGCCCCGAATGAGCTTAAAACTTATGCTCCAAAAGGTCCCGCTGATCCCAAGTACCAAATGTTTGATTTATGAATTTAGCGAAATTTGAACAAATAATGTGATGCAAGACGAATTTATAGGTGATAGACGTGTGTTGTCTTAATCCTAAATGCATTGCAAGCGAGTACGCAATGAATGCAATGGACCTGCAACAAACGCTTCTTTGGAGATGTGGGAGAAATGCAAACACACACAATTAATGAACAAGACACCACCGACTTGTACTAAATTGTAATGCGATGCTCGTGAATGCTTCAATCAAGCAAAGCATTTTTGATGCACAATTATTTAAATAAGAAGACATAAAACTCGCAATTAAGTCACACTCAATCACAAATATTTCAAATGAAGTAATGAATGTTACCTCTTAGCATGTTTAACGCGGTGCTCTTAAGATATCCCACAATAATCAAAATAATAATAAATGTCTAAGATCAAATCCATTAATACCTTTGAGTCTAGCTAACTGTCAAAAGATGGCTCCTCATGCCTGAACATACGTGTGATATCATCCTTATTGCAGTACTCTTTATGCGATCTATGATAATTGTTGTAGTAGTTGTCACAACTAGAATAAAATCACGACAGATGGTCAAAACGATCTCTACGAACGAAGGAATACAGACGTGGATGATCATCGTGAAAATTCAGAGATCTCTCGGGTGGAGCTCTACGGGGTCGAGCATAACTGGGCTCCAGACCCTTGAAGAGAGGAGTGTAATGACGATGACCTAAAAGTTACTCGTCTACATAATCATAAAATCGTGTCAAACATTCACTTTGACTAGCCATGAATACCCTATATACTCTATTACAACAAATCATAAATTATGATCGTGTTAGTCATGAATCCTCTATATGACCTACCATTACGTAACATTAACATGGCTCAAACATTGACTGATACCAAATCTGACACATGTTAGGGATGTGTGAGTGGAATTTAACCTATGTAAACTGATTTATTCTATGTTTCCTGGCAGAGTTCCAGGTTGGCATTCATTTAAATATTTGGCGAGCTGCTCGGCTTGATCTATAGGATTCCGGAGAGAGCTGGTTAAGTTTCGTAAAGTAGCGTCATCATTAGCAACATATCTGAGAAAAAATTCTTAAAAGGTCGGTGCACGAGGTTGCTGGTGTGGAAAACCCAGGTGGGATAGCATTTGGAGGGCAGACCGCTTTCCGCGGATTGCTCCAGGAGAAATTCGGGTGATTCCTCTAATATAGGTTATAAGTGTTTCAAAACTTGTTGTTACCCAAATTGGTGAAAGGCCGAGGCGGTTTCTCGACATAATTCACTTGTTTTTCAAAGAAAACATTATTATTATTGTTGATAGTGCCCGAAGCTTGTATGTATTATTCCAGTATGTAAATACAAGGAGAGAATACAAATATATAAGAGAGAAGAGAGAAGAATAAATCCTATACATGATGTGGGAATAAAGAAGGAGGAGAAAAGAAAATAAATAAAGTGGGCCATCAAATGGGCTTTTTACATGGGCTTTTCCAATACTCCCCCGCAAGCTGGAGCGTACAAGTCGTATGCGCCAAGCTTGTATAGGCACTGATAGAAGAGAGTACTAGGTAGAGCTTTGGTGAGGATGTCAGCAACCTGTTCAGTACCCGGAACATGCTTGAGCTCGATCTTCTTCATGTGGACTTTCTCTCGGATGAAATGACAATCTACCTCAATATGCTTCGTTCTTTCATGGAAGACCGGGTTTTTAGCAATATGTATGACAGCTTGACTGTCACATAGGAGGAGAGCTGGTGAAGGTAGTTTAACTCCAAGGTCGGTAAGGAGACTCTCAATCCATGTGAGTTCAGAGACCACAGCAGCCATTGCCCGATATTCTGCTTCTGCTGAGGATCGAGCAACCACTGCTTGTTTCTTACTTCGCCAAGTAATCAGATGTCCTCCAAAATAGGTGCAAAACCCGCTAGTAGATCGTCGATCGTCGAGGGAGCCAGCGTAGTCGGCATCAGAATATGCCACTAGTGTAGGAATGAAAGATGAGGTTTTGTATACAAGTCCTTGGCCAGGAGCTGTCTTAAGATATCTGAGAATGCGTTCCACAGCCTGGAGATGAGAGCTTCGAGGAGAGTGCATATAGCGACTCACAAGTCCCACAGCGAAAGATATATCAAGTCTTGTAACTGTTAGGTAGATAAGCTTCCCAACTAGACGACGGTAATATTCTGCATTTGATAGAAGCGAATCAGAATCCGAGCTCTGAGCATATATTTTGTGATTTGCATCCATGGGAGTGTTAATAAGTTTGCAGCCAGAGTAGCCTGCATCATGAAGAAGATCCATGCAATATTTGCGCTGAGAGAGAACCAACCCATCTGACCGTCTGGCCACTTCCAGACCGAGGAAGTACCGAAGATGTCCCAGATCTTTAGTTTGGAAGACGGAGCTCAGATGTAGCTTAACGGCCTGTATGCTGTCCAAGTCACTGCCAGTAATAATGATGTCGTCGACATATACCAATAGGAGAACCGTACCAGTGGCCTGGTGGCGAGTAAACAATGAGAAGTCAGCCGAGCTGCGAGTGAAGCCAATTTCCCGGAGAGCTTTGCTGAACTTGTCGAACCATGCCCGAGGGGATTGTTTGAGACCATATAGGGATTTGAGAAGATGACAAACCCGTGACTCCCCCGTGGTCTCAAACCCGGGAGGTTGTTGCATGTAAACCGTTTCCTGAAGGTCGCCATTCAGGAAAGCGTTCTTGACGTCGAGTTGAAATAAGGGCCATTGGCGATGGACAACAACAGAAATGAGAATGCGGACCGTGTTGAGCTTAGCGACCGGAGAGAAGGTCTCGTCATAGTCCAGCCCCTGTTGCTGGGTGAAGCCACGAGCAACCAAACGAGCTTTGAGGCGATCAATGGTCCCATCAGGAGCATGTTTAATGACGAAGACCCATTTGCACCCAACAGGTTTCTGGCCGGGAGGAAGGGGCACCAAGGTCCAAGTATGGTTGGCCCAAAGAGCAGCCATCTCGTCTTCCATGGCCGCACGCCACCCAGGATGTTGAAGAGCGTCCTGGACAGAAGTAGGAATAGAGACCGAGGATAGCGAAGTAGCCAAGGTCTGAAGAGGTGGAGAGAGGCGATGGAGAGAAACATAGTCCGCCATTGGATGAGCGGTAGAGGCCGACACCGGAGCAGCAGAACACGGAGAAGCCGAGGTCGAAGCCGACTGCAGAGGAGCAACGGGAGGAAGAGGGCGACGAGTATAGACCCGAATGACGGGGGGTCGAGGAGGGTCAAGGGTGGGAGGAGGCGGAGGGATGGTGAGAGGTGACTGGACGGGAATCACCGGCCGCGGGAGGGAGGGTGTTGGAGGAGGTGGTGGTAGAAGTGGGGGCAAAGGGGGGGGGGAAGAAGGGTTGATCCTCCCGGAAAGTAACATCAGCCGATACAGAGACCTTCCGGGTGAGCGGAGAGTAGCAAACATAGCCCTTTTGGGTGCGGGAGTAGCCGACGAAGATGTGTTTGGCCGCACGGGGATCCAGTTTGTCAAGAGTGGGGCCCAGGTGATAGACAAAGCAGGTACATCCAAAAACCCGGGGGGTGAGGGGGAAGGCGGGTGTGGAGGGAAAAAGAAGACTGAAGGGGGTAGCGTTTTGGAGAACCGGAGAGGGGAGACGGTTGATAAGAAAACATGCAGTGGACACCGCAAAGTTCCAGAAGACTTTTGGAACATGCATGTGAAGCATGAGGGAGCGAGCAACATCAAGCAAGTGGCGGTTCTTTCGTTCGGCGACCCCGTTTTGTTGAGGGGTGTAGGGACAAGAGGTCTGGTGAACAATACCGAAGTTTGCGCAGAGAGTGGCAAACTCGTGGCTAGTGTATTCCCGGGCATTATCAGAGCAGAAAGTTTTAATGGTGGTAGAGAATTGCGTACGAGTCTCTAACACAAACGCCTGAAAGACACGAGGAAGCTCAGAGCGATCATGTAGGAGATACAACCAGGTAGTGCGAGAGTAATCATCAATAAATGTTATAAAATAACGATAACCAGAAATGCTAGAAACTTTATACGGTCCCCAAATATCAGAATGTATTAAATCAAACGGAGCAGAGCTCCTAGTACAATGAGCGGGATAAGAAGAGCGAGGCTGTTTGCCAATAATACAAGAATCACATTTAAAAGCAGGAAGAGAAAGGTCTGGAAGCGCCTTCTGGAGGATAGGTAGAGGGGCATGCCCAAGCCGACAATGCCAAGCAGACGAGGAAACAGAGGAAAGGGATGTGGGAGAGACATCGAGGAGGTAGAGCCCGTTCTGCAGTCGACCCCTACCAATGGTAATCCGCGTCTGCCGATCCTGTATCAAAAAATCAGAAGAGGTGAAGGTGATAAAACAATTCATATCAGTAGTAAGACGACCAACAGAGAGTAAATTAAAAGGTGAGGCTGACACATAAAGAACGGAACGAAGAGAGAGAGAGAGGGAGGGAGGAAGAGATCAGCGCAGCCGGAGACCGGGACAAGCGCACCATTGGCCACAGTAATAGACGGGGGATGAGCAGCAGCAGAGAACTGGGGCGGCCGCATGGAAGTGATATGATGGGTGGCTCCCGAGTCCAGGATCCAGCGAGATCCGGAGGAAAGACAAGCAGTACCTGCAGTGGAGGAGGAGACAATACCTGCATGGGAGGTGGAGGCAATGGAAGCAGAGGGTGGGTTGAGGAGCCCCTGAAGTTGTTGCAGCTGAAGGCGAAGAGCCTCAAGATCCGTACCAGTCGGAGGAGAGCTATCGGTAACAGCGGCAGTAGGCGGGCGAGGAGGGTAGCCATGTTTCTTGTGACAGACTGCTTCAGTATGGCCATCCCGGCCGCATTAGGTGCACTTGGGCCGTCCGCGACCACCACGACCCCGCCCACGGGAACCCGTATGTCCACCCCGAGTAAAAGAGGGTTGTGGAAGTAAAGGAGGAAGGGCCTGCTGAAGAAGGGCCGGCGAGGGTGGTGCAGGAGCCTCCGGTGGAGGGGGTACGCGAAGTAACATCGAGCAGACATCGGAGAAGGAAGGGGTAGTGGGTGAAGCCAGAACCTGGGCCCGGATACTGTGCAGGTGTGGCGGGACGCGAGCCATAATCATAGCAATACAAACAGTCTCCTTCTGGGCGTGTTGGGCAGCGAGATCAGTAGTCGCGGGCTGGTGCTGAATCCAGGCCTCCGTGAGAGTTTTAGCACGGGCCACGAAGGAGGTCATGTCCAGAGCTTTGCCAACATCCAAGGCTTGAAGATCAGTGATGATGTCAAAAAGGTGCTGAAGGCTGTCCTTCCCTGAGTACAACGAATGAAGTTCATCCCACATGGCTTTGGCGGTCTCATGATACATGATCATCTGTCCTCCACCGAGTTCAGGATCCAGGTCTGGACGCGACCGTCATTTCGGAGCCAATCATCAGTAGGAGGAGTTGGTGAGCCCTGGGTAAGGTGACGTGCAAGACCCTTGGCCTGTAAGACGCGGCGGACGGAGTGGACCCAGGGGATGAAGTTGGACTTGCCCGAGAGGGAAAAAGTAGTAATCCGAAGCTCATCGCGGAGTTCGAGAGGAGCCACGTGGTCGGCCGGGGGTTGAGCGGTAGTGGAGTCGCTGGAGGACATGGCGACTGAGGAGGAGCAGACAGCAGAGCTCGGAGAGAACTAACCGTGCGGCAAGCAGCGGGTGAAAGGAGGTCGCGGCGAACTGGGTGAGGTCGCGGCGAACAGGAGCAGTCCGCGAAAGGAGGCCGCGACGAATTGGAAGAGGTCGCCGCGGTGTGGAGCAGATCTCAGCGGTTTAGAGCAGAGCTGGAGCAGTCCGCGACGGAGGTCGCAGCGGTTTGGAGCAGAGCTTGGAGGAGGTCGCGGCGAACTGGGGGCAGTCCGCGGAAGAGGTCGCAGCAGTGTGGAGCAGATCGCAGCGGACTGGGGCAGGTCGCTGAAAAAAATACCGTGGCGGACTGAAGAAGATATCGCGAGGAAGAAGCCACGCAGCAAGAGAAGAGCGCACAACGGACACAAGGAGAGCCCGCAGCGGACAGGAGCAGTCCGCAAGAGACTGCGGATAGAGAGTCCGCGAGCACAGAGGCTCGAGCGGACAGAAATAGAACGGACTAGAGGGAGCAGTCCGCGAGCAAAGAGGCTCGAGCGGACACAAACAGAGAGCGCAACGGACAGGAAGGATCGTCCGGAGCGGATAGGAGAGGTGGTCCCCACGAGTCAGAGCAGACGATGGCTATAAGAAGCCTGAGGAGGGTGGAACCACAGAGGGAGAGAAGAGAGGCGGAAGCAGAAGGGCAGTCCGCACGAGACCGGAGCGGACAGGAAGGCAGTCCGCAGGGTAGCCGAGCGGACAGATGCAGAGGGGCAGTCCGCAGAGAGGCGGATGCAGAAAGGCAGTCCGCAGAGAGGCGAATGCAGAAGGGCAGTCCGCAGGAGAACAGGCGGACAGAAAAAAGCAGGTCGCAGCTAGAGGGAACCTGGCTCTGATACCATGTTGATAGTGCCCGAAGCTTGTATGTATTATTCCAGTATGTAAATACAAGGAGAGAATACAAATATATAGGAGAGAAGAGAGAAGAATAAATCCTATACATGATGTGGGACTAAAGGAGGAGAAAAGAAAATAAATAAAGTGGGCCATCAAATGAGCCTTTTACATGGGCTTTTCCAATAATTATTATTAGCACCCCAAGCAGAATTTGAAGAAGAATGGGACATCACACTCATTTTCTTATTTAAAAGATCAATTTGTAATGCAAGTTGGGCCACCTTATCAACTTCGTACATCCCGGCTGACTTACTTGGATGCACCCAGGGTGTACTCCATTGATAGGAGTTCATAGACATCCTCAAAGAGCTCTAATGCGGCTTCCGGAGTTTGTGGTTTAGAGTACCACCAGAAGCTGCATCGATAAATTGCTTAGTAGTTGCGTTTAAACCGTTATAGAATGTTTGGACCTGAAGTCAGGTGGGTAGTGCATGGTGCACACAACGTTGTAAAAGATTTTTTAAAACACTCTCATGTGTCGTAAAGAGTTTTCGAATCAATTTGGGCAAACGAGAAATATCATTTCTTAATTTAGCCATTTTCACGGGCGAAAAGTATTTCGATAAACAAATAACAGAAAATTCGGCCCAAGTATGAATAGATCCTCTGAGAAGAGAATTTAGCATGAAATTATGAGAACGAGTAATAAAAAGAAGAATAAGACGGGAGACTAACATCTCAGAGAATCAGTTTCGATTCATGCCAGGGCGGTCGACCATTGAAGCTATAGATCTTTTGAGGAGACTCATTGACAACTACCGAGAAAGAAAACAAGATTTGCATATGCTGTTTATCAGCCTTGAATAGGCTTGTGATAGAGTTCCAAGAGAGATCTTTTATAGAGTCTTAGAAAAGAAAGGTGTAAATGTATCATACATTGACAGTAATCAAAGATATGCATACAAATTCAGTGACAAAGGTGAGGACATCTGGAGGATTAACACAGGAATTCCCTATCATTGTTGGCTTACATTAAGGTTCAGCTTTAAGCCCATATCTCTTTACCCTTATCTTAGATGGAACTCACTGGACATATCCAACAAGCAATACCTCGGTGTTTATTATTTGCGGATGATATCGTTTTGGTCGATGAGACACGTGAGGGTGTAAACGAAGGACTTGAATCTTGGTGCGACACTTTAGAAAAGAAGGGTTTTAGGTTGAGCAGGACAAAGACGGAGTATATGAAACTTAAATTTAGCAGTGGAAGGACAACTGACTTTGTTATTAAGTTGGGTGATCAAGATATTTCCCGTAGTGAATGTTTTAATTATCTTGGATATATAGTTCAAAAATATGTATGTATTGATAAATATGTGATACATAGT
Source organism: Platanthera guangdongensis (assembly GCA_039583875.1). NCBI lineage: Eukaryota > Viridiplantae > Streptophyta > Magnoliopsida > Asparagales > Orchidaceae > Platanthera > Platanthera guangdongensis. Next base: position 3,370,545 of record CM077150.1, on the reverse strand, counting down.
TCAAACGGGTTAGTTGAAGTAGAGAGGCGCGTTAGGATCTTGTGTGATCTTAAAGTACCATTAAAACTTAAGGGCAAGTTCTACCGTACTGCGATTAGGCCTGCAATGCTCTTTGGTTCTGAGTGTTGGGTAATGAATTGTGTACATGAGGAAAAAATGGGAGTTGCGGAGATGAGAATGCTTAGTTGGATGTGTGGACACACGATATTGGATAAAATTAGGAATGAATGTATCATGGATAAGACAAGAGTAACACCAATTGCAGAGAAGATGCGAGAAGCTCGACTAAGATGGTTTGGACACGTATAAAGGAGACCATTAGAGACACATGTTAGACGTTGTGAGAGTCTAGTCACTAGGCATGTTAAACGGGGGAGGGGTAGTCCAATAAGGCAATAAAGACTTGTAATGAAATTTTAAGGAAAGACGCGATGTACTTAGACATTAGTGCGATTGTGACGCAAGATAGGGCACAATGGGCACAATGGATCCATATAACCCACCCCGACCACACTATAGTGAGATAAAGACTTGAGTATTGTTGCTGCTGCTTGACCTTAGCACGTAAAGAAAAAGGAAAAAGTCTCAACATAATCACATCATTATTCACGGCATTTTTCTTAAACATGTCGCATATTTCGATAAAACTAAAAATATGTAAATTTGGGTTTTCGTCCTGAAGACCATCAAACTGTACGTACTGTTGTTCCATTTGTATTATAGTATGCTTCAATTCAAAATTAGTGTTCACAATTGCAGTGCGAACAATACTTGTTTTAATTCACATGAATGCATGAGATTTAATGTGGTGGGCCAAATGAAATCAAAGGTGGGTGAAGTGGGCTTGGATGTGGGCTTCATGAAATCAGAGGTGGCTGTATTTTAGAATCATGGTGGGCCGCATGAGAGTAGCTAACTTGCATTATCAAAATTCCTGGCTGCTTTTTGAATATGAGGACCAACAACTTTATAAAGGAATAGTAATAGTTTTAAGAAAGTGGAGTGATGGCACACAACACCCGATCGGTTCATGAGGCTATCGAAGGTTGGATTGCAGTTTTGCAACCGTCACTCTTCTCTCTGGTGCAATATTAGAAGAGCCTCCATTTGGTGCGACGCCTAGGGTAAATCCTCACATCTTTCTTCTCTTTTAATCAGCCTACCGCCTCCCTCTACCCGCCAGTCCCCTCCTCTTCACCCCGTGTCTCCTCCCTGTCGTGCATGCCGCCACCAGTCGACCCAGTCCAAACCGCCAGTGTCTCCTCCAACTCGCTGCAGGCCTCTATCCGTCAGAACCTCTTCCCAGCCCTATTTCCACCATGTCATCAAACCCCTCCTTGTATTCTTCCTAGTAGCAGAATCCCTTCACATTCCCCTCCCCCCTACAACCAGTTCTCCCGAGTTTTCCTGCCGCCACCCTCCAAAATCCCCTTCATGAGTAAACCACCAGTCGCATAACCAGCCACCACTACACTACCCGAGCCCTCCCATCAGCCTTGAATCCTTTTGGCACCTCCACTCCGCAACGACCTTTGATTCCCACGACTAGACATTGTGCTTCCGCCGCCTGCACGTGTAAGTTGTAGTTTGATGTTTTATTCTCAATTGTTGTGTATTTTTGCACCCGTCCTGTAGTGGATATTTACTTTGTTTGCTATTAGTATCTACGATTGTTCGATTTGCAGGGTTCATTCCGCCTGCGCTTAAAATAACGTGCCTTATTCGCTTTGTGAATACACTCGTTTCTCTTTAATTAAAAATTTGTGATTGTCCGTGCTTCTGTCTTTTCTTATAAAATTATTTACTGTTGTAACTTTAGCAGACCACTTTCTGCATTGGCATTACATCTCCTCGCATATAGGAGTGCATGTAGTGCATTCACCCCAAGTCGACCTATTACTGCATCAGGGAAGTTCCAAATATATAATATTAAAAGGTATGAAATTGGAAGGGGGGTTCAAAATTGCCGACCAACAATGTTGAAGATAAATGAGAGTTTTCTTTAGATCTTTAAATGATGAGGGAATATGAATGAAGAGTGGACTTTTGACATTCTCACATAATGATATTAATATTATTTCTGAAATTAATAATTAAAGTTATTTTTGATAATTAAAATTTCAGAAAATTTATCATACTTAAATAATATTATTTCAAAGTTTGCCCTACTTATCATACTACCTAATTTGACGTACCTTTTTATTCATGTTTTTATTGGTCAGTCACACCAATAAGCCGAACAATGAGCGTGAGTGATATGCGCAATACAAAGACAAACACATACAAATAACGTCTGTGAAAAATAAATCAACTCGCGCGAAGACGTACACGCCACAAATAAAAATACGATAGATAAAAGCAATAACGATGCAATCATGGGTTGTATCATAAACCCTAGGTGTAGTGCTTGGGAAATGAACCCTATTTAATCCGATAATGATATGTCTATGTTGTTGAAGCCAAAATTGACCTCTGTGGAGTTCGGAGTCCCTAGAAAGGGGTGACCTCACACCTACTACACCCGGAGGAACGTCACAGACCAAAAATCAAGAAGCTAGAAACAGACCCTCGGCTCTAGCGCGGAGGTCCCACCTCACACCCGGAAGACCTTTGAGGTCTCCCCCTCCCTAGCCAATGCTTGAGCTAGGGTGCCTTGAAGGAAGAAGAGAGAATGAAGAAGTGATGAAGTCCTACTCTCCAAGGCACCCATAAGGGCCTATTTATAGTTTTCCAAATCCCATGGACCAAAATGCCCGAAATACCCCTACGCCAAACATGCCTCGGACCAATAGAAAACAGCCACATCGGGGGGTAAAGGGGTAAAAAACCACCCCGCCCCTCATCCACCTAGGGGCCGAGCACGAGGGAGACAAGGGCAGGGGAGAGGTCCCCGGCCTGGGCCGGTCTCGCCCCGCCAGGCCGCGGGCAGGGGCGAGACCCCCGACCTTGGCCGGTCTCGCCCCTCCAAGCCGCAGGCAGGGGCGAGACCCCCGGCCTTGGGCCGGTCTCGCCCTACCAAGCCGCGGGCAGGGGCGAGACCCCCGGCCTTGGCCGGTCTCGCCCCACCAAGCCGCGGGCAGGGGCGAGACCCCGGCCTTGGCCGGTCTCGCCCCACCAAGCCGCGGGCAGGGGCGAGACCCCCGGCCTTGGCCGGTCTCTCCCCACCCAGCCGCGGGCAGGGGCGAGACCCCCGGCCTTGGCCGGTCTCGCCCCACCAAGCCGCGGGCAGGGGCGAGACCACCGGCCTTGGCAGGTCTCGCCCCACCAAGCCGCGGGCAGGGGGGGCAGGGGCGAGACCCCGACCCCCCAAAAAAGGGCCACTGGGGGAGGCCGATTTTTCCTCCCCCTACTATTATATTTCCAAGGCCAAGCCAAAATTGGCCACCAAGAGTGCAAAATCTCAAAAAAGGTTAAAAACGCGCCTGCCTTGTTTGGGGTCCACTATTCGCGAATACGGGGTTGTACATATGTAATGAGTGATCCGACAGTAAATCACAAATAATAATAAAGCATGCAGGGTTGGCAATTAACACGCAAACAATTCTAACAAGTGAGCAAAGGATTTTCTCCTATTGGAGAGTCTTCAGTTAAATGTTCTAATAAATGGATCCTTTAAGTCACAATTAGTCTCAAGAGCAATTTACTTGTATAGCAAAACATCCATAGGAATAATATGTGTTCATGTCCATGCAGTATTGCTGAAATCAATAGCACTAAACAATAAAACTCACATGTGAGAGGTCAAAGGCAAAGTCTGGGAGATCTGCTGATCGTCGAGGTGTCAGTAGCTATCAGAGAGATGATGAGTGCTGCATGGTGGCTGTCGAGGGAGATGTAAGATATTGGGCTGTTTGTGGACTGGTTTGGTAGGGAAGAAGGGTGTAGAGGGTGTTGGGCTAGGATTAGGCTGCGGTTTGTTTTTTTGGGGGGGGGGGGACTCAGAGAGTTGTAGGGGCTGCAGGGGAGGCCTTCTAAGCCTGGGGGGGGGGGGAGGCTAAAGGGAGCTGCTGTGGAGAATGTGGGAGTAGGTTGAGGTGTGGCTGTAGTTGGGGGAGGTCCGGCTATGTAGTTTTTGGGCGGAACCTTTCGGACAGTGCAGGAAAGGGCTGGATGGGGTATTTTCCTGCTGGGGAATGATTTGGACGGTGCTGGGATTCCTTCGGAGGGTCTGTGTAGGCAAGGAATGATGGATATGCGTTGGCTGACAGTGGACAACACAGGGAAGGGGGTGGCTAGTTCAGGGAATGGAGGAATTAGATTGTTTTGGGGCTGGATGAGGTAAAATCAAGGAGTCAGCTGCGGTTTGGATCGCCGTCGAACCAGTCCCCTCATCCCTTCGTTTTATAATAAAACAGAACTAGGGCAACTACCGCGGGCATCTATGATCGATTGTTCATAATAATTGTCTGATATTGCTTAATAAGACAATAAATTTGTTAGGGCTTGGGAAAAGAGAAAGAGGAAGGGTGGAAGAATTAGGGAGGATGAGCGGGAAATTCTAGAAATTCCAAATATCATCAAGCATGCCAAAATACAATAGGTCGCCGACTTATATACTCACCAGAGTCAACATAATGAAACCAAAACATAAATGATACTTCAAATGTAACGAACACAATAACTCCACTCGACACCCGTTAGCTAGGCCGACATTATATGCGTGCCGCGCTCGCGACATACATACACCCGCCGTACTGGTAGTAGTACCCCGCCTTCGTCCGCTCCGTCGGGGTCCGTAACAATTCCGCCCTTCGGGAAATTCACCTTGTTCTTAAGACAGATCTTTGGAACTAGTGGCACATATCTGCTCGATCGACGAATATCGCCTTTGAGAGAGGGCGATCTTGCCAAACCACTAAGACTTGATCCATTTGTTGCTCCGCACGTATGATTGTGCGCGTGTCCGTAATGCGCTGAGGGAGGAACACCGTTGGGGTGGTGCCGGGTGTCGGTGGTGGAAGTGCCTCCTCGACCGGGTGGTCACCAATCACCCGCTTGAGCTGCGAGACATGGAACTCCGAATGTATACGACTCTCCGGGGGGAGACGAAGGCAATACGCCTGAGTGCCCACTCGGGCTAGGATCTTGAAGGGGTCGTAGAATTTGGCCGCCAACTTGGAGTGGGTTCGCGGGATCACCGTCACATGTCAGTGTGGCCAGAGCTTGAAGAACATTGAATCACCCTCGGTGAACTAGACGTCACGCCGATTTCGGTTGGCTGAGGCCACCATCCTATCTTGGGCATGCTGGAGGTGCTGGCGCAGCTGGTGGAGCATGGCGTAACGATCGCGAAGGAGGCTGTCCATGGAGGCAATTGTGCATTCGCCCGACACATCCTCTGTGATGACAGACGAAGGCCTACCATAAACTGCCTCGAACGGTTTGGTGTCGATGCTGGAGTGGAAGGATGTGTTGAAGGAGTACTCGGCCTAAAAGAGCCATTCAGACCAAGCACGCGGGTGAACACAAATGAAACAACGTAGATAGGTCTCAAGGACACCGATTCATGACCTCAGATTGTCTGTATGCCTGCGGGTGGTTGGCTGCACCCATCCGAAGTTGCGTACCCTACATCTTGAACAACGCCTGCCTAAAGGAACTCAGGAAGAGGGGGTCGCAGATCACCCCGTCAACGAAGGCAGCGACCACTCTGGGTGCCGTGAACAGGTGATAGAGCGGAATAAAATGAGCATACTTGTGCAGGTGGTCCACGACTACCAATATGCTCTCCAGGTCTTGGAGCGGGTAAGTCAGGAGATGAAATCCATATAAATGTCTTTCCAGATTTGAGTTGGAATGGGAAGCGGTTGGAGGAGGCCCCCTAGAAAGGTAGCCTCGTACTTGGCGCGCTGACACGATAGGTAGGCTGCCACGAAAGTTTTGACCCGCTGAAACATCCCCGACCAATACAACGAAGCGGCGATAAGTCCTGAAGACATCCGCGTGACCCCCTTCTGGAGTCGCATGGAACTCGCTGAGTAGGTGGAGAATCAACTGAGATGATGCAAAAAGTACCAGACGATCATGATAGTGAAGGCGGTCGCCCACCAGACAATAGGGTGGGCGGGCAGTGGCGTCCACCCGCAAGGCCCACAATCGACTGGAGCTCGGGTCGACTGCAACTTTGCACTGAATGATTGAGGCGTCCTCCCAAACTGGTCAGAAAATGACAGTCAACTCCGCCGTCTGTCATTGGCCGGAGAGGGCACTAGCTCTCGGCTGGACGAACACGCTTGAAACTTGATGTCGAAGTCATATCCAAAGAGTTTGGCCACCCAAATCTGTGGCGTCAGGGTCACAATCTTTTAGTAGAGGAGGTAGCGCAGACTGTGATGATTTGTTCGAACCGTGAAGTGGCGGCCCATCAGGTAGGATCGCCAATGTCGTACTGGCGTACTGCTAGAACCAACGCCATCAGCTCAGACTCATATGCCGAATGAGGTCGCATGGTGGCGGTGAGCGTACGACTGAAGTAGGCGATGAGTTGCCCCGCTTGCATTAAAACAACACCGACGCCCGAGCCCGATGCGTGAAACTCAACCACGATTGGCTATGATAAATCTGGTATAGCTAACACGGTGGCGGTGCTCAGTGGCTGCTGAAGGGTCCGAAATGCAGCGGCCGCTGCCGCTGGCCATTGAAAACTACCAGTTTCTGACTTGTTCAACAAGCTGGAGAGAGGTTTGGCAATTTTGTCGTAGTCCCGGATGAACCGACAGTAGTACCCTGTGAGACCTAAGAATCCACGAACATTACAGAGTGAGCGGAGAGTGGGCCACTGAAGGACGACCCGAACTTTGTTTGGATTCATAGTACGCCGTTTTCGGAGATGGTGTGACCCAAGTAACTAATTTCTGTCTGGCCGAAGACCCATTTCTTGGGGTTCACACAGAAAGAGTGCTCTAGGAGAGTGGTGAGAGTTGCCCGAATATGGTCCTGCCAAGATGCGCTGTAAAGTAGAATGTCATCGAAGAAAATCAATATATACCTGCACAGGACTGGATGGAAGAGGTCATTCATGGTGGTCTGAAAGGTGGCAGGAGCATTCGTCAGGCCAAAAGGCATGAACAGGATTCATAATGGCCATTATGTGTGCGAAACGCCGTCTTGGGCACATCCTCCTCTCAGACCTGTATCTCATGGTAGTCGGCGTGTAGGTCTAACTTTGAGAAATAGACGCCCCCTCCCCGTAGCTCGTCCAAGAACTTCTGAATGACCGAAATATGATATTTGTCTGGGATGGTGACCTTGTTGAGTTCCCAGTAGTCCACGCAAAAGCGCCAACTGCCCTCTTTGCGAACAAGGAGGACAACGACAAGGCTCAAGAAAGGGTTAGCGCTGGGGCGAATGATGCTAGTTGTGAGCATGTCGCCCACCAGTATTTTGATCTCGCCCTTCTAAGCGTGGCTGTAGCGATATGGTCGAATTGAGATGGTGGAAACACCCCCTTGCAGGGCAATGTTGTGATCCATCGGTCTGGCTGGGGGAAAATGGGTCATGTCGGCGAAGACGTCCAAAAAGAGGTCCAAAATGGCCTGCAGCGCCGGGGCGTTCGGTGAGCACTGGGCGGACTGCTCCTCCACGAACCACAAGGAGGCCGCCCAATCCACATCGGTGGATTTCTAGAGGGATCGTATGGAGACAGACTGACGAAGTAAGGCCAAGTCGCCCTCCAGCAAGCAGGGTGTTCCCCCACGGAGGAAGCGCATCGTCATGCGATCCTAGTTGACACTGACGTCTCATGAGTGCGGAGCCAAGCCACCTTGAGTATAACATCCACCTCGCCTAGAGAGAAGGTTTAGAAGTTTGCCTGAAATGGGTCGTGGCCTATAGTGAGAGTGAGGGCCGCGCACAGGCCACACGTCGCCCGACGCCTACGATCTCCTAAGCAGACCGTGAAGCGAACCACGACCTGCACTGGTAGCGCCAGACAATCCGCCAAGTGCTGAGAGATAAAGTTGTGGCTTGCTCCACTATCAATCATCACCACAACATCAGCCCCGTGAAGCGTTCCCTGGAGCTTCATTGTTCGTGGGCTCGAGAAGCCGCCGACAGTAAAGAGTGGAAGGTCCTAACGATGGAAAGTAGCAGCCGGGGAATCCTAATTCGTACTATCTAACTCCAGGGCCTCGAAGTCTGCGAGCGTCACCTCGGGTTCCTCCTCGCCAATGAGTATCCAAAGGTCTTTCAGCAGGCACTCGTGCGTAGGGGAGTAGGGTTGTTTGCAGCGAAAGCACAAACCCTTAGTGCGCAGGTCATGGTACTTCTGATTGAAGAGCCGGGGGTGGGCCATATGCCTAGGAGGGTTGGGCGGCGGTATGGCGTGGTCGGGGGCCGAGGGTACCTCAAGCTGGGGGGCACGGTAGGGTGCTGCTGGCCGGTTGGCTGGGTGCGCCTGATGCATCTGGGGCGGTTTGCCCTTTTCCGGAGGCCGAGTCTGGAATTCCGCTTCAATCAAGTTGGCAAGATCCATGACTTCCGCAAACGACGACGGATGGTGGGTGCAGATACGGGCACGAATGTGTGGGAGGAGCCCATGCGGGAAGAAGCTGAGGTAGTGGTCCGACGGAAGGCCTGACACATGCGTTGCGAGGGAGAGGAACTCATTGATGTACTCGTCAAGAGAGCTCGTTTGGAGGACACCGTAGAGCCGCTTCACCACGGGACCTGAGTAGCGGGTGTCATAACGACGAATGAGCTCCTGCTAAAGGTCCGACCAAAACATAGTCGGTTTGGATTGTCGGAGTCGGCGCATCCAGTGGTGGGCAGAGCCCTCCTTGTTGATCAATGTCGTGCTGACCTTCTGGAGCTCCGAGATTTGCTGTATCTCAAAGAACTATTCTACCCGGGCAATCCATCCCATGAGATCGATGTCGTTGAAAGAGGGAACATCAAAGGTATGAGGACCTGGTGAGAACACCTCGGGCAGGGGTGTTGTTGTATGAAAGAGTTTCGGGGAAGCTCTGAGGAGGGACAGCGAATCCGCTACCGTCGCCGCGGATGTGGTAGGGCGACTATCCAATAGGGAGTCGATTTTATCATCCATGCGTAGAATGAGGGTCTGCATCGATGTGATCGAACCGTCGCGTTCATTTGAATGGAGAAGGTTTGAGGGATCGGTGGTTGGGGGCTGCAATGTTGCGTCGGTGTTGACCATCGATCATAGTCGAGGGGGTATACACTCGGCCGGGTGGAGGAAAGGGAAACAGAAGTCGCTGGAAGCCTTAGGTGGGAAGACCTAACCCGCTAGAGCGGCGTCTAGGGCAGATGAGATAGTCGGGCTTGCAGATCTAGCGATGCGACTGCGTTGAGGAGGGGATTTGGATGCCGAAAGCCTTAGGCAGAATCGGGAAATCCGCTGGAGCCTCGTCTAGAACCAGCGAGTTGATGGCGTCAGCGGACGAGCCACGTAAAAGGACATGGTGATGCGGGCGACGCGCGAAGGAATAGGAGCGGTGGATCGACCACATGACAAAAGAGCGAAAAGGGGCGCGATGCACGACTTCTTAAGTGCGGGTACTTCGGGCGGCAAAGACCTTGGACGAAAGGCGACAGGTCGGACCAATTGTTAGAGCTAGGGAAAAGAGGTAGAGGAGGGGGGAGGGAAAGAATTAGAGAGGAAGAGAGGAAAAATTCAGAAATTTCAAATATCATCAAGCATGCCAAAATACAATAGATCTCCGGCTTATATACTCGTCGGGCTCAACATTACGAAACCAAAACAAAAATGATACACCCAATGTAACAGACACAATAACTCCACTCGACACCTGCCGGCTAGGCCGACATAATATGCGCGTCGCGCTCGCGACGTCGATACACCCGCCACACTGGCAGTCGCCCCTCGTCTTCGTCCGGTCCGTTGGGGTCCGTAACAAAATTATATAAAATTAAATAGAAATATCGAACCATCACCATTGACGCAACCACAGATTTGAAATATCCATCGGGATTTGTAAAATAGGGTTGCTAATGTGTTTGTGTTGTGATTATTTGATTTGCAGGGCCTATTTATTGTATGCGCGCCGCGCTCGCGCCACACTGGTGGTCGCCACTCACCTTCGTCCACTTTGTTGGGGTCTGTAACAAAATTTTATAAAATTAAATTGAAATATCGAACCATCACTATTGACGCAACCGCAGAATGGAAATATCCATCGGGAATTGTAAAATAGGGTTGCTAATGTGTTTGTGTTGTGATGATTTGATTTGCAGGGCCTATTTATTGTGTTTAAGTGACGTCGGTACAATCGGTTACCCTAGCTTGCTCGTTCTTAAAACTCATCTAAATATTGCTTTTTTATGCGTTTATGAGTTAATTATTAATTGCTAAAATATTGTTGGATCACCTACACTTGCATGCATCATCCTAGTGTTAAGTAGGATTATTTCCCCAATACCACCTACTGCTTGCATCATTTAGAGGTTCACTGACACATCCTACCTCGCGTCACTACTTACAACAACAACATAACTCATATAGTCCCCAATCATTGGGGGTATGAGCGAGGGAAGATTGAAAACATACCTAACCTTTGGCACTATGCACAAAGCGGCTTCTCTGAGAGAATAAAGACCTAACCTTTGACAATAAAATTTATCTATGTAATAAATGTTTGATTTTGATAATTTTATAGTGATCATATATAAAATTATTTTTTTCACTCTACATCTAAGCAAGGGATATGTAGTGATCTCATCATGATGATGCTGTCTCAGAAGTTCAATTAATATGTCACACGTACACCTTTTACAATATCAACTTCATAGATGTTTAATTACTCACTAAATATTGGCCATGCTGCTCTGCCAAACTACATATGTTAAGATGGTTTCATGTTTTACTTTTAGTCAGCGTGTGTCAGGCGTCCTGGATTTATTCTGTGTACTGGAGGGGCTACACATGGTATCCTGCCAACACATTTTAATTCAAATACTGCTCCAAGGTAACTGCCTTCCTTCTGTTTTGTTGTTAATCCAAGTTTAATTTTTGAAATAATTATGTTACTTATTTTTTGTTGCAGTAGTCTAGTTTCAGGCAACTTATGGAGAAATATTACTTCATGGATGCCACAAAGGGAAACAACTGTCAATCAGGTAATTTTTGTGTGCACTCAATTCAACTGAATGACTGATAGGCTGGATATCATTCTAGTTTGTCTTTTTGTAGTACTACTTATGTTGGTGGTTTGCGCTTAACATTTAGTATTCATTTAATTTTCAGAAAATTTTCCTGTCATCACTCTCTTTCTTGTTGCCTTTCTGCCCAGTCTATTTATTCTCTCCCATTCCGTTTATTCTCTCTCCTTCCTCCCTCGTCCCCTTCTACTCTTTTATAACTTCAAAATTTTTTTCCTGCATTCAGTTTAATAACCAAGTTAATTTTTTAGCCCAAGTAATTACCACTTTGAATCTTCCTTATGACCCTTAATGTTCACAAGTCATTAGGTTCTACTGTTCATTTAGTTTGATTGAAGTGACCTTGTTTATAGTAGTATTTTTGATGGAGATGGATCACGTCGCATTTGAGAGACTTACAAGTTAGACATTTTTGGATCGTCAGATGGACGATTAGAGTCCGTGATCGCGTCCGATTTATTTTTCTGCAATTTTCATGTATTTGTTTGGATGTATATTTTGAGAATTAGATTAAGTAATCCGATCGGTCGATTTGAGCCATCATGTCACCTAACTTAATTCCCTCCCCCTATATTACACTACAACTGGTTAGGGTAAGATATCAAAAAATTAGGTTTGAGATTGAATCGCTTGGCCGATACCACTGTTTCCTCCTCCAGGGGGTGCTGACGCCCCTTCAGCTGCCTCCCCTGCCTCCAGCGCCTTGGTTCGAGCCTTCTCCTGCCTTCCCCGTGCTCCTCGACGCCTTGTGTTGCTAGTTCCATCCACTTGATTCAGTCTAACAACTATTTTCTCTTTGGATTCAACTAAGATTATCTTCCTCATCCTTGAGACTCCTCCCTGCACCCCCTGCAACCATCGACAACCTTCCCCTTTCATTCCCATAGCTGCCACCAACCCAACAGTTCCCCAAGCCCGATTTATCCCACCGCCAGCCTCCCAACATCTTGGTTTCACTATTCCTCCGCCCCTAGCCCCTTCCAGTCCATCCACAACCACCCAACACCCTCGACCAGCTCTACAATCACCGAAAGCTTGATTTTCCCCTATAACATCCCCCAAACAACCGGATTTAAAGACGTCAGACATAGTTCAGATGGAAACATCGTCGTCGAACCATTGTATGTGCTAGATGGGGTCATCCTTCCCCGTATAGTAACTCAGAGTAGGCTCTTTGGAACTGATGCAACCTGAGTTGCAATTTTATTTTATCTTTAACGGTCACATTTTATGCTTTATCACACCCTTGTTTGTTTTATTTTCCGTGCATGTTTTTAGCATTTGTTGGTTTTGTATTGTACATGTTTTTGCACACGTCCGTACGACTTATTGGCGGAACCGACCAATAAGAGCCTGAATGTAAAGGTCCGTCAAATTTGGTGTATTGTTAATTAAGGCAGGAATGGAATTGACAAACAATTAAGGTATTGTTATATTAAAAATTATAACTACGTGATCCTGAAATTATATTTCAGGATTATTTTTTGGGGGGATACTCAAAGTCATTTCATTAAAAAATTAAGTCCATTAATCCCTCCGACTGTTATGAAAATTAAGACTCCTAATTAATTTCCACTTCATTTTCCAGCTGTTATGAATTCCTAGCCTAAGGGTTTTTAAACCGTCCACCCCATGCGATTCTGGACATGCTGGAAATTGGAAAACTGATCGAGAATTATCTCTTGCTCGGTTTTCTCTCAGCGAAGTTTCCGTTGAGCCCCATCTGCTCGTCGCCTGACCTTCCAGCCAGCCCGACGCAAACCTTCCAAGCCACGACGCCACCTCTGAAGGCCATTCTAGGGGTCGACGACCTTAGTGTTGAAGCCAAATATGACCTCAACGGGAGTTCAAAGAAAAGGGGGTGCAGCCAAAAGCTACTTCTCTCAAACCTCAACCCTCGACTGGATTCAAAGGACCTAAGACTGACCCAAAGCCTCAGTAGGGAGGTCCCACCACACACCCGAAAGGTCTCTGAGAGCTTCCCCTCCAAAGCCAAAAGCTGTGCTAGGAGCTCCTCAAAAAGCACTGGAAGTTGGAAGGTAAAATGACAATCTGCTTTCCAAAGAACTCTTATGGGTCTATTTATAGCATCTTGCTGACCTGAGATTACTGAAATGCCACTAGTTGATCTGCCAATAGCCGAATCCCGCTGTTCTCTTGAGGGTATAAGAGTAATTTCACCCGAGGGTAATTTGGTCATTTCACCCAAGGCCCTGGCCCCCACTCGGCGAGTGCTCCGAGCCGAGAGCCTTCTGTCAGAGCCCGGCGGAAGCGGTCTCGCCTACCTATAGGCGAGAGCTTCTTTAAGACGATCTGGGTGCTGGCGCAAGTGTTCGCACGTTGGTCTTCGTTCGACGATTTGGCTGCGCTCGTCGATCTGGGCTCGACGAATACGGGGTGTCTTGCGGGCGAGAGCTCATACGAGGCGGGAGCTTATTGCTTAGCGCAAGCGCTCCCGCCTACTTGGGCGAGAACTTCTCTGACTAGCCTGTCTGACCGTTTGTGCCTCCTGGTCTGGCTCAGCAAATATGGAGTTGTACACAATCCCCGCTATTTTTGAGCTAGCTCTGCGCTCGAAAAGACACGTCCAACCCATAAATATTCGCTGAGCACGTGTCAACGTCAGGGAATCTTTTGGTGGGCCGTACCATGCCTATAAATATATGTGCTGATAGACGGTCATAATTCTCCCCTTGAACTATCCTTCCTCGCCTGAGTTCTCGCCTCCTCACGCAATGCCTTCCAAGCGCGCCGATAAACCGCTCCCGCAGGATCTTCAGGACCGCATCAATGCGGCGCAGGCGCGAGCCAAGGCTAACAGCGCCCTGGTTGCCCCATGGTTGGCGAGACAGTCGTCAGTCGCTGAGCCTTCTCAGCATAAGAAGAAAAAGAAGAAGGCGAAGGCGGTTCAGCGAGACCTGCCCCGCGAGAACAGGAGCCCGCGTACCCCGACCCCAAGCCGTGCGGACGATCCCTTTCCGCAGAAGGTATGTCTGATTCGCCTACCATTGAAAACACCAGTATCCTGTATCTGACGCGATATTTTTCGCAGGAGACGGTTCCCGATGCTGTTGAGTCTCCGCGGGAACCCTGGACCCATCATCTCGCCCCCTTGAGGGCCAACCGCAGGTCACGGAGGCGGCTCCTCCGCCTGACTTAAGAACTGCAGGTAACTTTACCACTCTTGCTCTTAACTCAAATCTTAGGTCGCTGAACTGTCTTTCCGCAGCGCCCGCTTCCGCCCAGCCGGGTCTCGCTACCCGGGAGAACGAGGCAAGGGATGCAAATCAGCCGGCCCTCGCGGGTGATTCCTCCCTACCGGTGGGAGGAAAGACTGCCGAATCTTCCGCGCCTCCATTGGATGCCAGCCATCCTGCGGGAGAGGAGATCTTCCCCCCCGCTTCCGGCCCAACCGGGATTACCACTCGCAAAATCTACCCCCCAGGAAAAGGAAAGCCGATCCATCTACTCTTTGGAACTGAGGGGGGGGGGGTGGGCCTTCTCGCCTGCCATCGACCGGGGGTCCTCGCCATGCTGCAGGTATGCGGTACGTTTATCACGATTATCCTTTAGTTCTCGTCTTAACTGGAATTCTTATCAGGGGATCTGGGCTCGCGGTCTGGAGCTGACGCAGAGGAAGAAGAAGAAGAAGCAGAAGAAGACAGAGAGGGGGAAGACGGCGAGAGCTCGCCCTTCCCTTCCTCTGACGAGATGGAGGAGATCTTGACCAGTGCCGGGAGCGCTAAAAGACGGGGGAAGAAGGTTGCCGCCGTCCTATCAAAGCTTATCCGGCGGGAACGGGCCCGTGACCTCGCGGCGAAAGAGTTTCGCCAATCAATGGAGAGGAGGCTGTAGACTCTGGAGCGGGACTATCTCATCGGCGAGATGGATCAGCCAGGAGGGCCTACCGCCGGATCTTCTCTTGAAAGGTGCATCGCGCAGATCCGGGACCTGTCTCGCCGGGTCAACCTAGGATGCACTGTTCTGTCGTCCTACTTCAACCCGCAGGCGCCACCCAGGACCAAGCTGCGGGAGCAAGGACGATGGCGGTGGGAGCCTTATTGAATCGCGAGACCTCCCCTTCTCTTCCTCAGGCCTTCCCCTTCTCAGATGTACCCCGCTTAATTTATGTCTAACTGATGTTGCTTACTCTCTTATTCAGCTCTCGCTTGGCGAGAATAACAATTATTTACGCTATTATTATCACTCTGTTTAGTTCTCGCTTGGCGAGAGCAATCTGATCTGTTGTGTGCGGTTATTATTATTACTCCTTACTTAGCTTTCTCGCTCCGCGAGAGCAAGCCTGCTCCCGTTGTTTGTCGAACGCCATCTCACAAGACTCGTGCCAATCACCTGTCAGTCAGTCAAATTTGGGCGGGAAAATGAAGCGCCGCCGCCTCAGGTCGTGACGGCTGTACCCCCGCCGCCTTTTCTGTAAAATCATGATGATCACAGTTTCCTATAAATAGAGGGGCTCACCTACCACATTCATTTCTCCGATCCGAATCTCTCTCCTCTCCTGTCGCTTTCGCGGTCTCTCAAAAGCTCTCGCTTGTTTTCGCCTTCTCCTTCCGTTCTCGCACGGTTCTTGCTCTCGCCTCGCTCTTAAGGATCTCGCCTACAAATTCTTCATCACGATGCCGGGCGAAAGCGAGGGACGTTCCAACTGTGCGGAAGCTTTCCAGAAGCACCTTTTCCCTTCCTGCACCCTCACCGTGGACGAGTTCAACCTGACCCAGACTCGCTACGTTCCTGCCGGCTTCACCGCGCGGAACCCAGGCAACCATGATATGGTAAACACCGCGGGGGAGGGGGAGCTCGCCATCCCCCTTGAGCACTTCGAGGTGGGCTTCCGCCTCCCGCTGTGGCCCGAGATGCGCCAGGCCCTCCGGTATTACGGAGTGGTTCCCGCGCAACTGAATCCAAACTCGGTTGCGATTCTCGTGGCTTTCATATGCTACGTGCGATCCGAGAGGATCGAGTTCAGCCTGCCAATCTTACGCAAGCTGTTCACCTTCCGCGCCAAAGGAGGGGTGGTCTTCTTCTCAGGACAACTGCTCAAGACGATCGGTCTCGCCAACAAGCACCATCACTGGGGCGAGAGGTTCATCTTCGTTTCCGGCGACTTCGGGAACGTGCCTCTCGCGCCCATCCAATATGAGGATGCCGCCTACAAGCCCCCCTCCTTGGGCTCGCGCGAGAGCGCCCTCCTTGAGTTCTTCGAAACCAAGGACTTCGACGTCCTCTTCCTCCGGCGAGACGTTGATTCACTCCTCCCCGTACTCCCGGGCGAAGGTAAGGTCTCGCCTTTGTCTCGTTATTCCCCTTTTTCGACGTTTGAACTGAGTGTTTTGTCACTTTCGTAGGAGAGCGCGAGATCCCCCTACGCCAACCTTTTGACGAGGCTCGCGCTGGCGGGAGCCAACCTCCGAAAGACCCGCTGTCTCTTGCGAAGGCCACGTCACAAGCTTGCCGAAACGAGCCTCCCCCGCCTCCTTCAACCGGTGCCGGGAAGCGAAAGCCCGGCGCCCCTCCGCCTCAACCGATCAAGAGGCCCAAGACAACTGATACCGAGAAGGGCAAAGCCGTTATGGTGCCGCCCTCCCAACCTCTCGCTGCAGGCCGCTCCTTTGAGGAGATCTTGCAGGTAGTCAGCGAGATCGCAGCTACCAGGGGTGGCGCTGAGGCCCCTGCCAAGAACCCTCCGGCCCCTGGTGTAGCAGAGGGCGAGGGAGCCGCCGCCGAGACCTCCGGCCAGCCTCTGTCTGGAGAGGTGCCGCGGGGCCACCGCAACTTTGGTCTCAACATGAAGTGCCTGGACGCAGAGAACATGCCGCTGCTACAATGGGACCCCGACGTCAACAGGGTCTCGATCTCGTCCCTCCTGCCTAGCTGGGCAGAGCGAGACGAGGTTACCAGCGAGGCTTTCTCCTTAGGTTACTGCCTTTACAGCCGGGAGGATGCCAGCGTCTACGACAGGATGACCACCCGGCTGCTGGCCTATGATTCCACTCGCGCCCTGATGCGCGGGCTGGAGCTTGCGCACATGTGTGCTCGCCAGAGCATCACCATAGACCGCAATTTGCAGGACATGTTCAAGGCCAGGGACGACGCAGTGGCTCAGGCGGCCACTTTGGCAAAGGAGCTGGCAGAGGCCCAGCAACTGCTATCTTCGCGCCAGGCGGAAGGGGTAAGCGAGATCTTTCACGGCGCTGGCTCTCGCCGCTTTAACTCTTTTCCCTTTCATGCTAACCTCTCGCTGTTCAGGATTCCGCCCAAGCCGCGCTTCGCGAGGAGCTGTCCCAGGCGCGATACGAGAACGTCCTGCTGAGGGAGCAGATTGCGCGTCTGGAGGCGAATGCGGCCCCCCCGCTGGAAGAGAGACTGAAGAGCCGCCACTACTCTGTCTATGATATCGACAAGCTCCTCCAGGCCAACGCGCAAGCTACCGTCAAGCTGACCTTGGAGACGCTGCGAGATGTCGGATGTCTGGACGAGAGGGGCAAGATCATTACAGCTCCACAGCTCGTTCCCTGGCTCTTCGAGCCTGTACCGAAGCCCCCGGGCGCGCCTGATACCCCGCCCTCGGATGTCCCGAAATCCCCTGCTACGGGTGGCGAGACCTCCGGGGAGAGCTCCGGCGAAAGCTCCAGCGGGAGCTCTGAGGGGTACAGCTTGTCTCCATGAGGGGCCCCTTTTTCTTTTCTTTTCGCCTTAATGTAAAGAGCGAGACGCTCTAAGCTTGTACTTATATAATATATATTGCAGACGTTTCATTGTAAATGTCTCGTCCTGTTATTGTGAATGTGCTTGATGTAATTGCTGTGACCGAGTGTTCCTTACGTACGCTTCCGCCGAGGCCCCTGGCCTCCCTAGGGTAGTCTCCCTTAGCGATGAATAGGCGGGAACCTGACGCAAACTATCTGCCGGGAACATGGCTCACGAACCCTTAAGACGGGGCCGTCCCCATTCAGGTTACACGAACCGTTCACGGCTGTCGCATAACGCTTCCGCTTCTCTGTCAACAATATTATTAGAGGCCTTCTTGCCGAAAGCCTCCTTCCGCGAGACCTCCTTGACGGGGGTATCCCTGCCGAGATCAGTTCTCGCCCCGAGACCTCTCCACCTCTTTCCATTTCGCGTTCCGGGTGCGTTTCTTGCCTTGCCCAAGCCAAACCTATCCCCCACAGGCGAGCCTTCGGACCTGCCAGCTAGATGAGTGCCTGCGCAGCGGGTCTACCTGGGGCCGAGCCGAGCTCGGGGTACCGATGACGATCTCAAACCAAACAAACCTATCCCCCACAGGCGAGCCTTCGGACCTGCCAGCTAGATGAGAGCCTGCGCAGCGGGTCTACCTGGGGCCGAGCCGAGCTCGGGGTGCCGATGACGATCTCAAACCAAACAAACCTATCCCCCACAGGAGAGCCTTCAGACCTGCCAGCTAGATGAGAGCCTGCGCAGCGGGTCTACCTGGGGCCGAGCCGAGCTCGGGGTGCCGATGAAGATCTCAAACCAAACAAACCTATCCCTCACAGGCGAGCCTTCGGACCTGCCAGCTAGATGAGAGCCTGCGCAGCGGGTCTACCTGGGGCCGAGCCGAGCTCGGGGTGTTACAAGACTCATAAATGCATTCTATCATAATAATTTAGTACTAGACGAGAGAAACAAGTCAATTGATATGTTATAACAAACTTGATCTTAAATACATAGTCACATCTTTCCCATTTCACGGGTAGAAGCGTTTCAGGTCATCTCCGCTCCAGGTGTGGCTTAAGGCTCTTCCTTCCACGTCCTGGAGGTAATAACCTCCTGATCCAAGGACTTTCTTCACTATATACGGTCCTTCCCAGTTCGGGTTGAGCTTGCCCACGAGAGCTGACCTTCCTGCCGCGTCAACCTTCCTCAGTACCAGGTCCCCTTCGGCAAACTGCTTGACCCTGACATGCTTATCAAAATACTTGGCCATTCGCCGCTTGATCTCTTCTTGCCTGATAGCTGCCACGTCCCGCAGTTCTTCCACCATATCCAGCGTGAGGCGTTGCCCCTCTTCATTCTCCAACCTCCAAGTCTCATCTCCTTCGCCCGCGGCTCTGACCCGCGGGGACCGAACCTCGAACTCCACTGGTAGGACAGCCTCACACCCAAGAGAAAGCTTGAAGGGAGTCTCACCGGTGGCTGTGTTCGGGGTCATTCGCAAGGCCCACAGGACCGAGGGGAGCTGCTCCACCCAGCTTCCCTTTAGGTTCTCCACCTTTTTCTTTAGTAAATTCACAATGATTTTGTTCGCCGCTTCCACCCGGCCGTTGCTCCGGGGGTGGTGGACAGAGGCGAATCTGAGGTCTATCCCCAGTTGGGCGCATAAGTTGATGAATTCTTCGCTGGCAAACTGGGGGCCGTTATCTGTCACTATTGCTTGAGGCAACCCGTGTCTGCATATGATTTCCCCTCAGACGAAGTTCCTTATGACCTGCGAGGTGACCTTCGCCAAGGCTTTAACCTCCAGCCAGTTTGAGAAATAATCGAACATGACCAAGAGGAACCTCCTCTGTCCACCAGCCGGAGGAAAGGGTCCTACTAAATCCATCCCCCAGATGGCGAACGGTCATGGTGCCGTGATACTTCGGAGCCTTTGGGCCGCAAAGAGCTGAAGGGGGCGCATCGCTGACATTTTTGACACCTCTTTGCAAACTCCGTGGCATCCTTCCTAAGGGTGGGCCAGAAGTACCCCTGCCTGACCACCCTTGCCTCCAACGTCCTTCCTCCAGAGTGGCTGCCGCACTCTCCCGAGTGCACCTCCTCCAAGATCCTCGTGATCTCTTCCTCGGTCACACACCTGACTAGGAGTCCTGACAACATCTTACGATGCAGGCCCCCTTCTATCATTAGGTAGTGAGCTGCCTTGCGCTTGAAGTTTCTCCCGTCCTTGGCCCCCTCAGGAAGTCCACCGGTGGTTAGGAAGGTCACCAATGGATCCACCTACGAGGGTCGCCGATCAACTACCATCGATTCTCCTTCTTCGATAGCCGGTCGAAATAGCTCCGTCAAGGTCCCTCCTCCCCGAGGTCCAAACTTAGCCAATCGATCGGTAGCTATGCTTTCTTCCCTTAGAACATGCTGGATGAAGAACGACCGGAACCTACCGATGATCGCCCTTACCTTGGAGAGGTATCTGATGAGGGTAGGCTCCCGAGCTTCAAATTCCCCCCGAATCTGCGACGCTACTACCTTTGAGTCCGTGAAAGCTTCCACATCCTGAATCTCCAGCTCCTTTGCCAAGCGAAGGCCGGCGATCACGGCCTCATACTCCGCCTGATTGTTGGTCACCGGGAAATGGTATGCCACTGCCTGCTCTATCACGACTCCCTGGGGGCTGGTCAGCACTACCCCTCCCCCGAGGGAATTCTTTCCCGAGGCCCCATCGACCATCATCTTCCATGCTTCCTGTGGCTGCTGCTCTCCCTCTTCGACTTCAACAACATAATCTGCTAGGAAGTCCGCTACTGCCTGCGCCTTGATGGAGAGTCTTGGAACAAAAGAGATGTCGAACTCTCTTAGCTCAATAGACCACTTGGCAAGTCTCCCAGAGTGCTCTACTCCTTCGAAGATCTTGCGAAGAGGATGGTCGGTTACCACCTTAATCGAATGTGCTTGAAAGTATGGTCAGGGTTTTCTTGCAGAGATGTCCAAGGCGTATGCTAGTTTTTCGAGGATGGGGTAGCGGAGCTCTGCTTTCCTCAGTATCCGGCTGACGTAGTAGATGGACAGTTGCTTCTTCCCTTCTTCCCTCACCAGGACGGAGCTTACCGCCTCCGCTTCTACTCCAAGATATAAAGTCAGGTCTTCCCCTTCTTTTGGACTCTGAAGTAGAGGGGCCTGGGAGAGCTGTCTCTTCAGCCCCTGGAAGGCTCCTTCGCAGTCGGCGGTCCATTCAAACCTTTGATTCCCCCGCAGCACCTTAAAGAATGAAGAACTCTTGTCTCATGCTCTGGAGAGGAACCTGCTCAGCCCAGCCAACTTGCCTGTCAAGCACTGGACCTCCTTGGCGTCGCGAGGTGACTCCAAATCCAGGATGACCTTTACCTTGTCCGGGTTGGGCTCCACCCCTTCCGGAGTCAAGAGATGCCCAAGGAACTTCCCACGTCTGGCCCCGAAGACGCACTTCAAGGGGTTCAGCCTCATTTTGAACCTCCTTAAGGTGGCGAACGTCTCTTCCAGATCTTTCAGGTGCGAATCCACGCATTTGCTTTTGATCATTAGGTCGTCGACGTAAACTTCCAGATTCCTCCCCCTCTGATCTCGGAAGACCCGATCCATCATGCGTTGATAAGTAGCCCCCGCGTTCTTCAACCCAAAGGGCATCATTCTGTAACTGAAGCATCCTTCCCTTGTGATGAAGGAAACATCCTTGATATCGGGAGGGTGCATCCGGATCTGGTGATAACCTGAAAAAGCATCCAAAAAGCTCATGACAAAAAAACCGACGGCTGAATCAACCAGCGCGTCGATCCGAGGCAGGGGGTAGCAATTCTTAGGGCATGATTTATTTAACAATGAAAAGTCAATACACATTTTCCATTTACCACCCCCTTTTTAACCATTACCACATTCGAGATCCAGCCTGGATACTGGATCTCTGAGATGAAGCCGGCCTCTAGGAGCTTCCTGACCTCCTACCGGATGGGCTCCTCCAGCTTGGTGGCGATGACTCTCATTTTCTGGCGTATGGGGCGAGTGCGGGGGTCCAAGTTCAGGCGGTGGCAGACCACGTCTGCGTCGATACCCGGCATGTCTGCCGCGCTCCAAGCAAAGATGTCGATGTTGCTTTGAATGCAGGCCCGTACCCGCTCCCGGTCCTCGAGATTCAAGCCTCCGCTGACCCGCACCCTTTGCACCTGCCCTGTGCTGGTGAAGACCTCCATCTCCACCACTTCTTCGGCCGGCTTCAGCCGCGACTGCTCCCAGCCGACCCTTGCTTCTTCCTCCAACTCTAGCTCCTCCCCTTCCTCAACCTCAATCTCCATCGCCTCTTCCGACCCCTCCTGCTGCTGCTCGCCCTCCGCGCCCCTCTGGGCCTCTCCTTCAGCTCCTCCTGCTTCTTGCTCCTCTACCTCCATCGCCCTTTTTGGGCTTTCCTGCTCCTCGTCTCCCTGGACTTCCTGCACATCTCCTCCCTGCTGCTCCTCTGCCTCCTCTCCTCCGACAACCTCTTCGTGTGCCGCCATCTCCATCTCCAACTCCTCTGCCTCTGCCATCCATGATATGGTGTTGACTGCCGTAACGTAGCATTGTCTCGCCACCTTCGGGTCCCCTCTTACCCTGACCTGCACCCCTCCATTGTTGAACTTGAGGCACTGATGGAACGAGGAGGGGACGCAGCGAAAGGCGCTGATGAGGGGGCACCCAAAGATGGCGTTATAGCTGCTCGGGGCGTCCACGATCACGAACCTACAGTTTCGTGACACGCCCCCAACCTCACGTGCAGCCCTACTCCTTCTACCTCTTTCCTCTCTCCGGAGAACCCGAACAGCGGTCCATCCGAAGCCAAGACCCTCTTCCCTTCAACCCTCATCTCATCAAAGGCCTTCTTGAAGATGACATTTACCGAGCTCCCGTTGTCTACCAGTATTCTTGAGACCGTATAATTCTCCACCGCCATCTGGATCACCAGGGCGTCACAGAACGGATCTTCGTAGTTCGGTATGTCCGCTGACGAGAAAGTGATTTTTTCCTCCGGTGGGGGAGCATGGGAGGTAGAGGCGACCCCCCTCCGGTACATGGTTTGCAGGCTCCCTTTGCGGGTTGCCTCAACCCCTACTCCTCCGTGAATCACCCCGATTCCTCCCCGGGTCCCCACATCTACCCGATCTTCGCACCTATCTTCCATCTCACCCTGCTGCACTTCAACGATCCTAATCGGCGGATCCTGCCTCCCTGCTCCTCGGGCTTCTCTCATTTCCAAAAACTCTGGGCAGGTGGCCGTTGCGTGACCTTCTTCCTGGTGGAAGTCACAAAAGAGCAACGCCACCCCACCCCTTCTTCCTTCTCCTCTTCCTCTTCTTCCTCCTCCTCGAGCTCCTCTCCCCGCTCCTCTTCCTCTGCCCACTTCCATGGCCTCCTGCGGCGGCGGGACCCGACCCCTTGGCTCCTGCCTCCACGCCGGTTGGTCGAACCTCCTCGGTTCCCGCAGGTTATCTCTTCCCTGATAGCCTCCTCCTTGGCCCTGGGGGCGACCCTCCTGGGGCCTCCAACCCAACCGGTTGTTCGGCTCCCGGGCCCCCCATCCCTGCTGCTGCCCATGCCTTCGGGGCTCTTCCCTTCTCCTTTCTTCTCTCTGCTCCCTCTGCTCCCTTGGCTCCTTCTGTCTTCCTGCTACTGGTTCCTTCACGTCGTCCTCCGCCAGCCTGGCCAACTTCCTGGCGAATGCCGGGTTTGCTCTCTCGAAGTCTGTCTCCTTTGCCGCCCTCTCCATGAGCTCCTCAAAGGAGAGGGGGGCACTCTCTTCAACTCCATGCTAAAGAATCCTGGTCTCAGCCCCAGGGTGAAGGCTAGCATCAGTGCGTACCCTGGGACCTCCTGGACCAGGAGGATCTCCTCCTGAAACCGGTCGACAAAGTGACCTAGTGTCTCATCCGGCTTCTTCCTCACCGCAAACAGGCACTCCGCCTCCTTCTTCCGCTTCTTCGAGGTTGAGAACCTCAGCAGGTAACTTCTCCGCAAATCCTCAAAACAGTAGATTGATCTTGCTGGCAACTGGTGGAACCAGTCCCGAGACTTCTCCTTGAGCGTGATGGCAAATAGCCGACACTTGAAGGCATCCGCCATCTGCCTTATCGATACGACGTCTTCAAACCACTGCACGTGCTGTACTGGGTCATCCTTCCCCGAGTAGTAGGACATGTCAGGCTCCCGGAACCCCTCCGGTACCGGAGCTGAGATGATGAGCTCGCTGAATGGGCTCTCGCCTCCCGCCTGGCGAGAGGGTACGTCCCGCGGCCTCGGCTGACTGGCCCGATCCGCGAGACCGTGCCCAGGAAAGAGCTCTCGCACTGCCTCCTCTTTCTCGCCCAGATCCGTCAGAACCTCCTTGCCCGGGCGCTGGCTTTGGCCTGGGAAGAGCTCCCGCGCCGCCACATCTCTTTCGCCGGCCTCCGCCGGGACCTCCTTCCCCGGGCGTTGCTCCGGGGCGTTCTCGCCTAGGAGCGGGACCTCCTCTATCGGAACCTGAGGTGTGGCCCACTCGCTTCTGGCCGAGAAGGCCAAGCTGATCGTCTGCAGGACCTCTCGCCTGAATTCATCCAGCATCCTCTTTGTCGCTTCCTCTCCCCGGGTGAGGGAGCCTCCAAAACCTGACCCTTCACCTTCACCTCCAGCCATGAGATAAGTCTCAAGGCTTTCTTGTATCGGCTGCTGTCCATGCTCACCGCACCAGAACTGTTGAAGCCAAATATGACCTCAACGGGAGTTCAAAGAAAAGGGGGTGCAGCCAAAACCTACTTCTCTTAAGCCTCAACCCTCGACTGGATTCAAAGGACCTAAGACTGACCCAAAGCCTCAGCAGAGAGGTCCCACCACACACCCGGAAGGTCTCTGAGAGCTTCCCCTCCAAAGCCAAAAGCTGGGCTAGGAGCTCCTCAGAAAGCACTGGAAGTTGGAAGGTAAAATGACAATCTGCTTTCCAAAGAGCCCTTATGGGTGTATTTATAGCATCTTGCTGATCTGAGATTACTGAAATGCCCCTAGTTGATCTGCCAATAGCCGAATCCTGCTGTTCTCTTGAGGGTATTAGAGTAATTTCACCCGAGGGTAATTTGGTCATTTCATCCAAGGCCCTGACCCCCACTCGGCGAGAGCTCCGAGCCGAGAGCCTTCTGTCAGAGCCCGACGGAAGCGGTCTCGCCTACCTATAGGCGAGAGCTTCTTTAAGATGATCTGGGTGCTGTCGCAAGCGTTCGCGCGTTGATCTTCGTTCGACGATTTGGCTGCGCTCGTCAATCTGGGCTCGACGAATACGGGGCGTCTTGCGGGCGAGAGCTCATACGAGGCGGGAGCTTATCGCTTAGCGCAAGCGCTCCCGCCTACTTGGGCGAGAACTTCTCTGGCTATCCTGTCTGACCGTTTGTGCCTCCTGGTCTGGATCAGCGAATATGGAGTTGTACACTTAGTTCCTCCAGTCGACGATGGTAACAACTAGCCCTAGATCGACTCGTTTGGACTTCAATGCCCTTTGTTAGAAAAGCTCATTTAATATAGGCCCATTATGTATCATTTATTGTTTTTCTCTCCCCTCTTTAGTCCCACATCATGTATAGAACCTTTTTCTCTCTTTCTCTCATCTATATATTTGTACTCATTTTTTGTATTTTATACAAGTGAACATATATACAAGGTTGGTTTTTTCCTTCTTTGCATGGTATCAGAGCCACCGATTCTACTTCAACGGCTTCCCCTTTCTTAACCCGCGCGGTCTGTCTTCTG
Organism: Platanthera guangdongensis; assembly: GCA_039583875.1. Taxonomy (NCBI): domain Eukaryota; kingdom Viridiplantae; phylum Streptophyta; class Magnoliopsida; order Asparagales; family Orchidaceae; genus Platanthera; species Platanthera guangdongensis. Next base: position 3,344,931 of record CM077150.1, on the reverse strand, counting down.
CCCGCTGCCCGCTCGACCTCCTGCTGCCTGAATTCCTGTCCGCTCTGCTCCTCTTCTTCCGCTCCTTCTCCGTGGTTCCACCCCTCCCCTTAGGCATTTTATAGCCTTCCCCCTCTCTCTCTCTCGTCGGGTCCACCTTCCCTCTCTCTCCTCCAGACCGGTCTCTCTCTCGCGGCCCGTTCTCTCTCTCTGCGGCCTGTCTCTCTCACGGCCTGTTACAGCTCGCTGCGGCCTGCTGCTCTAGCTGCCAGATCTAGCTCGCTGCGGCCTGATCTACCTTGCTGCGGCCTGCCTCTCTCAAGGCCTGCTCCAGCTCGCTGCGGCTTGCTCTAGCTCGCTGCGGCCTGATCCACCTCGTTGCGGCCTGCCTCTCTTGCGGCCTGCTCCAGCTCACAGCGGCCTGCCTCTTCTGCGGCCTGCCTCTCCTGCGGCCTGCCTCTCCTGTGGTTTGATCCTGGTAGTTGCGGTCTCTTCTCTCTTTCCGCTTGAGTCTTCCCTACTCGCGGTCTCTTCTCTCTGCCCGCCGCTGGCCTCCTGTTTCTCGGACCGCTGCTGTGCTCAGCCAGACCGTGCGGACTCTTGCCTTCCCGCATTTTAGTCGCGGTCTTCTCCTCTTTCCTATCCTCGCGGCTTCTATCTGTCCGCTGCGGCCTGCTCTCTCTCCCGGCCTCCGCCTTTGGTCGCGGCCTCCTCTCGCAGTTGGTGTCTTCCCATCGTGACTGAGCGGTCTCTGCTCTGGTCGCGCGGTCTCCTTTGTTGACCGGTCTGTTCTCCTAGCCACCTCTCTTCTCCATGGCCTCCTCTGCTGATTCAGTTGGCACAGCGGTTCCTCCTGCCGACCGCCCGACCTCTCTCCCGGAAGTCCGAGATGAGTTTCGTATTACTACAATCTCTCTGACCGGCAAGAAGAATTTTGTGGAGTGGGCGCACTCTGTTCGCCGTGTCCTGCAATCCAAGGGGTTCCTTCATCACTTGACCCAGGCCGTTACCGGTACTCCTACTGATGATTGGTTACACAATGATGGTCGGGTGCAGACTTGGCTTCTTAATTCTCTTGATGGCGAATCTTATTGCCTGACCATGTACCATGAGACGGCCAATGGCATGTGGGACGAGCTCTATACCCTTTACTCTGGCAAGGATAGTCTCCACCATCTGTATGACATTATCACTGCTCTCCAGACCCTTGATAGCAGTGACGCGACCGATCTGACGTCTTTCGTTGCTCAGGCTCGGTCTCTGGTCGAGGCTTGGATCCACCATCAGCCTCCTACTTTGGATCTTGCTGCCCAACGTGCCCAAAAGGAAGCTGTAGGTATAGCCATGATGATGGCTCGGGTACCGCATCATCTTCACAGTGTACGGGCTCACATCCTCTCCTCTACTGTTACCCCGTCTTTCTCCGATGTGTGCTCGATGCTTCTCAAAGTATCCCCGCCTCCGGATGTGCCCGGGCCTCCTTCTCCGGCCCTTGTTCAGCAGACCCCTGCTCCATTATTGCCTCTTCCATCTTCCGCTCGTGGAGGCCGCTCTGATTCTCGAGGACGGGGTCGGGGTGTACGACCTCGGCCTAAGTGCTCGTTCTGCGGAAAAGACGGGCATCTTGAAGTCACGTGCTGTCACAAACATGGTCTCCCTCCTCGTCCACAGGCCTCTGTTGCTGCCACCGACTCCTCTTCCACTCGTACTGACCTCGACGAAGTTCGTCTTCAGCTCCAGCATCTTCATGGGCTGCTTAGCCGCCCACCTGCCTCGGTTGCCTCCGCTGCTTCCATCTGCAATGAAGGTATCACCTGCCTCTCCTCTGCCCCGCGATGGATCCTCGATTCTGGTGCCACTCATCACATCACCTATGTTCGGCCGCCTCAGTACTTGTCTTCCCCTCACCCGAAGTACATTACTGTGGCCAATGGGGCATCTGTTCCTGTCTCTGGATGTGCTGATATTCCCCTCACCTCTTCTCTCCTCTTGCGCTCAGCTCCTCACTTCCGGGCTCTCCTTTTAATTTACTTTCTGTTGGTCGCCTTACTACTGATTCTAATTACTCCGTGACATTTACTTTCTCTTTTTTTCTGATACAGGATCAGCAGACGCGGACAATCATTGGTAGGGGGTGGCTGCAGAATGAGCTCTACCTTCTTGACGACTCTCCTACTCTCGTCGCATCTATCTGCTCTTCGGATTGGCATCGCCGTCTTGGTCATGCTCCTCTTCCAGTGCTCCGGAAGGCTCTCCCGGATGTCTCTCTTCCTGCATTTCAGTGTGACACATGTATTTTGGGCAAACAACCACGTTCATCTTTTCCTTCTCATTGTACTCGGAGCTCTGCTCCTTTTATTTTGGTACACTCCGACATATGAGGTCCGTACAAAATCACTAGTATTTCTGACTACCGGTGTTTTCTTACTTTTATTGATGATTACTCTCGCATGACGTGATTGTATCTCCTACGGGATCGCTCTGAGCTTCCCCGCGTCTTCAGGGCCTTCATTCTTGAGACTCACACTCAATTCTCTGCACCCATTCATACTATTTGTACTGACAATGCGCACGAGTACACTAGTCATGGCTTCGCGACCCTCTGCTCTGAGTTCGACATTTTTCACCAAACCTCGTGTCCGTATACTCCACAACAGAATGGTGTCGCCGAGCGCAAGAATCGTCACCTTCTTGATGTCGCCCGTTCCCTTATGCTTCAAATGCGGGTTCCCAAACCGTACTGGAACTTCGCGCTCTCCACGACCTGTTTTCTCATCAACCGTCTACCCTCTTCCATCCTCCAGTATGCTACTTCCTTCGGCCTCCTCTTTCCCTCCACTCCGCCTTTTCCTGTTCCTCCCCGGATTTTTGGTTGTACCTGATACGTTCACCAACTTGGTCTCTCTACAGACAAGTTGGATCCTCGTGCCGCCAAACATATCTTTGTGGGCTACTCGCGCACTCAAAAGGGTTATGTGTGCTATTCGCCTACTACCCGCAAGGTTACTGTCTCTGCGGATGTCATTTTCCGCGAAGATCTTCCCTTGTTCTCTGCTCTGGATATCACTCCTGGTCCAGACCCCGTCGTTCGTCCTGTCATCCCTGCTCCCCACTCCTCATCATCTCCTCCTCCTGCCATGCCTCCGGTCCGTCCACCGTCACCAGTTATCCGGGTCTATTCTCGTCGCTCTCCTCATCCCGTTGCCCCCCTGCAGTCGGCTTCGACCTCTGGTGCTCCGCCACCTGCTGTTCCGGCTCCCGCATCCACCGCTCATCCAATGACGAATTACGTCTCTCTACATCGCCTTTCTCCACCTCTTCTTCACTTTGTCACATCATTATCCTATGTTTCTGTCCCTAACTCTCTGCAGGAAGCACTTCAACATCCAGGCTGGCGGGCTGCCATGGACGAAGAAATGACGGCTCTTTGGGCCAACCAGACCTGGGTCCTGGTTCCCTTACCTCCCGGTCAGCACCCTGTTGGGTGTAAATGGGTTTTCGTCATCAAGCATGCTCCGGATGACACTATTGCCCGACTGAAGGCCCGCCTTGTGGCTCGTGGATTCACTCAACAGGAGGGCCTCGATTATGAGGAAACCTTCTCTCTGGTGGCTAAGATCAACACCGTCCGTGTTCTTCTATCCGTGGCGGTGCACCGACACTGGCCCATTCATCAGCTCGATATCAAGAACGCCTTTTTGAATGACGATCTTCAAGAAACCGTCTACATGCTCCAACCGCCCGGGTTTGAGACCACGGGGGAGTCTCGTGTGTGTTTTCTCAAGAAATCCATCTATGGTCTCAAACAGTCCCCTCGGGCGTGTTTTGACAAGTTCAGCAAGCTGGTTCGGGACATGGGGTTCACTCGGAGTTCTGCATATTTCTCCCTATTCACCCGACACCGGGCCACTGGAACTGTCCTACTGTTGGTTTATGTTGATGACATACTACTCACTGAGGATGACTCAAAGGGGATTCAAGAGGTCAAACAGCATCTGAGCACTGTATTTCAGACCAAAGACCTGGGGCATCTTCGCTACTTCCTTGGTCTCGAGATCGCACGACGGCCGGACGGGCTTGTCCTCTTCCAACGGAAGTACTGTCTCGATCTTCTCAAAGATGCTGGTCAGTCTGGTTGCAAGCCAGCTTGTACCCCGATGGAGGCAAATCACAAACTATGTGCTCATGTCTCTGATGATGATTTGCTTCTTCAGAACCCGAAATACTATCGACGCCTTGTGGGAAAGTTGATCTATCTAACGGTCACGAAGCCTGATATATCGTTTGCAGTTGGGGTTGTCAGTCGGTTCATGCATGCCCCCCGGGTTTCTCATCTCCAGGCGGTTGAACGGATTCTCCGATACCTTAAGGGAGCTCCGGGTCAAGTGCTGGTTTACAAAATCTCAGACTCGGCTCCCGCATTGGTCGCTTATTCTGATGCCGATTATGCCGGTTCCCTGGACGATCGGAGGTCAACAAGTGGGTTCGGTATTTATTTTGGTGGTCATCTCATTACATGGAAAAGTAAGAAACAAGCCGTGGTTGCTCGTTCCTCCGCGGACGCTGAATACCGATCGATGGCTTCGGTTGTCTCAAAACTCACATGGCTTGGAAGTCTCCTTACTGACTTGGGAGTAAAACTTCCTTCATCTGCTGTTCTATTCTGTGATAGTCAAGCCGCCATACACATAGCAAAGAATCCAGTGTTTCACGAGCGCACAAAACATATCGAAGTCGACTGTCACTTTATTCGAGAGAAAGTTCAATTGAAGAAACTTGAATTAAAGCATGTTCCCGGCACTGATCAAGTTGCTGACATTCTCACAAAGGCTTTATCAAGTACCTTGTTTTACTAGTGTTTGTCCAAGCTGGGTGCATATGACCTATATGCTCCAGCTTGTGGAGGAGTGTTAGAAAAGCCCATTTAATCTAGGCCCATTATGTATCATTTATTGTTTTTCTCTCCCCTCTTTAGTCCCACATCATGTATAAGACCTTCTTCTCTCTTTCTCTCATCGATATATTTGTACTCATTTTTTGTATTTTATACAAGTGAACATATATACAAGGTTGACTTTTTCCTTCTCTACATTCTTGAACGCCTCCAACAAACCCACCCGCTTCTCGTTTCTTGTTCCAACGTTCCGGGGCTCCAGCTTTCGCGATAGTCCTCCAAACCTTTGCTGCAACCCATATCAATCGCAAATACCCGCCGAACCTCTTCCCGTGGCCTCAGTTTGCTGTTCCCATAATCAGAGATTTTAGAACCTGCGAGGGTAAGGTATACCAGTCTCTCTGAATGCTCTAAAATTGTTTTCAAACTTTATGCTTCGTATTAAATTGTTCGCTAATTTTTCCTTGAATTCACTCTCCTGTTTGTCGTAAATTCGAAACTTATTTGTCCTCATTATTTTCTTGTTTCTCAAAGTGAAAAACATGTGGAGCTCTACGTCATATTAGTTAGATGCTCAAATGTTGGTTCTTATGTGCATGTGCGAGCCCAAGAGCTATTATTAACGGAAATTACCTGTGAAGAATTTGAAAGAACCGCTTTTTTTAAGTGAATGACAATAATTACTTTTTTAAAATAACAATCTAAATTTTAGAATACATCAGTTTGGTATCAGAGGGGATTCGATTCATTTCTATCATGAATCAAATGATCCTGATTTTTTTTAAATAGTTTAAATAATTTCTTTTCAAACAAAAAGCAAGTTTTCATTTAAACAAAAAAAACTTTACCTTTTTGTTATTAAAAAATAATCTCTGCCACTTTTTTTTTGATAAAAACAAAAACATATTAAAAAAACATTTGCATTATTTTGGAGAGTCGCATAGAACAGATAGAAACCAACTTCAAAAATTTGACTAAACGCATAACTGAATTGGTGAAGTCGGTAGATACACTCAATGGCAACATGAGGGATAACAACCACGGCGTAAACGGCTTAAGGACCTTTGTTAATGATGCAGGACGATGCGTAGGGTTTGCGCGTCTGTCGACTATTTCTAGGAACCCCTAAATGCATGCAATAAATGATTGTAGTTTTGAGCGGGTGTTGCACGTAGTTGGAGAACTTAAACAACTAGATTTTTGTAAAAGCACAAAATTATTATTTTGTTTAAAATGAATTTTCTTGAAAAAAATAGTTCAATTCTAAATCCGGGGAAGGAAGTTCGCAATTTTCGTTCCGTTCCCCTTGTCGTAGCAAAATGAAAGTCGTGAATTCCAAATACGTTTCCGTTTGAAGATTTCGACGTAGCGTTCGTTGACAAAATCTAGACGAAAACCCAACAATGAATCTATTGTCTTACAAGACATGATGCAGACACACAAAGGAAGAGAAATAAGCAAGTTAACCACGGAAAGATGCGTCTTTCCGCAATCGAAGTCGACGACGATCCCGCGAGGAATTTGCTCGTCACCTTCAATCTCTCGCTCCGAAGTCGTCCGCTATCGCACACGGGCACCACAGAGAAATTTCTCACTCCCACACGAAAGTGGATCCACGAAATCTTTACCACCCAACAGTGTAAGAAAGCCACTAAACAACCTAAACTCACTCTTTCACACGAAAGTGGTTCCACGTAATCTCTAACACAAGAACTAAAAATCATTCACTATTCACACAAAGAGGCTCCAATGGATGTTATCAAGCACACCGAAATATAACTATTTTATTCACAAATGTTCACCTTCGAAAACAATCACATGGAATGTACTAACCACGCACAACAAAATTAGCTTTCACTGTTTCTCTTCTTGATTTAATGGGAAACAAACAAACGCCAACAACTATTTTACTAACTTAAAGAATTCATCGCGGGGGCGATAAACACTCAAGTGAAAAACAGAGACATCAGTGATAAGATGTGTCAATATGGTGTGCGAACTATCTCTGCAAGTGCGCGTGATATGATATAATATCAACGAATCAGTGAGTGCACCCTCAAACTCGACTCTGCTACTAAGGATAGATACATCTCAAATGTGCGGTGAACCCATATGTGGTTTATTTAGGGGTTCACCAGGGGATATAACAAAATTCATCACAAATACGACGAATACTGACATGGGCTCCAAAAACATATGAAGTGCTCATATATAAACGATATTGCACCTGAAGTGTGACAGTCGTAATAAATTTACTAAGGGAATGTGAGACATTAGGAGGCTCACCTGGTGGGGACATGAAAACTCATCGCGAATACGATGGTCTTCAAAGTGATAATCATATTCACTGATAATAAGACGCGACTCTAGACTGAGGTGAGTACTTATCACATGAAAGAACGCATTTGATGGGTCAGCAGGTGGTACGTCCCATAACTCATCTAAAGTGCGAGTGACCAGATGGCTACGATCAAACCCTACTATATTTATGTCACACTCAAAATTCTCTCTCTGGAGCACTATCGACATCAAAGGCGATAATGGAAAAGGTTTCGATATTTTAAAATTCATAAGTGTGCTAATCACATGAATCTCATACACATAAGGACGAGGTGGCTCATCTGGAGGCTCCATAGGATGATCATCAAAGAACTCATCGGTAGAGTGATGGTCCTCCAGAAGCAAACCATTAGAAGGGATCGTGCTCCCGGAAAGGGAAGAAGTGGCAACCTCGAGATCACTATAAAGCTCTCGGCTCCTAATCGTGATGTGTCTCGGTGCGTTATCGGGTGAAGTGTGTGACAAATCTACACTCAATAGAGAGCTAATAGATGTAGAATCAAAGACAGATTCACTAAGTGGAGCAGACTTTCGTGGGTGTGGACTCCACACATCATGTATTAGAATATTAACCATAGTGAATAAAGTTTCCCTTCTTTTGGAAGTGGAGTGCTCTCGCCAACCCTTAATGGTCATCGTCATGTTCGTTTTTGGAACACTAGGAGGGTCACAAGATGTGATGTAATCTTGACGAGAGTGACCTCTATAGGATTCTTGAGGGTAATTGTGACGATCGTCCATAACATAATCATGTTGTGCTCGTGGTTGGACGCGAGTCCTACGGACGTGTGGTGGTGATCGCGCGTATACAGACTCAGGTTCCTCATATAAAGGAGATGTGTAGTGTCGATAATTGGAGTGATACTGATCCCTATCATCGTAATATTGTGTCGAAGGATCAATAAGATCCACTCGATTGCGAGGATAAGAACGACTACAATTAACATATTGATCGTCTCTAGCATAATGTGATCGTATTGGTAGATCAATACATTCTCTGTAAGTGATATACAATGATTGAGGATAATCATCAAAGTATCGTAAAGACCTCCTTGATGGGGTTCTATGTGAGTGAGGGTAAGTGGATTTGTAATCCTCAAATAGAGGATTCCTCCTAAATGTAGATCTATCCACGTAGTGATGTGGAACATCGTGATGTGGTCGTATATAATGCTCATCTCGAATTGGAGGTGACATTGAAATTCGATGGGGTACCTCTAAACTATTCATCATAACACTAAGGTTTTTGAACCTTTCTTGCACTTGGTGTATATTTTTGGCTAACGCCTCCATTTGGTGGGCGAACGGAAGAAAACACGGGGGTGGTTCATTCCCTTTGTTTCCACGACTCGGTTGACCACGTTCAACTCGACGCATCTTAGAGTTTACCTCATGAGGGTGTTCATGTGGTGAATTGTGATGTTGTGAACTCATATTCACTAACCACCGACGCAGATGTATGCAAACACACAAGTAAAATGAGTGGTCATGCTAAAAACACTTTTTTTGAAAATATAAATGCTATGTGGGTTCCTATTCTACGCAAAAAATTTCAGAACCCCCCCTCTGATACACACACATATATATGAGTGTATACATCTGCGCAGCGGTGGTTAGTGAATATGAGTGAAATCAGTTGGCCCATGAAGAATAGGTCCAGCACGGGTCCCGTTTTTCCACATAAAAAACGAAAGAAGCGGACTGCTCCTGATAATGGCCGAAGCTCAAGTTAGGGTTCTGGATCGTCGCTTTCCTGCGCGTTCTCGCCCCGCGATCCAGCCACGACGCCGTCACCTGCGCTTCTAACGTCGGCCCCCTTCAACCGCACTACATCAACCGATTGCACGGGGCTCTGTTCCCGTATCTCCTGACCACGATCCAGCGCAACCCCCAGTAGCCATTTCCGACCACGCCCTCTACTATTGGTTGGGATATTTCGCTTATGTTTTGTTCTTTATATATATAAAGCTCTGTAATTTGTTGGGGGGAGGTGAATGATGAAAAAAAGTTAGTAAAATAGTTATTGCTACCGTTTGTTTGTTTCCCGTTAAATGAAGAACATGAAGAGTCAAAGTTAATTTTGCTGTGCGTGGTTAGTACGTTCCGTGTGATTGTTTTCAAAGGTGAACATGTGTGAATAAAATAGTTCCTTTTTGGTGTGCTTGATAACATTCATTGGAGCCTCTTTGTGTGAATAGTGAGTAAATTGTAGTTCTTGTGTTAGAGAGTACGTGAAACCACTTTCTTGTGAGAGAGTTAGTTTTAGGTTGTTTAGTGACTTCCTTACACCGTTGGGTGATAGAGATTCCGTGGATCTACTTTTGTGTGAGAGTGAGAGAAATTTCTCCGTGGTACCCTTGTGCGATAGCGGCCGACTTTGGAGCGGGAGATCGAAGGTAACGAAGAAATTCCTCATGGGATCACCGTCACCTTCGATTGTGGAAAGACGCCTTTTTCCGTAGGTAACTTACTTCTTTCTCTTCCTTTGTGTGTGTCTGCATCATTTATCGTAGGACAATAGATTCATTGCTGGGTTTTTGCCTTGATTTTTTCAGCGAACACTACGTCAAAAACTCCAAACAAAAACGTATTTGGAGTTCACGACTTCCGTTTTGCTACGACAAGGGAACATAACGAAAGTTTCGAACTTACTTCCCTGGATTTTGAAAGGAACAATTTTTTAAGAAATTCATTTTGAAATTAACTAGGTTTCTTTTTTATGCTTACATAAAAAGCCAAACATTGCTTAATTTCTTAAGGTGTGTGCAACGCACGCTCAAGTTATTTTTTAGAAAAAATCCAATTATTCTTTGCACACATTTAGAGTTTTCTAGAAATAGCCGACAGACGTGCAAACCCTACGCGCCGTCCTGCATCAGTTAATACTTTAGAAGCCACCCGATACTCGACGGATACACCTGTTCGGACACACTTGGACTTAGCACATCATTATGCATATTGTGATAGAAGTCTATTTTTCTAGAGTAAACAAAAGTTGGCTCTATGATAGGAAGCGCTGGTACGTCTAATTAAGTTGTGTATCTGTACCGAGTATGTTTTTGGTACTGATACGTTTCTGTTAAAAGTAAGTGTATTGAACGTGTTGGTACAACACAAGTTATTAGCAAAACGGCTAACTTATCTCTAGACTAACCAGAGTTTGAAGATGTTGATCTCCAACAATGAAGTTGATCTTCAATAATGAAGAAGAAGAATAAAAAAAGATTGATAAGTAGACTTAAATTTAATTTTAGCTCTTTTGGTAAAACATATAAGATGTTAAATTTTGTAATATTTATGAATACTTAATGTTTGAAAAGTTCATGTTATGTTGCTTTAATTTGTGGACTTGTACTTCGGGTTATGATTTATATTTGATGTTTCAATGTTTTGAGAACTATTAATTGTATTTTTGATATATATATATATATAATATTTGTTATAATGTATCACACCATATCCGTATCCTTATTTTTTAAATTTTGTCATACCGTCGTATTAGGTACGTATCGTACCCGGTACCCGTACCCGTACTGGTGCTTCCTAGAGCACAACCCTATACCAACTGAGCCTGCACATCCTGAATCTTGACTCCGTCGCCAATCTCATTGGGACAATGGAGTTAAGCTAGATGTAGGCGATTTTGAGGGTCACGTGGAGCCCAAAAAATGCCGAGATTGGTGTGAGCGTCTTGAGAGGTTTGTGACATGAAAACAAATGCCTATGAATTGTTGGGTTGAGCATGCCGTCCTTAGGCTTAAGCGACACGCACTAGTCTGGTGGGTTTAGCTAGAGCGCACTCGATTCACCTTAGGCCTAGCCTCTATCACGACGTGGGTAGACTTTAAGACGCAACTACGGAAGCGATATATTCCCTCTGACTATCAGCAAATTCTTTACTGAAGGTTCCACAACCTTCATTAGGATAAGCTGTGAATTGATAAGGAGATTGTCCAAATACTTCGGAAGCTATATGTTCTTTTACTAAACAGTGAATTGATAAAGAGATTGTCCAAATACTGAAGTGAATTATAGCTGGGACAGCAGTTTGACATAGAATCCTCAAAGAAATCAGCACCCAAATTGATAACGAAAATTGATATCAAAAGTTCGCCACCACATTAGACATTTGTAGGAACCTTTATTTCTTCATTGGGTGAGAAATAATTAACAATCATGCCAGAAGCTGCATCCCAAAATTAAGGCAGAAGTATAAAGTTTAGAGGAAGAACTAGGCTCGATGGAGATATAACTGGTTTTGGTCGAAGATAAGTCGAATTCAGTGCTTACTGGATAATAGTACTCACCATACCAGGGTGAATAACGGTTGATAAGAGCAAGAATGGCGGGTATCGAGCCTTCCCAAACACCATCAAGTGTGCTGGTCTCTTCCTCACATGCAGTCTGATCGGGGAGTGACCGAGGGTCGTCTCCCCTTTATACTCCATTTCTGGGTTCTTTGTAAATTCGGAATGAGAAAGTAGATATCATTGTCCATCTGATTGTTTCAAAAAATTTCTGCTCACTGTTTTCAATCTTTTAATCCGTTATCTTGAGTTAAAATTTCTTCCGTGAAGTGAGTCACATAAACACTTCAAGCTATTGTACAGACAGCTCAGGACTCCAGATTTCCTGGGAGGGCGAGGACTCTTGCATCCTCAAGAAACCAGCCAACATCTGGAGTTGATTCTGACTTGAGCTTGCAGGCGGGACTTTTGGAAAATTCTGATACATATAGCCACTTAGAAACATCAGTGATTGGTACAGGAACACAGCCATTAGATGCAAGGTAGTGTGCTCTTTCTAATGGTTCAACTCTATAAATTTTTTTCGTTTTTGAAGTGGTCGATTAAGATTATTTAATTGTGTTATCCCTATTATATAACTCATTTCAACATCTTCCATTATCAACAACAGAATTACGATCACTAAATTTGGCGGAATTTTTGGAACCGGGCTCCGGATCTGAATTTCCGTCCGGGTAGGAGACCATTTCGATCTCCTAATTCCCTCACGCGCAAAAAGGGCAAGTGAACTAATTAGGAGATCAAAATGATCTCCTACCTGGACAAAAATTTGGATTCAGAGCCCGGTTCCAACAATTTTGTCTAGATTTGAGTGAACTGAGAAGGACTATCAGTTGAATTTACAGTTAATGAATTTATTTGAAATCATGATTTTATAGCCTGATCACAAAACTGCACTTTAATCTTCATTTACTGAAACCTTATTATGCTACTACCATGCATCTTTCCATTTTGGGGTGTATCGAGTTCTTGACTTGAGCAGCCTTTTATTGTTACTGTTAAAGAAGAAAATATAAAAGCACATAAAGCCCACTCTTGGGGTCCATGTAGATTCTCATTAGTCTCACATCTTAGGATTGAGTTTCTCTCCTTCTCTCTTCCTAATAAATGTACTCATACTTGTTTTTTTAATAATAATAATATTAGAACTATTTTTTCCCTGCCTTGTGGTTTTCCACATGGTACCAGAGCGGAAAACTCAGTTATTGCGGTTTGCCTCTTTCTAACCGCCGGACTTGACTCTCTTGCTCTCCGCTCAAGTCTGCGGTCTTCTTTCTTGCTAACCGCCAGACTTCTCGTTTTTTTGTTCTCTTGCTACCTACACAAGGGTGCGGACTTGGCTTTCTTTACCTGCCCCCTTTCTTCCCGTGGCTCCACTCTTCCCCCTTTCCTTCTTTACCACTGCATCACTTCTCCTCCTGCCTTTATACCTTTCTTCTTGGGCCCCACTGTTCTCTCTTGCTCGCCGCGGACTCCTGCTAAACGCGTGCTGCATTCTCTGCCCGCTTCCGCTTCTCTCAGACCACGCGTTCTTCATCGCAACTCGTTCTCGCCTATCCGCTTTCCCACAACAGGTCGTCGTACCTTTGCCACCGTTGTTGCTTGCCAAAATAGCTTAACCTATCCGCAACGATCTCGTCTGTCTGCTGCTTCTCAGGCCGCCACTGGGGTAGTTCTGGTCGCTGCCGCTTCTCCTGGCCGCCATCTCTGCTCTTCAGGTCGCCATCTCTAGTTGCTGCGGTCTACCTCTTTAACCCGATGTGGGCTCTTCTGCTCCTGGTCGTTGCGGCCTCTTCCTGCGGTTCTTTTGGTTTGTCTGCTGCTGATCCCGCCTAGCCGCTGCGGGCTCCTCTAACCGTTGCTCCTTCCAGTTGCTGCTAACCGCTGCGGGTTCCTTCTAACCGTCATCCCTTCCAGTTGTTGCTAATCGTTGCGGGCTCCTTCTAACCGCCGCCCCTTCCAATTGTTGCTAACCACTGCGGGCTCCTTTCAGTTGCTGCTAACTGCTATGGACTCGACAGTGGCTTCCTCACTTCCCGCTCGTACCACTGCTCTTCCTGATGTTCGTGATGAGCTTCGGATCACCACCATCTCTCTCAGTGGGAAGTCCAACTTTGTGGAATGGGTACACTCTGTTTGTCGCGTTCTTCTGACCAAAGGTCTCTCATCATCTTACTCGGGACCCTCCCACTGCCCCCACTGATGAATGACTCTGTGATGACGGCCGGGTCCAATCCTGAATCCTCAATTCTATGGACACCGAGCCCTATCATATGATCATGTATCACGAGACGGCCAAGATGATGTGGACAAAACTTCATTATCTCTACTCTGGTAAGCACAACTTACAACATTTGTTTGATATTATCTCTGCGCTTCAAACCCTGGATCCCGGGGCCATGGGTGATTTGACCTCCTTTGTTGCCAAGGCCAAAACCCTAGTGGAGGCCTGGATACAACATCAGCCTCCCTCCACGGATCTAGCGACACAACGAGCACAAAAGAAAGTTGTTGGTATTGCTATGATGATGACCTGCATTCCTCCGCATCTTTATAGTGTCCGGGCTCAGACTCTCTTCTACAACACCTTCTCTGTCTGATGTCTGTTCTATGATGCTCAAGGTTACTCCACCATCTGAGGTTTCTGGAAACTTCTCCAGCTCTCCTTCAGCAGTCTCTCCTACCTACTCCTGCTCCTTTAGCTCGTGGTTCTTCAGTTCGAGGAGGTGGCCTTATGTCTTGGGGATAAGGACATGGTGGGCGTTCTACCCTTAAATGTACTTACCGTGGTCGAGAGGCTCATCTTGAAACCACCTGCTACCACAAACATGAGTTGCCTCCACATCTTACTGCTTCCACTACAGCTGCTCCTCATCCTACTACAACTTCTACTTTACCAGATGCTCACTCCTCTACCCGGCAAGATATTGAGACTCTTCGCACCCAGTTTCAACAACTCCAAGGGGTTATTAGTCGTTCGTCTGGCTCTGTTGCATCTTTCTCCACTGAAGGTATATCCTGTCTCGCCCACAGTCCACAATGGATTGTGGATCTGGGTGCTACTCACCATAGTAATTCCCAGAAATCACTTCAGTACATAAACTCTGCCCATCCCAAGTTCATCACTGTAGCTAATGGCGACACCACTCCGTTTCTGGCGCTGCTGATCTACTGCTTACCACAACTCTTTTTCTCTCCTCGGTTCTTCATATTCCGGAGTCACCTTTTAATCTGTTATCAGTTAGTCGCCTTACTCAAAAACTTGATTGTTGTATAACGTTCTCCTCTTCTTCTTTTGTTGTGGAGGATCAACAAATGCGGAATACCATTAGTAAATGACGGCTGTCTAATGGGCTCTACATCCTGAATCTCTCACCCACCATTCTCTCTACAGTCTCCTCTGTTGATTGACATCGTCGCCTTGGGCATGCTCCCCTCCTGATTCTCAAGAAGGCTCTCCCCTGATGTTTCATTGCATGGGTTTACTTGTGAATCTTGTATCTATGACAAACAAAATCGTACTTCTTTTTCTCCAAACTGTAATCGGAGTGATGCTCCGTTTTCTTTAGTACATTCTGATATCGAGGGACCTTACAAAGTTCCCAGTGTTTTTGGGTATCGCTATTTTGTAACCTTTATTGATGATTACTCGCGTCTCACCTAGTTATATCTAATTCATGATCGTACTGAACTTACGTTTGTGTTACGTGCTTTATTACTGAGACGCGTACGCAGTTCTTTACTATCTTAAAAGTAATTCGTACTGACAATGCACATGAATATACTAGTCGCACCTTCTCCAATTTATGTACCGAGTTTGGAATTATACATCAAACATCCTGTGCTTATACCCCATAGCAAAACGGTTCTCCCCTTTATGTCACCTCCTTGATGTCGCTCGGTCACTCATGTTTCAAATGCAGGTTCCTACACAATATTGGAATTTTGCCGTTTCTACTGTCTGCCATCTTATTAATCGTATGCCCTCCTCGGTGCTTGACTTTGCATCTCTGTTTGCTCTCCTTTTTCCTTCCACTTCTCCATTCTCCCACACGCCTCGTGTGAGTCGTGTCTTTGGGTGTACATGTTATGTTCACATTCTCGGTCTGCCCACTGACAAGCTTGCTCCTCGCGCTATCAAGTATCTATTTGTTGGCCACTCCAGGACTCAAAAGGGTTATGTCTGCTACTCACCTACTGATGGCAAGCTGATCATCTCGGTTGATGTCACCTTCCTTGAGGATCAACCATTCTACTCCTCTCCTTCCACACTATCTCCACCTTCACCTGCCTCCGTTGCTCGTCCTGCTGTTCCTGCCATAACTCTGTCTCTCCCACCTCCTCCACTGCTCCTGGAGCCAGAACTCCCTCGCCCACCTCTTCGTGTCTATACTCGTCGTCGTTCATCCAAAGATGATGCCCTACAACAGCTCCCTACCACCAGCGATATCCCACAGCTCGTCGATTCAGCATCAACCTCTACGGCTCATCCTTTGGCGAATTGTGTATCATTACATCGTCTCTCTCCACCACTCCTAAAATTTGCCCTCTCTCTTTCCTCTATTTCTATTCGTAACTCTTTGCAGGAGGCTCTAAATCATCCGGGGTGGCGTGTGAACTTGAATGAAGAAATGATTGCCCTATGGGCTAACCAGACTTGGGATCTGATTTCTCTTCTTCCCGGCCAATCTTGTGTCAGTTGTAAGTGAGTCTTCGCTATCAAACATGCTCTTGATGGGACAGTTGAACGCCTGATAGCTCGCCTCGTGGCCCGGGGCTTCACTCAACAATAAAGCCTTGATTATGAAGAAACCATTTCCCCGGTTGCCAAGTTAAATACCGTTCGAGTCCTACTCTCCTTAGCGGCTTAGCCGTGCACCGACAATGGACCTTTCATCAGTTGGGTATTAAAATTGTCTATCTCAATGGTGATCTACTCAAAACTGTTTATATGTATCAACCTCCCGGGTTTGAGACCACGTGGGAGTCTCATGCATGCCATCTCAGAAAATCTTTATATGGTCTCAAACAGTCTCCTCGCGCTTGGTTTGACAAGTTTAGTAAGGTTGTGCGTGAAGTTGGTTTTAAACGAAGCTCAGTTGACTTCTCCCTATTCACTCGTCATCAATCAACAAACACCGTGATACTCCTTGTTTATGTTGAGGATATTCTAATCACAGGCGATGACTCCACGAGGATACAACAAATAAAGTATCATTTACTCTCTGCATTGCAGACAAAAGATTTGGAAAATCTTCGGTACTTCCTTGGACTTAAGGTTGTACGGCGTCCTGATAGCCTTGTCCTATACTCCTATCACGACGAAAGTACTGTATTGATCTTCTTCAAGATGTTAGCTACTTGGGGTGTAAACCTGTGGACACCCATATATATGTCAATCACAAGTTGTCTGTAAAAGAATCTGACTCAGACCTGCTGCTTACAAATCCAGAGTACTATCGACGCTTGGTAGAGAAGCTGATTTATCTTTCAGTTACACGACCTGATATTTCATTTGTTGTTGGAGTTGTGAGTCAATTTATGCATGGTCTCAGACATCTCATCTCCAAGTTGTTGAGCGCATTCTTAGATTTTTGAAGAGTGCTCCGGGACAAGGACTTGTCTACAAACCATCTCCCTCTCTGTCTCTTGTTGCGTATTCTGATGCTGACTATGCGGGTTCTACTGATGTTAGGCGCTCTAAAACTGATATTAGTACGTACTTTGGTGGAAACCTTATTACCTGGCGTAGCAAGAAGCAGTATGTTGTTGCTCGCTCGTCTGCTGAGGCCTAATACCGTGCTATGACAGCGGTTGTCTCTGAGCTCACCTGACTTGAAAGTTTGCTTAATGATTTGGGAGTCAAAGGCTCCTCTCCGACGACCTTGTTTTGTGACAATCAAGCAACTATACATATTGTCAAGAATCCAGTATTCCATGAGCGGACCAAGCATATTGATGGTGATTGTCATTTCATTCGGGAAATAGTTCAATCAAAGAAGTTGGAATTAGAGCATATCCCTGCTACAAAGCAAGTTGCTGACATCCTCACCATAGCCCTTTTTCGACTGCTATATTATCAGTTCTTATCAAAGCTTGGTGCCTACGACTTGTATGCTCTAACTTGCGGGGGAGTGTTAAAAAAATATAAAAATCCATTTGTAAAGCCCACTCTTGGGCCCCATGTAGATTCTCATTAGTCCCACATTTTAGGATTGAGTTTCTCTCCATCTCTCTCTTCCTATATAAATGTACTCATACTTGTTTTTAATAATAATAATATTAGAGATTTTTTCCCTGCCTTGCGGTTTTCCACAGTTACAAATCCACGTTCTCTATTTTTCCTAACTGGCTTTGGGATCTGCTTACTGTTAGTGGTATGTAATATTTTCTAGACTGCACTTGTTGTTTTTGCTAGTCGAAAATTTGTTGCTTGGTTGGATCTACGCTAAACCCTAATAGGGGTACTAATAAATCCTTCTGTTTCGGGCTTTATAACCCCAGGCTAAGGTCTGCTGGTCCGACTTGGCCTGACTAAGCCTATGCCCAGCTTTATAGCTGGGCGCACCCATCTAGGTCTGAGCCAGGGCACCAAGCTACCTAGTAATAATATGGTGGCTGTTAATGCCTCCGAGGCCTGGACCCTGCTTGCATGAGCCCAGGCCTACACTGCCTACCCAGGCAAGCTTTTTGGGTCCTGAATTGTTTACATACCTATTCCATAATAGTTGACATATGTCATCCAACATTAATGTGATCTATTTTTTCTTTTATAAGAAAATTAGGAATAGTAGGATCTATTCTTGCAGCCCCGTTATTATTTTTTATATATTTCCAGTATAGGAATTTTTTGGTTCTATCAAATATTTTTTTTTATGTTGTCCTGAGATCTTATGCAATTGCCTTTTTGTGGTTTGACATTTAGTGGACCAAAACATGGCTTGTTTGGTTGGGTTTCAGGGTGGTTGATCAGCGTGGGCTATGATTTGGCCCTGAGTTGGGGTCCGTATTTGGAATTGTGCAGTTTATCCCCCTCTTTAAAATTTGCCATGTTCTCAAAGGCAGTAGTTGGAAAATTTGTCAATGAACTCTTTGATGGTGATTCAGGTTGAGTCCTCTTTAAGATGGTCCCTGATGTTGGAATATGCGGTTATATATAATGTGTTAAGGTTCAAAGTCCAAGGTGGTATTGATCACCAGTTCTTATGGAAGTGTATCATGTACTGTGTGAGAACCCAAAGCCTTTTTGAGTTGAGAGGCATGAACGGCAGGATGGATGTGATTGTTTGGTGGCAACAGTAGTTAGTAAGCTATAGCGCTAAGCCGTTGAATGAAAAATGATCCATATTAATGGGTGACGAGCTTTGGGTGGACCTTGTTGGCGACCAAAGTTTAACGAGCATTTGATCAACGGCGTTGATCTGTTTGTGGCAATTGACAGAAAGATCCCATTGTTGGGCCCAATGCAACTATTATTTGAGATGGCGTAGGATTTCATCTCGGTCAAGTAGCTGGTGTGCCAACTTTTGGACTTTGCACTCGCAAATAAGGCGTGCATCAGAGTCAGAGATGTCCGGCCGTAGTTATGTTGGAATGGTGTGAAAATAGTTGCATTAATATTCAACCAAACTTAAGTCTTTTTAACCTATTTTGGGGTTGTTTGCTCATGAAATAACCGAGGTGACATTCTCAAGTATCTATTGAATTCTTCGGTATGGCCACCAATTTGTGGATCATATGTGGAACTCATTTGTAGTTGTATGCCATGTAATTGAATAGTTCTGTCTGAAAGGTACTCATGAAGATGAGACATGTTGTTTGATGTAATGAAGCATACTATGCTAATAAATGGAGTCCCCAAGACGCTATTAGATATGCAAAGCTATGGATGTCTATGTGGCAACGTGCGATGGGATTCTGCAAATAGGTGCGGTATGCGTGAGTACGATGTTGATAGTGCCAAAACTGGCATGATAGTGTAGGTTACATGCACTAAGGGAATAATGTGGTGCGGCTGATGGGGAACTACGAAAAGTACATAATGCTGTCAGGAATGAGTCATTTTGATGCCCTTTTCGAACTGTTCGATGTCCATCTGATGCGGAGCCGAGACGAGGATGAGTTTGGGGCTCATTCGGGGTTGATTTGGTGACTTACATATATGGCGTGCCCGGATCGACGATCGGACTCCGCAGATATGTCTGGATTCGCGTTGCGAATAGATTTGATATATTATTTTACTCTGTTTGCATATATTTTGGTGTATTTGGGTAGCCTCACATCCATCCAATCATAGCCGTTGATGGGGGATGTCCTAATCCTTGTTTTATTATAAATAGAGGTGTTAGAGGCTGATCTAAGGTATTGCAGAATTTGGTGAAAAGAAATCTCGGATTCTAGCGATCAAGCCACGGTGCCGACAACGTGGAACCCTAGGTGACGACTCCTAGGTGTGTATCTCCTTCCACATGGTTTTTCCTAACCCTAGGCCCTTTCTTCCCCACTCCCAAGTCCCCTCTCTCAGCCTCCACAGCCCCAAATCCAGCCACCTTTTAATTCCTATTCTTTTCTTATTGCACTATTAATTAATGAAATTCACTATTCATCATATATAGTTTTTTCCCTTTTCTTACCTGAAGCCGCCGGCCAGCAACAGGCACTGCCACCCTTTAATTCCCCACCGTGGATCCACCAGATGCCCTATTTTCCTCCACTATGGATTCCTCTACAGCCCACGCCACACTCCTTGTTGCAGCAGACCTGAAAATCTCTCCAGCAAACCCACAACCATTTCTCTCCTTCCAGTCACCCACCGCCACCCTCCTTTCTCCTCTACAACCCACCGTTGCCACCCCCACACCTCTCCCTCACCTCCCAGCAGCCTCCCTAACTTCCAGCCACATATTCCTTCTCCCCACGACCCCTCTTCTCGTGGATCCACCTCCGTTAGTCTGCCCCCTTCCGGATCAGCCCAGATCTGGAAATTTTCAGCTCGGATCCGATCTCATATTGTCGGATCTACCTTCTCCCGCCCGAATCTCTACCTACGTGGCCGAATCTACCAATTTTCGATTCGATTACACCATCTACCGTCGAGGACAGCCACCGATGTTATTTCCACGCCACCGGTTCCACACTCGATCGCCTCACACGCATCTCCTGCTCCAGATTCTTCAGTGTCTTCGTCAGCCCACTATTTGGTGAGATTTAGTTGTACTGGTTTATTATTTTTAACACTTTTATATTGGGTTGGATCACTATATTCGTTTGAATACCTTGTATTGTGGTGGATTGTTAGATAATTATCGTGATTTGCAGGATTTATTCGCCACGCGCTCTTGCTTCCGCCTTCCACGCGGAGGAAAACCTAAGCTTGTTTTGCCCAAATAAAATATTTTGCCTTGTCATGAATTTATCTGCGTGAGATGATTTTAATTTATTATTCAATTGTGATCTAACCGTCGGACTTTTGCATAACATGTAGGGTTAGGTCATTGATTTTTCCGCCGCCTATAGATCCGCCCTGCGTCAATTGGTATCAAAGCGAGGTTGCACACACTTTTCGATACGTAGTTATAGAGTCTATAAGTTTGTCCGTCATGTCCAGGTATAACCACTTGTCCCCACCTTACTTTGGAGGTCTCGACTCCACTTGTACACGCTCCCACAGAGCCCCATCAGGGAAGTCCTCACGTTACTACGACAATTATTCTCGATCGCAGCACACCACTTTTAGAGATCGTGTTGACCCATCGACATTACTCCACTACACTAGAGACGATCAATATAATTATTGTCAACATTCATATCCTTGCACGCGAGCGGATTGTGTTGACCCTTCGACACGACCCGATTACCTTAGAGATGACTATTATGAGGATTGCTGCTTTAAGAGAGATCTTTAGAGTCAATTTCGTACAGTTGCCCCCTCTTTTGACGGTTCATCGAGTCCCGAGTCTTTCAGTTATTGGCTCATGAATATGAAGTATTATTTCGATCATTTTGAGTTATTCGGTGAGCGTTGCGTCATGTTTGCGAAACTTAGACTTTTAAATCAGGCGAGGGCATATTGGGCTAGTGTTGAGAGGACCTGCGAGCAAGACCGTCTTCGCCGCATCACTAGTTGGGTGTACAAGAAGCGTACATTGTGTGAGAGGTATCTCTGCCTACGTCGTATCGGAGCGACACCGATTATTTTACCTTCAACAAGGATCCATGTCTGTCGTTAAGTATAAAGACCGTTTTGATGAATTAGTGGTGATGAGTGATATCCGAGAGGATCCAGCCATGACCATTCCCCGATTCGGTCTGGACTTCGGTCTGACATACGTACTAAGAAAGCTTATCATAGCTCGAAGTCCCTCGAGCAGACATATCAGCTCGCCCTTCGTTATGAGCAGTCTTTGAGGTCCGCAAGAGCTGGTCGATGAGATTCTCACCTTAACCTCCGCAGTACGAGTTCCTCCTGTATTGAGGTCACAATGATGCCTACAACTGTCCTGTCAGCCACGACAGAAGTGATACCTGATGCGGATTGCTCTCACCCCAGTGAGGTGCTTAGCCCAGTGAGTGACCTATCTTTTGTTTTTGACTCGTCTCTTGTGACCCCAACTATGAGTGAGCTTGAGCGACCTATTGAGTCTGCAGTGTTGTGTCCCTCACCCACACCTCCACTTTTGACGTGTCATGGGTTGATTAACACCCCTACCCTTGACTCTTGTCTTGACGCCGCGCTGACAGACTCGTTCTTGAGAGGAGGTCTATGTCCCCCTGTCATTGTTATTGCTCCGAGTCATATCACGATCGAGAGCCTAGAACCTAGTGTTGATCTCGTAGTGGCTATGCCACTCAATCAAGGGGACACTACCTCACACGATGGTGTACTTATATGACGGATCATGAGCCTAGTGACGAGTTCTATGAAGACCCCCTTGTTGAGCCTCCTGATGATCCGCCACATCCTGGTGAGGATGAGATTCAGGTAAGCCACTCATATATGAGTATCGACTTACTGACGCCACTTCCATTATCGTCCCTGACCTTGCCCAGTGGTTGGATATTGAGTGGAGCATCAGGTATCTAAGACTTCCCCCTAGTAAACTGGAGCATACTCCTGATATTTTGGGATCCTATCTGACGACACATCGCACCCTCGATGAGTTTTGGGACGCAACACTTGCTGAACCACCAGACGAGTTTTTTATTTTTGGGGATACTCTCCACACTATAGAGTCACACCTTCTAGTATATGCACATGACTTTCACCCAGGTGGTTATCGCATTCGCGATGACTTTTCATACACACCTCCAGATAAGCCCTCTGATGTGTTACACTCCCTAAGAGACGTTTTACTATTCATGAGCTCGCCCTTGAGTGTAGATGTTTCACACAGTCACCCAAGAACTCGACACACACAAGATGTGTTTTTCTACGCTCCGCCGAGAGAGCCTCCTGATAGGCCACCTCTTTTGATAAGTTTTCAGGTCATTATTAGATTCTCCCATAGAAAGCATGTTGTGTCGGCCATGTTTCATTTATGCATCATTTGCATCATTTGCATGATTCTGTCGAGTCATTTCTTCATCATTTGCATCTGTCTGTTGAGTTGTTTGTCCGTCGTTTGCATATGTGGCATGAGTCGGTCCGACGGAAAATCCCTAATTATAATAAATTTTATAAATCACATGCAAATTTTCACTTGCAAGAGCAGGTACTTTATGAAGGTGAGCATGTGATGGTGAGACTGCGTTGTGAGTATCCATGCGAGGCTTGCTAAAGGCGTGACCGTTAGGCGGATGAATCCTTATATAATCATGAGACAGATCGAAGAAATCACCTACGATCTTGATATCCCTGCAAGTATGGGCATCCACCCGGTATTTAATGTTGAAAATCTGATGCCATAATATGAGCCTCACGTGTATGTGGACCCAAGCAGTGGGGACTTACAGCCGCCCGCACCTCCACTTCCGTTGTCTTACCACCTTCATAACCCACCCACGTCCGATGGCCAGCACTACTCACCCACTCCTGACACCTACCCACCTGGGGACTCGTCTTCTTTGGTTTTACCTTCGGCACCGTCGATCGCACCAAGATCCACCACTCGAGAGATGAGCGATGTGAGCATCACAGTGTTTAGATCCCACCAGCTTGTTCCTACCTCAAATGGGCAGCGCTGTCGCTAATTGGTACCTTGGTGGGGTCGCCCCTATGCAGATGACTCTTGGATACTTGCAACAGAGCTTGATCGATTTGCCCCTGGACTTCGACTTCAGCACGTCCGTCTCCATTCACCGGAGATGACATTTTTTTCGTCAGGGGGGAGTTGATTGGGGAGGACACTCTTCTGTCGATGACACTTGGATGACTTCCGGTGGACCGCTTCGAGTTATACCTGACATTTATCGAGAGAATTCCAATCCCAATTCATCGGGGGATGAATTCTTTCAAGTCGGGGAGATTGATGCAGAGCAGAGACGAGGACGAGTTTTGGGCCCGCTTTCTTGTTGCCCTTCGCGTTTTCCGTGGTTTCAGCTCTCTTCGAACGATCTCATTCTCTGCCTTCGCGTTTATCCGTTTTCTCCATGGAGACTCCGACCCTCTCTTCCCTTACCCTATCAACGCCTCCAGTTCTAACCGCTCCCTCTGTTTCCACTCCTTCCAACAATCTTGGCACTGCCTCCAAGCTAACCAACCCAATTTATCCAGATCGGAGTGTATCCTTTATATCTTTGTTACGGTCTCAGCGCAAACGTCATCATCTCACTGATGACCCTCCTGCACGAGGATTTGCTATTTTTGATGAGTGGGAAGCCAGTGATGCTCTGGTTAGAACGTGACTTGCTAACAGTCTCTTTGATGAGTGCTTACCCGTCATTCGCCATGATGAGACGGTTAAGGCTGCATGGATTCATCTTGCTACTCTATACTCCAAGGAAGCTCAAACTTCGCGCATACACACATTATATGCTGATCTCTTTGCCTCCCCCCAACTATGACTCCTGCTGCTGCTTACTAGGAGGTGCAATCTCTAGGCACCGAACTTCTTCCGCATCACCCTTTCTCCGTTGATTTGGCCGAACAACACAAACACTTCCAAGAACTTCTGGTCGTGTGTTATCTTCTCCGCCTTTTAGAGTCTTATGACATGATCCGACTACAAATTTTAGGGTGGCCGACTCTCCTACCCTTGATGCTATTGCTGCTCGGATCTCTGCTGTCAATACACTTCTTCAGCGTCCCTTTCTTGCCTCTCCGCCCCATCCCGACATCATTGCTCATCCGACTTATCGTGGCATCCTTAGTGATCGTGATGCTCACTCCGGTGGGTGTGGTCCTTTTCGACACGTCTGCTCTCAATGTGACAAGACATGAAACCTTGTTGATCGTTGTTAGGTCAAGTATTCTCATCTCCGCCCTCCAGTAGGTGGCACCACTCTCTAACACAAAGAAGTCGGTGTTCCTTACCTCCTCTTCAGGCAGTGCTCATATGGTCACTAAGGGCAAGTGACTTATTGACTCTGGTGCTACTAATCATACGACATGCAATCCTCTTCTTTTCTCCCGCTTGGACAAACATAATCAGTCATCTTCGTTTTTTATTGCGGATGGTTCTCCGCCC
The DNA here is from genome assembly GCA_039583875.1 of Platanthera guangdongensis. NCBI lineage: Eukaryota > Viridiplantae > Streptophyta > Magnoliopsida > Asparagales > Orchidaceae > Platanthera > Platanthera guangdongensis. The sequence continues at coordinate 3,319,786 of CM077150.1, read as the reverse complement.
CCTGTGTACGGGACTGGTACAATCCACGTCACTCTGTCTCTACGACTTGAGGACACTTTCTATGTCCCAACTTTTCCGTGCAACTTGCGCTATGTTACCTCTCTGTGTAAACAACTGAATTGCACAGTTACTTTACATCTACTACTTGCTCTTTTCTGGATCCACACTCAAAAGAGACGATTGCTACTGGAACTGAAAGCGACGACCTTTTCTTTCTTGACAACATCTCTGCTTTCTCCGTATCTACTTCTCTTCTACAGTGACATCTTCGCCTTAGTCATCCTCCTTGCCTCCTCTACCCGCTCCTACCAGATCTGCATCAAGGAGACTCCTCTCTCAGCTGTGAAGCCTGCCAACTCGAGAAACATCATCGCTCATCCTATCCAGCAAGACAATGCCGTAGTTCTTCTCGTCTATTTGATCTTGTTCATTCTGATATTTGGGGTCCCTCTCCTTTTAAATGTTGGTAGAGACAGTTTCTATTTTGTTATCTTTATTGATGACTTTTCTAGATACATTTGGTTGTATCTTTTAAAAGAACGTTCTGAACTTTTCTCTGTATTCACTGCCTTTTATAATGAAATACGCACACGGTTTGTTGTGACTTTAAAAGTTCTTCGCATTAATATTGCTAAAGAATATCTTAGTCATCAATTCTCGATTTTTTATTCATCACGGTATTATTTATCAAACAGTTGTTTGTACACTTCCCAATAGAATGACGTTGCTAAACGCAAGCATCGTCAGCCCCTAGATGTTGCTCACACCCTTCTCACTCAAATGAATGTTCCTCGATCTTATTTGGGTCATGCCGTTCTTATTTCGTGTTATCTCATCAATCGTCTTCCTTATTCGGTTCTCCACGACAAAACCCCCTTCTCCATTCTCTACCCAGATGTCGCATCATTTTTTTTATCTCCGCGAGTCTTTTAGCTGTACGACGTTTGTTCACTCTCCTTTTCCTAGTCGTGATAAATCCTCTCATCGTTCCGTTAAGTGTATCTTTCTTGGCTACTCTCCGACTCAAAAGGGATATCGGTGCTATGATCCTCTTCTTTGGATACAGTATGTCTCCGCCGACTTCGTTTTTTTTGAAGATACTCCTTACTTTGCTCAAGCTTCTACTCTCACCTCATGTTGATCCTCCTTGTTCACCTGCTATTTCTCTACCTCTACCTGAGCTTGCTCTTCCTTCTATTCTCCCATCTGTCTCTGTTTCTCCATCTCTTTCTCATGATACTGCTTTTCTACCTTTAGAGCCGTCGCTAAGAGTTCCCGGGACAGTACTCTCTCCGACGGATGGATCTCTGATAAAGAGGACATGTGGGATCTTGATCTCCCCATTTCTTTACGGAAGGGAGTTCAGAAGTGCACTCAACATTCCATTCATGATGTTTGTCTCATATGCTCGTCTTTCCACCGCTTGCAAGATTTTTGCTTTTGCTCTCTCGACCACTGTCACCCCGACCACGTACCAGGAGGCTCTTACTATTCCTCATTGAAAAGCTGTTATGGACGAAGAGATGAATACTTTAACCGAGAGGGACACTTGAACTCTTGTCCTTACCCCTCTAGGGGCGGATGTGGTTGGTTGTCGATGTGTCTTTGTCATCAAGTTTTATCCTGATGGTACTATAGATCGCTATAAGGCTAGGTTGGATTAATAAGGATCTAGAGATGTCTCACTTAGATGTCAAAAATGTCTTCCTTTATAGCGATCTGCAGGAAGTGATATACATGGAGCAACCTCCTGGATATGTTGCTCAGGGGGAGTCTCAGGTATGCAAGTTGTGGAAGTCAATATATGACCTAAAGCAAAACCCACGGAGCCTAGTTCGACATGTTCAGTAAAGTTATCACAGTTATTAGTTTTGCTCGAAGTTCTGTAGACCACTCTCTCTTCATACGCAAGACTTTTAAAAGACTGATTGTTGTTGCTGTCTATGTGGATAGCGTTCTCCTTACAGGTGATGATAATGAGGGAATTGGTCTAACCAAGATACATCTTCTACAACACTTTGTTACAAAAGATGTGAGATCTCCTAAGTACTTTTTGGGAATAGAAATCTCACGAAAGCACAACTCGATAGTGCTCTCACAATGAAAATATGCTTTGGATCTTTAAAAGAGACTGACCTTCTTGGGGCAAGACCCGCTTGATGTCTGATGACCTTTGGTGATGACAGGTGTTGGAGTGATGATTCACTTCTTCTTCAAAATATCACTAGATACAGACGGCTGGTGAGAAAATTCATCTGACTGTCGCAAGACCAGATATTTGTTATGCGGCAGACAGAGTTAATCAGTTTATGCAGACTCCCAATGAGTATCATCTTCATTCTTCTCTAAAAATCATGAAATATGTGAAAGGATCTCCGAGGAAGGGGTTAATATTCCAGAATAACCATTTGTGAATTGAAGGCTACTCTGATGCTAACTATGCTGATGATAAAGAAGATATAAAGTCTACATTTGATTTTTGCACTTTTGTGAGAGAAAATCTGGTTAGTTGGAAAAACAAAAAACAATTTGTTATGTCCAGATCAAGTGCTGAAGCTGAATACAAGAACATGTCTTTGACAAATGACAACTTGCGAGTTGAAATGGTTACAAACACTTATGCTTGTCTTAGAAAAGTTCTATGATCATCCCGTGCCAATGTTCTGTGACAACAAATCCGTTATATACATACCAAAGAATCCAGTTTTTCATGAGAGGACACCACATTGAAGTTGACTGACATTTTATCAGAGAAAAAATATTGAAGAATCAAATATGCACTTTGTTTGTCACTTCCGACAGAGAGCTTGCAGATGTCTTTACTAAACCAGTATCCACTTCTTTTTTGAACATCTATGACAAGCTGAGTATGATTGACATATATACTCCAACTTGAGGGGGAGTGTTAGATCATAAATCTTGACAGCCCTGCGGTCTGCTCTGGTGGTCTGGTCCTGGAGGTTTGGCGGTCTGCTCTGGCGGTCTGGTCCTGGTGGTTTGGCGGGCTGCTCTGGCGGTCTAGCTGCCTTGAGGATGATCAGTGTAATCGCACCTTTGGTAAAACAAGAGAAGCCTGGTGAAGATTAACCGTTGTTGCGGACTGGTGATCAAAAAAGGCTACAGTTGATGCGGTCTGGCGATTAGAGTCTGTCTAACCGCTTCTGTTGCTCTTGGTGGTCTGTTGTGATTTGGTAATTAGTGACCGGCGGATTCTTCGTTGATATCTTGTTGTTGGGCGGTTAGCTTGTCTAACCGCACAGCCTGCCGCGGTCTGTAAATATTTATCTGCCTAGTCGCCTATTGTGGTCATTGTGTTTTTTAGTCCCAAATCGTCTGTTGTATTCTCTCCCCCCCCCACATTCCTCTATAAATAGGGGATCATACCTGCGTAATATCAAGTTTTTGGGCAAAATAAATACAGTTTTTTTTAGTGTCTTTCTTCATCGTTGGTTTTTGTGTTCATATGATGTTTATATGATTATGGTTCTTTCTTTGTAGGTTTTTGTGTTCTGTGATTGATTTGCATGGTTTATTCTAATGCACATTCAAATTATAACACTTTAATCACAAGCACAAACCTAATCTTGGTTATTCTTGTGAAACGTTCTAGATCTATTGTGTTGTTGCTATAAGTTTTATAATTTAATTGTTGTTTGTGAATTTTTGTCCGATATACCTTTGTATGCTTGCATCATTCTAGAGTTAGTCGGGATTGTCCCTCACACTACACCTTTAGATTTGTATAGTCTAGAGTTGCACAAAGACCATCCTACCCTGGTATGCTTGATAGGCAAATCTAATAATCGGATACTTCATGTGATATAGATAACCTCTTATCACCATCCTCTCAATAAATTAATGCACGAGAAATTGCCGACCTAATTCCTAGTCCTAAATAATTTTGGACCCGTGAATAAACTCAATAAATCAAGGAATAGATGACTTAAGCCAACTGACCAATCCCTAAGGCTGATTGATGTTGGTCTGTTCGCCGGCACGTACACGCGCACAAGCTCTTCTTAAATATGACAAAACTAGCAAAGGACCATAGAGTGTGCACGTGTATATGTAATTTACGGACGCAGACATGGCACATGGGCATACGTACTTAGGATCACATACTTATGTCCATGGTACAGACTTCCACCCCATTTCCAGTTCTAGTAATTAGAAGTCAATATGGATTTTGAACTGTACAAAACCTTTTAAAAATCCCTAACTTAGGTTCTACAAATCATGATAATATACAGATGTGTAAGGACAGTAGAAAATGACATCGACTAGACTACATGTGTTTTGTGGGCTAGTAATTAGCTTTTTCTTTTTGTTTAGGCACTTGAATGTTTCTGCTGAACGAACCACTGATCCGGATACACATAATCAGGTAAAATTCTCCGCTAGCATATTTTATATTTCTTTTGTATTCTTAGAAATGAATGATCCTTTCTCTTATATTTGATGCAGAGCTTAGATAGCTTTGAAGAAAAATTGAAGGTTCTAGTGGGGATGGGATTTGAGAAGGTATTGTGCCAAAAACTTCATATGCACATTCACATTACTGTTTTTTTAAAATAGCTGGTCATTGATCATTGTGTATAGAAATATCATCTTCATTTAGGCTTATTCTAGCTACCTATGATGTTGGGAATTCAGTTTTATAAGAAAATTAAGATCTCTAATCATATAATTTCACTTAACTTTTAATTAACTATAATATAGGTGAGAAAGGAGGCAGATAATCTAGAATGGAGAACAAATAAAATGTTACCTCTATTTTAAGTTATCTGGTTTAATTAGAGCATAGAATATTAATCTGTACCCATTCCCAAATATCAGTTTTCGGCTAATAATTGTTTTGGTTTGCTTGTTAATTTGAAGTTGCATGTTCAGTTGTTATTCAGTTCTCTCTGAAATATGCCATACAATCTCATGTTATAAGCGGCATAAAAAGTCTATCAAAATATTATTAGACTTACATAACCCTTATTGAAGTAAAAATAGCACTGACCGAAAGACATTAATCTAAAAGTTAATATTTTATATATGTATAATATATAAAAAAAGAAGGTAAAACATTCATATTTCCAATTTTACCTCTTTAAGCAGTGGGTGAACTTTGTTATTAAGTTGGGCGATCAAGATATTTCCCGTAGTAGTGTTTTAAATATTTTGGATCGATAGTTCAAAAAGATGGAGGTATTGATAAAGTTGTGACACATAGAATCCAAGCAGGTTAGTTGAAGTGGAGAGACGCATCGGGGATCTTTATGTGATCGTAAAGTACCACAAACTTAAGGGCAAGTTTTACCGTACTGCAAGTAGACCACCGATGCTCTATGGTTCTGAGTGTTGGGCAGTGAATTGTTTACATGATCAACAAATGGGAGTTGCGGAGATGAGAATGCTTAGATGGATGTGTGGACACACGGGATTGGATAAAATTAGGAATGAAACTATCAGGGATAAGACATGAGTAGCATCAATTTCAGAGAAGATGCGAGAAGCTCGTCTAAGATGGTTTGGACACGTACAAAGGAGACCATTAGAGGCATCTGTTAGGCGTTGTGAGAATCTAGTCAGTAGGCATGTTAGATGAGGGAGGGGTAGACCAATAAATATTTGGAATGAAACTATAACGAAAGACATGATGTACTTAGGCATTAGTGAGATTATGACAAAAGATAGGGCACAATGGCGACAAAGGATCCATATAGCCGACCCCGCTATAGTGGGATAAAGGCTTGAGTGTTGTTGTTAAGCAGTGGGTGAACTGTCACGTTGCGGCACATGGGAACCCTTGGCACGATAACTTGCTAATCTAAATAGAAACTATTATCTTGGTAACATTGCCATCTATGAGTGCTAACTACATAACATTGGAGCAAAAAGAGTACTATTTACGTAACATCAACCAAACAGAGTATTATCTACATAAATTTATTAGCCAAAAGACTAGTATCAACATAACATTGGACCAAGAAGAGCACTATCTACATAATATTGAAGCAAGGAGAGCACCGTCTACATAACATTGAACCAAAAAGAGCACCGTCTACATAACATTGCACCAAAAAGAGCACCGTCTACATAACATTGCACCAAAAAGAGCACCGTCTACATAACATTGCACCAAAAAGAGCACCGTCTACATAACATTGCACCAAAAAGAGCACCGTCTACATAACATTGCACCAAAAAGAGCACCGTCTACATAACATTGCACCAAAAAGAGCACCGTCTACATAACATTGCACCAAAAAGAGCACCGTCTACATGACATTGAACCAAAAAGAGCACCAATCTACATAAACATTGAACCAAAAAGGGCACCATCTACAGGAAAAAGAGCACCATTTACACCAAAAGAGCACCATCTACATAACAATGGACAAAAAAAATATACTTTTTTTCGCATAACATTGAAAGACTTTTATCCGCATAACAGTGAACAAAAAAGACTTTTATTTACATAATATCATGCGAAAAAACAGTCTAGTGTCTACATTACATCAAACCAAGAAAGGCATGATGGACATAAATATTGAATAGAAAAGAGCGCTATCTACACAGCATTGAATAAAAAAGAGTATTGCATAAACTCCAACAGCTAATGCATCATGCCCTACTTTTGGCGCAGACGCTCGCCGAGGTCGCTCTTGCGGCTGCTGATGGAGATACCGATATTGCTATCGAAATCATAATGAGCCAGCAGGCATGCACATTCCTTCTCTCATTCCCATTGCCTTGTTTGTTTAACTGAATTGTATTTCTGCTTTTATTGACGAATGCAGGGATGAGCATGCCCCTTCTGAAAGTAGTTAAAAAAAATTATCTTTGCTTAGATGGCAATAAGTAGAGTTTGCATTTCAGGCTGCCTGCTGAGAAGTAGGCAAAAAAATGTAAAGGTAGAAGATGGAAACAAAGGTAAGAAACAAGGTATTTGTTCCTGCATTCATAAATTTTGGTTTTCTAACTGGGTGACAAATCTCAGTGCTGTAACAGGTGAATGATCATTGGAATTGCTTTTATTGGGAATAGATTATTGAGGTGATGAGGACTTCTATAGTTCATGGAAATTATGAATCAGCACTTTATGGGCGCCATATAATGTTTCTTGAGCGTTTCTTTTCTGAACCTATTCCAATTATATGTCCAAGTCTCTACTTCTGGAAATTCACATGGGTCCGTTTGGCACGGTTTTGTTTGGCACATCACGTTTTTTTTTGCTCCGATGAGTTTGGGCAAAAATGCCACCGTCGCAAATGGTATGTTTGGCATCACAACGGTTATGTCCGCCGCTAAAAAATTGGATTTCAGCGTAAAAGTGGTTGAAGTTCTCTACGGTGGACATTCATGAACGACAATGCTTCATAACTACTGCACTGCATTCATGATCGCCGTTTGGCATGGTTTTATTTTATTTTACTGTGTTCATGTAATTAGGTTGGCGCTAACCAAACCTTGTCTTAATGACTCAAGCCAAATAATTTCTTTTTTTGAACCTAACTAAATCATGGCAAATTAATAAATTGCTTTTCGGATTTAATATATTTAAGTTGATTTTAAAGCTAAGGCCATATTTTGGTTGTATATTTGTTTGGTGGGTTTTACCCTAATTATTTTTTCGATATAATATGTTTGAATTGAAATTAAAGCTAGAGTTGTGAGTCGGACGGTAGCCTTTCCTAGCTTAGGGCCATATTTTGAAGGCAGTAGAAGCCCGGCCTGGAATGGTTGTGGAGCTCGGCTGGGTGTGCCTATAGACTGCCTGTGCAGAGGCCCTGCATGGTGCAGACTTGGAACAGCCCTGAATTGGGCCTGTATCAAGCCTTAACGGGTCCACCAGCGTCATTTAAACAAGCTTCAAGGAACAGGCCTTAAACGGGCCTTGAATGGGCTTTCTTTCTGGGCTTGCATTAGGCTTTTATCGAATTTGTAGCAGGCTTGTACAACACTGCATCGGACATGTACTGGGCCTTTACTTGGCCTGCATATATTTTTATTTTGCCTACAGTGGACGTTTACTGGGCCTGTAATGGGCCTTTACTGGGCCTGTAATGGGCCTTTACTGGGCCTGTAATGGGCCTTTACTGGGCCTCGAGCGGCCTTATACTGGGCCTAAAGTGGAACTATACTACACTTGCAGTAGGCGTTCTGGACTTATAGTGGGCCTTTAGCGGACCTATAAGGAATGTTATAACGGGCCTTTTTTGAATATTATTGTTCAAAACACTCCTTATAAAGTACACTTCTATTATTATATTTAATGCACCTATTTAGTTCACTAAAATGTAGGGTCAAGTTCACTAAAAAGTAGTGGAATGTGCTGCAATCCTGAAATATTTTAAATTAAATTTTTTTAATTTAATTGCGTTGAAATCATTACACACTCTTGAAATAGGCAACGCTTTTCCTCGTCTTTCTTAGCATTTCATAATTAAATAGGAAACATATATAAATAAAAGCACAAGTAATAAATTTTTTTTTAAACTCAAACACCGTCCCACACTTATATAGTTAAAGAGTGGCCCGTTGTGCAGTTTTATATAAAAATGATAATCCTTCTCCTAGTGGATATAATAAGAAAGTAAATGACCAAATTATTTCATTATATATTTATTTTTGGAGAAAATTGAACCCCCAAGAGTTATTTTTTGGAGATGGCTGAAGTTGGTGGCAATTCTCAGGCAGGCAGGCAGGCTAGAAGATTTCAATCATCCATATTCATTTCATTTTGAACGGCTAAGATTAAGCCCCATTCATAATGAAATTTCTCCCCAAGCCATATCCAAAAAAAAATCAGCAGCTTGGAACCCATTCAGTTCCAGATTCCCAGCAGAATAAGCTGAGAGCTCACCACCCAATCAATACGTCCGATAAGGCTAACCCCACAGAAATTACAAAAAGGGAGGAGGATAACAGTAGAGATGCTTCAAAGAGGCCGTTCTTCTCACTGCTGCAAGCACTGAAGAAGGTCGTCATCCTCGTGGTGGTAGGCCTCCTCGGACTGGGCTCGCTGCTCCCTCATCTTGCCCTCCATGTTCATGTCATGCACCATGGTCTCCTCGCACGCGTCCCGTTCCATGTCCGTTAGCTTTGACGGAGTCCTCGGTGGAAGGATTGCCTCAAGGGCCCTGCACTGATCTGGATTCGCCGATTCTGGGAATTCGGCGACAAAATGGATGTACAGTTTACCCTACATGAATGGCCTCCTTTGAAACAACGCCATGCCCTCATCATCAATCGCCTTGAATTGGCCAGTGCAAAATAAGCATCAGCTGCCGCATGTTGGATGGAGATCAGGCATCGTTTTGATTACCAGGCTTTACGAATTCCCCAGGATTCAATTTGATCAGAAGCCGCCTGGCGTCGAGAGGGTTTGGGTGAACTGGAAACCGCACAGGGCTTCTGAGAGGGAGATGATGTGCTCCAAAAAGAGGTCATCGCCCTTTCTTCTGTACCTGGGGTGGTCCTTTTGTTGCCGGACAAACACAAGGTCACCGCAGGTTGTATAAGGCTAAGAACACAAGGCAACAATGTAAACAACATGTCTAAGCAAACAAATACGGGAAAAATTAAAGAAGCTTCGCCGGGGGTCAAGCGGGCGAAGCCCGCTTGATTGCGTGCGAAGCCCGCAGCGACGCATCGAGAACGGGCGGAGCCCGTTCGAAGATGCTAGTATATATATATATATATATATATATATATATATATATATATATATATATATATATTCTGATAAATACATAATATATAATATAAATTGTGTCTATTCAAATATGGGGTATGCAATTAAAATTTATTCTTGACATGACAAAATGAGACATAATAAAAGAGGTATTTCTGATAAATACATAATATAAATTGTAGTAAGTAGTAGAGAGTGTTAAAATTTACAGAAAAATGAAAGATTTTTTCTTCAGAGAAGCACGGCCTACCTGGCCTCGTAGCAGTAAACTAAAAAGCCCCTAAAAATTGATGAGGATGGTGATGCCAGTGAATCAAATAGCCCTTATAAAAATATATTATGAGAAAGGAAGTGGCAGAAGAAGAGACACAAGCATACCGCTTCATCAGCCTTGCCAGGGAAGGTGATCTTCTGTCTATTCTGCATACCCTTTTCAACCAAAACATGGAGAACCTTCTTTTCCTGTAACACCTCTCCCCTGCACTGCGTGGAGAGAACCTTCTCATTGATGGCCTCACCTGTGCCTTTACACTCATTACAGGGCTGCTGCATCATGGAGGGGCCCAGTTGGTGAACCGACACTTTTACGCCCAAACCCCGACCGTAAGAGCACTTCTTCAAGGCTCCAGATTTTGATCCCTTCCTAAAAATTTTACATGTAATGTTTATGTTTGGGGTGCGAGCAGAGCCAACTTTTATTACTCAAGAACAAAGTGGCACTCACCCTTTGCATTGGGAGCAAAGAACATTCCGACAAAGAGTGTGTTTCTTGGAAGTGCCAGTGTACAGATCTTCCAGTGTGACTTTCAGCGGGTGGATAACATCCTCTCCCCTCCTCTGTTCTTTGCATTTGGAGCAAAGAACATTCCGACAAAGAGTGTGTTTCTTGCTCCACAGTGTTTTTTGCAGTCTACTTCAGGATTAGACTGCAAAAAACATGCTGAGGTTTACCTCCGTTTCCACCGAAGAGAGACTGAAAGATATCAATTGGATCATGACCACCCCCACCCCCACCCATTCCTTCCTTGAGCGCATCTTCACCATGCTCATCATATATCTCCCTCTTTTCGGAATCACTCGGAACTTCATAGGCTTGGGCAATCTCCTTAAACTGTAGAGCAAAAAGCAACATTTTATGAGTGGAGAACTATATGAAAATGACGGTGTATGGACACTTGGTTCACAAACACCAAAGAGCTCAGAGAACAAGCGAAACCAATCAAGAACATCAAGTTCATGAAAACTACCTACACCAACACAAACCAGTAATGCATCCATAATACAACAATGATGCAGGAACATGAGAACTTAAAATGTTGTATGGATAGCCTTCCACAAATGACAGTAAGAGATAAGAATATATATATAATATATAGTTATATAAATATAGAATAATTACAAAATTACCCCTAGAAGTTAACATAATTACATGTCACACCCTTCTTACTTTTGAAATTACAAAAAAAACTCCCTAGCAAGTTTACATTCCATAACATTCATAGAACACCCTTAAGAGCCCACCCTGAAGTTTACATTCCATAACATTCATAGAACACCCTTAGCATGAAAATACCATTGTTGTGGATATCGGCCGACATGTCCGACATGTCGGCCGACATGAAGGATTGGGAGCAAAAACGACACAAAACCGGCACAGATTCTGGGTGTGGCGGTTTGAAAAAAGCGGGCCGACATGTCGGTTTTAACCGACATGTCGGCCCCAAAAAAACGCCCGATTTCGGGGGTTTTTTAAGTTTTTTTTTAAATTATTAATTATATATGTTATTATTATATTTATAATGAAATGAGCGGGTCGGGTACTGTTTTAACACCCCGATCCCGCTCATTTCATTCACGCTTTGCCCTAGCTCTCCCAGTCGCTCCTGCCCTAGCTCTCCCGCGCGCGCCGGCGACACTATCTCTCTGGTTCTTTCTTCTCCCTGCTCGTTGGTGCCCTCTGGTTCTCTGGTTCTCCGGTGCTCTCTAGCCCGTTGGTGCTCTCCCTCTCTCGCGCGCTGTCGACACTCTATCTCGCTGGTTCTTTCTTCTCCCTACTCGCTGGTGCTCTTTGGTGCGTTGGTGCCATCTGGTTCTCTGGTGCTCTCTAGCTCGTTGGTGCTCTCCCTCTCTCGCGCGCTGTCGACACTCTATCTCGCTGGTTCTTTCTTCTCCCTACTCGCTGGTGCTCTTTGGTGCTCTGGTTCTCTGGTTCTCTGGTGCTCTCTAGCTCGTTCGTGCTCTCCCTCTCTCGCGCGTTGTCGGCACTCTATCTCGCTGATTCTTTCTTCTCCCTACTCGCTGATGCTCTTTGGTGCTCTGGTTCTCTGGTTCTCTCTAGCTCGCTGGTGCTCTTTCTTCTCCCTGCTCGCTGGTTCTCTCTCGGCTGGTTCATTCTTTTCCCTACCTCCCCCTCTCATTCTATCGCTCTGCATTTTTTTTGTTGGTTGTTGTGCTAGCTGTCGGCTGTAGCATGGTGGCTGCCTTGTGGGTTGTTACTGGTGGCTGCCGACCCATTTAGTTGTTGGTGGCTGCCTTGTTGCTTTATTTGTCTTATTAGTTGCTGCCGGAAGCTTTCATTGATTGTCCTGCTGCTTTTAATCAACAAATGATTTGAAATACCCTCATTAATAGTTATTTATCCAAGTACATTTTTAGTTGCCCTGCTGCTTTGTGTCTTTTAATAAATAAAGTGTGAGATGCTTTGAAAATTTAAATAAAGTGTTGGATACTTTAAAAATTTGAATGATAGTTATAACTTTGTATACTACTATACTACTGAGAATGTAAAATTTTGTTGGATAAATAAAGTATTGCATGGATAATATAAAAGATATCTGAAGATCTAACGATCTAATGAAGTTATGAGGCTTTTATGATGTTGATTTTTTTTCAACTACCAATTTTTCTCGTGATATAGTTATGTTAAATATTTTTTTCATTTCATTTAACTAATATTATTTTCATTTTGTGTCCTATTAAATAAATAAATTTATTTCTAAAAAGAGAAATAAACTTGATAGCAAGAGATTGAACGATTTAGTATTTGTAAAGTTCAATGCTTTGTTAAAGTCGAAATATTCAGAGACATCTCGGAATCCATTGGCAGCTAAAAATGTTGATTCTGGAATGGTACAAGAGTGGATGGTAAATGTTGATGCTGAGGAGGATGAAGATGAAGATGACGATGATGAAGTCTTTCCTGGTGAGGGGCTGACATGGGCGCAAATTGACAATATAGTCGACGCTGATCATGATGAAAGGAGACCTCAAAGATTAGCTACAAGCAAAGAAGTGACAATTAGTTATCAAAGAAGGGGAAAGAGAAAAATATCTGAAGTGGACGAGGGAGATCTAGAGGGTTCATCGGATGAAGATCATATTCTATCTACTCTGCCAACTATAGATTAGTTTTCAGGTGATGAAGAATGAGGTATGTTTGAGTTTTCATATTTAAAGTGTTGTATGTTAAATGCTACATATAGATTTTAATATTTAAAAGTTCAATAGGTTGTAAAATAGGTAGTACTGTGATATGTATAAAAATTAAAAAATAACATGTAATTACATATATAATTAATTAAATATTAAAATCTGATATATGAAATATCCCCGATATATCCCCCGATATATAAAAAACCGACATGAAAACCCAAACCGACGTGTTCCCGACATCCGACATCTGCAACATTGGAAAATACGGATACAAAGTCGGGAGACAAGTTCCGCCTGACACTCGGATGCTAGGTCCTCGAAAGTACTCTTCTCTCCAATGAGAACCCAAAATCAAATCCAAGATCCCTAACACTCCCACCCCTCCCCCTTATATAGATGAGGAAGGCGTGCGTAATACATCATACATAATAATATAATTATTTTACTTTAACTATTATTAATTAATTACAAACATCATATGTTCTCATTTAAGGTGGCTTCCATATGCGCTTCCATGACTCCTTCCAAGACTCCTATGAGGCAGTGTACTCGGGCGAATGTATCATCGCAACATTATCATTGAGCTCCATGATCCATAGAACATTGGATGTTAAGAGTTTCTCTTAGGGTCAACAATCTTCACTTGTTGAGTTCTTTTCTTCGAGGTCTTACATTGAGTACTAGCATGTGAGTACCCTAGTGTGCAAAAGGTGACTAGGAGCTTATATGAGAAGACAATAGTTTAGCCCAAGTTTTGGAGCTTATGCCATGCTTTATCTTTGAAGGTTTGACAACATTATATATATGGTTAAAATTTTCGCAGATGATAAAGAGTAAAATATTTATTCATCTAAATGCAAGAAATAAAAGGCGGATGGTTTTTCTGAAAGACTATCATTACTGCATTAATTATTATGTTGGGAAAAAGTAGCCTCAACAAAAACTAAACTGAGTATATGGCTCAAATGTTAGAATAGAATCCAGAATCAAATAATTTAGTAGAAATTTATCAGAGGTTCCACATGGCTTTCATACTAGGTTTATAGTATTTTTTAAGGATTACTTTTAAAAATGAAGGAATGATAGTTACAAGACCACGATATTGGCACCTGGATCCATGCACAAATAGTTCAAGTGACGAGAGCTAGAATATCTGTTGATGAATGTAGTGCAATCATGTTCATGGTATACTGTGGCCAGTGGGTACCATAAGATTCATAATTGAGACGAGTCATTAACTAAGGCGCATAAAACTAAATTCTAAGGGTATTGGTCGAAAATAAAATGTAAAGACTTTGCCAAGACTATTGGTGGCAAATATGAATAATGATCTGCCTGAATTTGTAAAAGTATTTTCAACTAAATGAAAGAAAATCATTGAGTCCAAACAAAAATTATAAAATCATCATATTTTTTGGGAAGTTTGTACTGAACTGTCATCAATCAAGATATAGTTTGTTTTGGCTTAATATATCTCACCAATTTATACTCTGTGTGCACTACTAAAGTGATATAAATTACAGATTGAGAGCAGACCGATACATACATGAGCCCATACGAGTCTATATCATCATAGTAGAGACGATTCGAGTTGATAGTCATGTGCAGAGTGATGACGACATATTTTATGTATTTTTTTATATTTTAATTTCGTGTAAAATTAGGGTCCATTTGGTTAAATGGAAAAGGGTCTTAGGAATTGATTGTGGGCATAAATAATTTTTTTTGTATCTGTTCGGCTTAAAGGAATTAACCTCGGAATTGGAATTCCACAAAACTGCAGGTTTTCATTTTACGCATGGACCAATTATTGTCTCATCGTTGGTTTTTCCTGCCTCCAATCACAATCTTCCTTTTCCTCTTCTTCTTCTTCCTCATCATCCTCTTCTTTTTCTTCCTCTTCTTCTTCCTCCTCATCCTCTTCTTCTTCTCCTCCGGTTTTTCATCTTCATTCGCCTCTTCTTCTTCATGCTGTGTCTCATCTTTCCCTTCGTCTTCTTTCTTTGTTTTTTCTTCTTCATGCGCCTCGTCTTCTTCCTCTTCCTCTTCGTCTTCTTCTCCTTCCTCTTCTTCTTCTTCCTCTAATTTTTCTAATTCCCACATCTCTTCTTCATCTTCCTCTTCTACTCTGATTTTTCTTCTTCCTACGCCTCTTCCTCTTCTTCCTCTGATTTTTCTTCTTTTCGAGCCTCATCTTCCTCTGGTTTTTGTTCTTCCTTTGCCTCTTCTTCTTCTTCTTCCTCCACCGCCATTTTTGATCTGATGCCTAAAGAAGGTGAATTTCAATTCGAATTCCTTTGGATTTTGGATTTGCCGAGTAACTTAATTGGAATTGAGTCCAATTCTGATTCTTAAAGGGGTTTGGCTTTCACAAATTCCAATTTCTTAAAATCAAAACCCTCCAACTAAACCCTAATGTTCCCAACAATCTTGATTGCCGCAGTGGGTTCTAATTTCTAAGTCTATAAATAGGGTTCATGGGCTTATTTTTAGATATTGCAAAACTTGGACAAATTTTTGGGCTCTCAGAATCCCTCCATGGTGCCAATTCCGTGGAATTTTGGTGTTGAAGCCAAGGTAACAACTTTTTCTAACAATCCCACAAACCATAATTACCTCAAAGCTCCATGAAACAACCATAACTCCCCTCACTAATTCAATAACTACCAAAAAAAATTACCCAACACCGCCATAACCAATAACCCCCCACTCTCCCACCCATAACAGCCAATAACTACCCTAAGCATTATTAACTACCATTATAATTTATATTCACTCCTTATCCTCATAACTAATTAATAACTACACAATCTCTCCACTAACTCTATTAAAACAACCTCCCAATTACTGCCCCTAAGCAGTTTACTGCCTCCAGTTCAGTAGAATCTACTTTTCCCCATCCAGACATCAACCACAGTTCAAGCCTCCACCCCTCCAGTCAATTGGGGTCATTTTCCTGCATTTCCTATGTATTCTGGCACATATCTCCTCCAAATTTCTGATTCCCTGCACTCGCTCAGCCGCCCAGTCCCTTCCAAATGAAAATACCCCCACACCAAACCCACCCCCTCCATACACCAGATCATCCACCACCCAGCGGCCCAGCCCCCTTACACACAGCAGAATCCCTCCAGAAATCTGAATTCAGCGCAGAAATTCAGCAAAATCAGCTGTTTGGACCCATATTCAACAACCAAATATCCTCCCCAATGTTTTAAATATCGGATGTCAGGGACATATCAGATTGAGTTTTTAAATGTCGGATGTCGGACACATGTCGTAGATATTTTAAAATAACGGATTTCCATAGCTTATAAATAAAATTTTTATTTTATGTATACTAATTATAATTATATGTTATAAAAATAGAAAAATAATATAATAAATAGATAAAAAATGAGTCATTTATATTATTAACAAATACAAAATGATATATTGTAAAATATATTTAATACTATACAATAATTTTATTTTGGTAATAATAAATTTATAGCAAATAAAGAATATTTAAAAGTTAAAATATACTTGATTTATAATAAATCTTTTCAAACTTATAAATTTATATTAAAAATATGCAAACAATCATCTAATAAATGTATGAAATATTTTCATATTTTTTAAAATATGAAATTAAAAAAATTGTGAAACAATTATACAAAATTGATTGGAAGAATAAAATGTTAAAAATTTGAAACAACAATTATAATCGATTTAAACATACATAAGATAATATTCATAAGTGATGTAAACATACGTTGTTTGTCTACAAAAATATCATAAAATAAAATAGCGGGTGATATATTTAAAAATCATTTCGGCCGACATATCGGAAAAAACCGGACATGTCGTCATATATTTTACAAAAAGACAATCTATTTTTTTAGAAAAACATATTTTCTCCTAAAAATGACATGTCGGACATGTCGAAGCACAATTAAAAAAATGATCCTCCCGAACTTATTTTGCTTGTGTAAGTTCTAATTAGAAGTTAATATTACTCTGTAGTTTATTCAGTGAAGAAACATATTATTTATGAACTTGGCTGTAAAAGTTTGCTCAATCTTAAATTATACTTGAAAGATTTATTCGCCGGACATTTAATCGAAATATTTTCTCTTTAGTGTAGTGGGATAAAGGCTTGAGTGTTGTTGTATTTTCACTTAAGTTTAATTAAATATTGCTTGTTTCAAATGTCTAAAATCTAGTATGAATGTTTGTAAACTCTACTAATAATTTCAAAAATTAATCAATTACTGTAATTGTTCGTCGAATAATTGGATGAATACATCATTTAGACACTGACAATAACAATACACTAGCAATAGCAATCCTCCATTGGAATTCCGTTAGTACACAAATACACACTACATTCTCCATGTGCCACTAAGGACCTCACACCTCATAGGACATCCAACAATCTTATATTTACTTCAAAAAATTCATTAAAATAGACAAGAATGTCGTTTACCATGCTGAGCATTTAAATTCTTAAAACATACTGTTATGAGAGTTCAAGTAGCTCAACAAAATAAAGAATCTAACCTTCTATTATAAGCATTTCTTTTCAAAATTCATTACAACCAAATAATTTGAAATCATAGCATGTGATTAAATAAGGGAATTGTTAAATCCAACCTATGTGAAATAAGTAAATAACCTTCACTAATTCTTGGTGAAATGAAGAAGTTCCCAAAATTATATAGCAGATTATATGCAAGTTAATATCAGAAAACATTTTGATTTGCTGGGTTTTTCTTAAATTAAAAGTAAAGGGAAAAGTAAAAGGAATAAATCCTAGCCGCCTGACTTAATTCCTGCATCAATTAGCATTAATATCGCATTACTGTTTCCAAGTCTGTTTAATTAAGTAGCAGCATCCCAGGCGTTCTCTCTTGACCCGTTTTCTTTAATATGCATTAACTATGTTCCTCTATAAAACTTGATGTAAACCTGTAAGCAATGACAAGGGAAAATTTCCTGTAAGCAATATCAGTAAAACCGTTCTTCCCCCTTACCCTGTTTTCTTGTTTCCTAGCCATATTAAAACTGAGAGAGAGAAATTAAAACTGAGAGTGGTATCAAAGCGAG
Organism: Platanthera guangdongensis; assembly: GCA_039583875.1. NCBI lineage: Eukaryota > Viridiplantae > Streptophyta > Magnoliopsida > Asparagales > Orchidaceae > Platanthera > Platanthera guangdongensis. The sequence continues at coordinate 3,301,578 of CM077150.1, read as the reverse complement.
GTTGCTGGGATCATTGGAATTCATACCTCCCCCAGCCGTCCATGGCAAGCTCATCATCTACCGCTAAACCCCTCTACACTCATTCCGCTATTCCTATCTTCGATGGCGACCTATACGATTTCTGGTGTGACAAAATGGAGGCCCTTCTCCGGTCTCAGGATCTCTGGACCATAGTCATTGAAGGCCCACAAACCGCTGGCAAAGAACTAGCAGGCGCTGCAGCGAAAGTCGCCAAAGAAGCAGAGATGAAGGATGCAATGGCCTTACACCTGATCCAACAAGCTATAGCCACAAATATTTACCCAAGAATCATGGGTTCCAGAAGTTCCAAAGAAGCTTGGGATCGCCTACAAAACGAATACAAAGGTACAAAAAAATAGTTAAAATCAAACTACAATCCTTGAGAAGACAGCTCGACGCATTAGCAATGAAAGAAGGAGAAAACTCTTCTGACTACTTTGCCAAGACCATTGGCATAGTAAATCAAATAAGAAGCTTAGGAGGCACAATTGAAGAAGTCACTATTGTAGAAAAAATTTTGAGAACTCTCCCGAAGTCCTATAACCACATTGTCTCCTCTATTTTAGAAGCCAGAGATCTTGACACTCTCACTGTCACAGAACTATTAGGTTCCATTCACTCACATGAAGATCTGTTCTTAAAGGATAATAGTGTTCCCCTTGAGAAAGCTTTCCATACCAAGGTAAATATCAAGCAAAATGATGATAAGAGGAAAACAAATCACCATTCACCCAACTACAAACCAAACCCCCACTGGAAAGACAGAGACAAGAGAAGTAATTTTCAGCCTCAAAAGGGAGACTATAAAAGAAACAATACCCAACCACATGGAGACTATAGAAGAAATATTACTCATCACTCAGGCAACCAAGCTTGTCTGATCTGTAAGAAAACAAATCATCAACCAAAGGATTGTTTTTGGAGATGTAAAACCTGTAAGATACCCAACCATTCAGCACAGAATTGCTGGTACAACAAGAAGGAGGAAGCTAAGTTTACAGAAGAAGAGCAGAGGGAGCAAGGAGGAGAAAACTATGCATTTCCACTATATATCTGTAAAGCCAATGTTGATACCAACTCTCCAACCCAATGGTTTCTTGACAGTGCCTGCTCCAGCCATATGGTGCACTACAAGAAATACTTTGTTAGCCTTGATGAAGCATTCAAGTCGGAAGTAATATTAGGAGATGGACAGAGAAAGCCTATAGAAGGAAAAGACACCATAGCAGTAATAGTAAAAGGAGAAAGAAAGCTTGTAGCCAATGTTCTGTATGTGCCATCCCTCCAACAAAACCTTATGAGCATTGGCCAAATCTCTAGAAATGGCTATCTCATCGTATTTGATCATCCTCACTGCCATCTGGTCGAGAAGAAGACCAATACAACAGTAATCTCTGCCGTGATAAATCCAAGCAATATTTATACTCTACATCTCCCCTTACCATCCTCCACCTTAGCCCTTGCCTGCAATATGTTATTACCCATCTCTACACTCTGGCATCAAAGGATGGGACACCTAAACCACTCCTACCTTCTACAACTTCAAAAAAACAACATGACAGAAGGCTTTCCCTCTGCTCCTCTCCACATCCAGACCTGTGACACCTGCGCAAGAGGGAAATCTCATAGGCAGCCATTTCCTCTAAATACCTCAAGACGAGCTACTGATGCTCTAGCTCTCCTACACATTGACATTTGGGGACCAGCCACCGCTGCTACAATAGGAGGAAAGAAATATTATCTTTTGATTGTCGACGACTATAGCCGATTCATGTGGCTCTACCACTTAGAACAAAAATCAGATGCTTTTGGTTTTTTCCAGCACTTCAAGATTCAAGTGGAAAATCAGTTCAACAAGAAAATCAAAACGTTGAGGAGTGACAGAGGGGGAGAATTCACCTCCACTATGTTTACTAATTTTTGTTTAGATGCAGGAATACGAAGAGAACTCACCACACCTGGGACCCCGCAGCAAAATGACGTTGTCGAAAGACGAAATCGAACTGTGGTAGAGATGGCAAGGACAATGATGCTGCACAAATCCTGCCCCAAATCCTACTGGGGAGAAGCCGTCTCCACCGCTGTTTATCTCCTCAACCGGTGTCCAACAAAGGCGCTGGAACTTTGTACACCATATGAAGCCCTTCACAAACGAAAGCCTTGTGTGTCTCATCTGCGCACTTTCGGGTGTATTGCTTACGCACACAAAGTAAGAGAAAAGAAAGACAAACTTGATGAGTCAAGCATAAAATGCGTGCTAGTTGGCTACAGCGACCAGAGCAAAGCCTACAGGCTCATCGAGCCTTTGACACAGAAAATTCTCATATCTCGTGATGTTACCTTTGATGAAGCAGGTACTTGGCAATGGAGCTCAGAACAATTATCTGCCGGATCTGCTCCGATGCTGGTTGAGCTGAGTACCAGTCTCAGCCCCGTCCTAGCACCCATCATCCCCCATCTGGAGCATCCTGCTTCAGACTTTGATTGTGATTCATCATCGCCCCGCAAGACTAAATCTATCGAAGAAATCTATCAAAGAGCTGAGTATGCTCTCTGCTCCTCCTCACCTCTCACATATGAAGATGCCGCAAAAGAAGAACATTGGAGACACGCAATGCAGGAAGAATTGACTGCGATAGAGAAGAATAAAACTTGGTCCCTTGTCACCAGACCCAATGGTCGGGACATCATCGGGCTCAAGTGGGTGTTCAAGGTAAAACAAAATGAAGAAGGCAAGATTCTGAAATACAAAGCCCGGCTCGTTGCAAAAGGGTATTCCCAACGCCCGGGAGAAGATTACTCAGAAACGTATGCACCAGTCGCAAGGATGACGACAATTCGACTCCTTCTGGCTATTGCTGCTCATCATCGGTACCCAATCTATCAGCTAGACGTGAAATCAGCCTTTCTCAATGGCGAAGTTCATGAAGAAGTGTATGTCTCTCAGCCACCTGGTTTTGAAATTAAAGGGAAAGAGAAAGAGAAAGTATATCGACTTCACAAAGCACTGTATGGACTAAAACAAGCCCCACGGGCATGGCATGAGCACATTGACTCATACTTCATCAATGAGGGATTCGCCAGGAGCATCAATGAGCCAACACTTTACATAAAAAAACAGGGACACGACAGAGTGATAATAAGTCTCTATGTAGATGATCTCATTGTTACCGGCACGAACAAAGATCTCATCCAAATATTCCGCGATAACATGAAGACAAAGTATGAAATGACAGACCTTGGGACCCTTCATTTTTTCCTTGGTCTTCAGATCAAACATCTTCCAGGAGGGTTATTTCTATCTCAGCATTTGTACACAACCAATCTGCTTGTCAAATTTAACATGCAGAACTGTAATCCTGCTGTGACGCCAATGTCCACTTCCGACAAGCTCACACTTAAACAGGAAGGAGAAGAGGCTACAGACAAAGAAGAATACATGAGCATGATCGGATCCCTCATCTACCTCACTCATACAAGACCAGACATCGAGAATGCAGTGAATATTGCTGCAAGATTCGTGAGCGCTCCCTCAAAGGCCCACTTCGTGGCTACAAAAAGGATTCTTCGATATCTACAAGGCACCAAACACTTTGGGATATTCTACTCTAAGCTTGAAACAGAGGAACTTGTCGGTTATACTGACTCCGACTGGGCCGGAGACCTCAACGATCGGAAAAGCACAAGCGGTTTTCTTTTTTCCCTTGGAAAACATCCAGTCTCCTGGAGCTCAAGGAAGCAACAATCCGTCGCTTTGTCGACAACAGAAGCTGAATACATGGCTCTTAACAAAGCAGCCTGTGAAGCCCTATGGCTGCAGAGGCTATGGGAAGAGATAAAAGATGAGAAAGAAAAAAAGGGCGTGAAGATCTTTTGCGACAATACATCAGCGATCGCTCTATCAAAGAACCCTGTACATCATAGCAGAAGCAAACACATAGAGATCAGGTGGCATTTCATCAGGGAGCTAGTAGAAAAGAAGGAAGTAAATGTTGTTTTCATCAACTCCGACGAGCAGCTCGCCGACCTGTTAACCAAGCCGCTGCCTCGGGAACGCTTTATCGAGCTCAGACAGAAGATCGGTCTCATCAACGGCTACGATTTAGAGGGGGTAAAAGGAATAAATCCTAGCCGCCTGACTTAATTCCTGCATCAATTAGCATTAATATCGCATTACTGTTTCCAAGTCTGTTTAATTAAGTAGCAGCATCCCAGGCGTTCTCTCTTGACCCGTTTTCTTTAATATGCATTAACTATGTTCCTCTATAAAACTTGATGTAAACCTGTAAGCAATGACAAGGGAAAATTTCCTGTAAGCAATATCAGTAAAACCGTTCTTCCCCCTTACCCTGTTTTCTTGTTTCCTAGCCATATTAAAACTGAGAGAGAGAAATTAAAACTGAGAAAAAGTGCCATTCAGAGGAACAAACAGCAACAATCACCGTCCCTAAACCACACAACCAGCACAATTTCACAACGAAACCCATAAAACATGCGCAGATCCACATCAAAAATAAAAAATCTGCAGAGATTAGCGCAGGGATCAATGCACAACAAGGTACCTTCTCAAGGATCGCCACCCTTATCGGGGTGATTCTTGATGGCAGCCTTCCGATACGCCCTCTTGAGATCGTCCTGAGAGGCGTCCTTCGAAACACCGAGGATCTGATAATACCCGGTGTTGTCGCTCTTCTTCCGGCCCCTTCCGAACATCTTTAATCTGCCCTCTTATGATCAAATTCAAACCAGACATGAAACCCTCTTCCTGAATCGAAACCCTAGCTATTACCCTGGATCTTCGAAATCGCTCGATCGTCTCGACTCTTGAGGTAGCGGAGAGTGGTGACTGGCAGTAGTTGCAGGGCAGTGTGAAGATAATATAGAGGATCCGGATCCTCTCCATTTCAAGTGAAAGGAGGGGATCCATTTCATGTTTTAGTGATAAGTGTGGCCAATAATTTTTTGACTAAAAAAAAATATAAAAGGATAAAATGCTGAGACCCGTTGGATGAAAAAGCAATCAATCGCATGAAATGGATCCCCTCCATTTCAAGGAAGAACGTGCATATTAATATAATAATAAATCATTTTTATTTGATATTGTACATTTAAATTACATTATAATATTTAATTATATTTTGTTGATTTTTATTTTAAATTTTAATATCTACACAATATACAAAGGAAATTCTTTGGCATGCCGCATAACTCTCGGGATCATCCAATCAAATCGGACCATTGAAATGAATTAAACACTAACAGCAACCGTTCGATCAAATCATCACACCCTAAAAAATTCCCAATCGCACAGTACCTAGCCACGATTTAGGATTGCTACCGCAGGCCTGTCCAGAAGCCACCAGCGGGCACCCCATACCCCGGTGAATTCACCGTGGGTAGTCCGGCGGTGGCTCTCACGACTACTGAAAAACCCCGATTGCACACTACCCAACCATGATTTAGGGTACTTGTCAGTGGAGCCGCCGCCGGCATGCCCGAAACCGATCGGCAGGGTCGCTGGATCCCAGCGAATCCGCCGAGGATAATCCGGCGGCGCTCTGATAGGGCCACCACGAGTGATGACTCTGATCGAAAGATGCGGATAATATTTGTTTTTAAAAAAAAGTTCAAAAAAATCAGTTGACATAATAAAATAATTTTTAAAAGTAAATAAATAAAATAATTTTAAATAAACCTGACTGAGGGAATAGATGGGAATAGATGAAGCCTAATTGTCGCAGGCCGGTCACTATTGCGCAAGCCAGCACGGCCGCACGGGGATAATATTTATAGCTCCAGTTACTTGAATTTAGTATTTTATCAATAAAAAATAACACGGTTAAAAGTGAAAAAGGGAAAATATGGCGTATGCCATACAGGTATATTGTTTAATAAATTATATAAAGTTATAGTTTTATACGTACAATTAATAAAGACCGCCATCCGAATCAAACTATAGTCTATACTGTATTATAAGTAAATACTTGACTGCAGTCGCTTGCGTCTCTTATATTAGGAGTTTCAATTTTACGGTTTTACCACTCCCCCTATACGCCTCAGCTGCTGTTTTAAAAAAAAATTAAACAGGCCATCGCCGCGGCAGCTGCCTCACCGGACCCCACCGCCGGGGAAGCCGGACGCTGGCGACACTGGCGGGGGTAGGTCGGTGGCGAACCGGCAGGGCCACGGTGGCCCTGCCGTGAGCTCCGCTATTTAAAAATTGATTTCAGCTTGTCAGCCGCTGGCGGAGGTGGCGGCTGCCTCACCGGACCCCACCAGCGGGGAAGCCGGATGCCGGCGATACTGGCGGGGGTAGGCCGGAGGCGAACCGGCAAGGCCACCGCCGGCAGTGGCCATGCCCGTGAGTCCCAGGTTTGGGGCTCACGGGCAGAGACACCGCCGGCGGTGGCCCTGCCGGTTCGCCTCCGGCCTACCCCCGCCGGGGTCGCCGATGTCCGGTGGTTGGCCTGCCCCCTCGTCCTTCTCCTCTTCCCGTGCAGCCCGCCCCCCCCTCCTCCTCCCTCCCATTTAATTTCCTACCAAATCCTAAGTTTTAATTTTAATTTTTTAATATATTATATATATTATATTATTATATATTATTCCATTATATTATATTTATATTATTATATAATTATATTATTATATGATTATATTTAATACGAGCATCTTCGCACGGGCTACGCCCGTGCTCTCGGGTGGCCTTCGGCTGCATCAGGCGGGCTTCGCCCGTGTTTGATGCTTCGGGTGGTCTTCGACCGCATAGAAGCGGGCTTCACCCGCTGCCACGCAATCCACCATCTCAACGTCGCAGCCGCCACTCGCGGCCCCCCGGAGCCCTATGATTATTTGATTTTGCTCCGGCGGCCGTGAGTGTCGGCTGCGGAGCCGAGATGGTGGATTGCGTGGAAGCGGGCGAAGCCCGCCGCTTCTATGTGGTCGAAGACCACCCGAAGTATCAAGCACGCGCAAAGCCCGTGCGCAGCCGGGAGAAGCCCACCTGATGAGGCTTAAGGCCGCCCGAGAGCATCGAGCACGGGCGTAGCCCGTGCGAAGATGCTCGTATTATATGGAGTAATATTAGAAAGAGTGCAACAAACCTCTCAGTCCCATATATACTGTCTTAGGCTCGATTTGGAGGACTTATTTTCACAGGTCAAACGGTTACAATTACATGAAGACCTTTAACCATTTGATCGATGAAAATAAGTTCTTCCAAACTTTAATGATATATGCTAGTTATAAATTTATAAATTGATTATACCATCACTTTTGTATAATAAAATAAATTCATATAAAATAATAGAGGACCAAAAGCCCAAAATGTAGTGGGGAATACAATTTTTTTAGAGCGTTTATATTAGCAGCCCGACAAAATAATAAAAAACACACATAATATAACCGCTAATAGCAGCTCATAACGTGGAACACGCGTCTTTTGAAAATAGGCCTACTATATCATTTTTAGAAAAAGTGTTCAACATGAAAGTTGTATACCTCGACGAGATCTACAACTTTTATGTTGAACACTTTTTCTAAAAATGTCATATACTAAACCTATTTTCAAAAGTCGCGGAACTCGGACGCTACTCGCATAGTTCCGTCCGGGTTCCGCGCCTTTCGAAAATAATCCTACTATATGACATTTTTAGAAAAAATGTTCAACATAAAAGTTGTAGATCTCGAACATAAAAGTTGTAGATCTCGTCGAGATCTACAACTTTTATGTTGAACACTTTTTTTAAAAATGCCTTTTAAAAATTTAATTTTTGAGATGCCAGTATCCATCGAGCATCCAATAGTCATTTTTTTGACCCTTCATATAATGGCTTCCAATATAAACTCCTTTTTTTTCCTATGTGAACTCAAATTATTTTAATCAATAAATATAAAACACAGACTTATATTACATTAATTTCATTAAATATGTATTCATTTCTAATAAATTTTTTAGTGAAAAATTTAAATATAGAGAGAAAAATATCTACATTCAACGTTTTTTTTTAACAAAAGAATTTCAAAAAGTTACAATATCATGAAAATTAAGGCTCCATGGTCTGATGGTAGTAAATACATGGGTTAAACTGTCATTCTTAATGATCACATAACACAAATTGTCGGTAAGTGGATGAAATTCCTTTGGTATGACGCCAAAGAGAGCCTAAAACTCACAATGCTAATCCTATTTTATTAAAAAAATAATTTTAATTTAATTTTTAGAAATAATGTTTTAAAATTTTAATATGAGCCTCCTTCCAAAATAGCCACCATTCATTTCAGAGTCAAAAATAGATTTAAATTTCTGATTTTTTTTTACATCCACTTTTCTTTTCCATCTTCCTCTTCCTCTTCCTCGCCTACTCTTCCCTTCACAAAATCCAACTGAAAATCCTTGAAGGCTGCGAAGCACCATTGGATCCGAATTAAAAGTCGGTGCCCATCGCTCCTCCAAACGCAGTCACAAAAGCATCTCTGGTCCTTGTTTTCATTGCAGTTTAATGATTGAGGGTATTTTTCTAAATCCTTTATAAAATTCATATCTTTATCAAATATTCATATGCTTATTATAATTCCAACGGTTTTCATTTGATCAAAATGCAGATTAATGTATGGTTATTTTGATTATAATTCAGGAGACTGATTTATTTCATAATTTTATGCGAATTACAAAAAAAAACCTGGCATTCGTTTTTATTATTATAAATGGTTGATTTATGTTGAGAATGTGAGGAGAAATAAGTATGTTGAATTGAATGAGTTTCACTTATGGAGTGTTAGTTTGGAAGGAATTAGTCTAAAAAATTAGAATTGGAGCTCCATTTTCGTTGAAATTAGGGCTCTGTTTGGCACGATGGTGGCGGTCGTAAATGTGTGGGTTAAAACGTCATTCGTTAAGGATTACCTAACAAACATTATCCATTTGAACATAAAAGTGGACGGTGGCTCCGTTTGGCAATAATGGTAAGTTAGTTTGGAAGGAATTAGAGTCTTGAAATTTGAATTACAGTTCCATTTTCATTAGAGTTAGATATTTTTGAAACCTCAATTATGTTCCATTGAACAGACCCTTATATTTTTCCAAGGAAAATGTTGATATTTATTCTGAAACATCCAATTTTTCTTTTCATACTTTTGGTCGCGATTCTTCGCGCTAGTCATTTTAATTCAACAACGAAAAGCCCGTGAACCAAAGCATGCATCTTCAACGAGCATACACAAATCAAATAGAAATATCGTGACAAATTTTTACGTAAAAAACCTAAAAATTTTATAGAAGTCATGGTACACTTGAAGTTCAATCCGATTTTTTACTAACAATGGAAGAATATACCCTAAAACCCTAAAGCTAAATTCCAGATCAAAAACACTGCAAGTGAAGTTTTAATTGTAGATAAAATGCTAATACGATCATGATCATCGTTTCGCACCGCAAACCGCTCAGACGCAATAGTTGTCCCAGACATAGCCTTAATCCTTCTACCTATTACTATATCAAAGGATTAAAACCAAATCTATTATCTCTAAAGTTTGGGTCATTTCCCAATTTGAGTATGACTTCCACTATTCTAGGTATGTTAAACTTTCAGCTTTGGTTAATGATTCTTTATTATGCTCTATTTGAGATGGCGATGGCCGTGGAAAAAATTGTATTTCCACAGCTGTCATTGTTTTGCAAGCGTTTGGTTTAGCGGTGGTGAGAAAAATGTTTGTCAAATAGATGTTTTTTAGGTCAGTTGAACAACGATAGACCCTTTAACTTTCAGAAAAGCTAAAATGAACATTTAGTTCTTTATGATATTGTTTTATTCCATATTTCTTGCAGGGGACAAATGATATAGATCATTTTTAGCTGCTGCTCCTCTCAGACCCAATTTGAAGTGTGTGCTATCACTTTTCGTGAGTGACCTTAACAATTTGCAGTTTTTTGTCATTCATCTCAAATATCCTTTGCAAGATGCTTGATTGCAGTCGCAAGGCACAGTATATGGAGGGGCAGAAAGAAAAATTTGTAAGGTGTGACCGGTGGTCTACAGTTTAACTGATTTCTACCTGTACCATGCAATGTTTATTGGTCATATTTGCATCTCTATTGCCATGGAAAATGCTAAATTTGGATTTTCATAATCACATAGTTTCCCTTTCATTAGGATCTTATTCATAATGTGCTCTGTTTTCTCATGAAATGGCAGCACATTTGGTTGGACAAATTTGAGACTTCAGAATTGAAATTGGAGATCTAATTTTAATGAAAATAACCTCCTATTCTAATTCATGGGTCCCAATTTGGTTTAAATGAACAGGCCCTTCATATTCCTGTTCTATTTTTGAGAAGTAAATGTGTTGGCTACAAGTTGGTTCAACTTATTGCATTAGTTGTTGTCCTTGATTGTTAACTTATGGAAAAAATCATCCTTTTTTGTTTGTATCATTATAGTGTCATCCATCTTCATTATGGCTGCTCACTTGTTCCCTCATGCATGCGACTAAATATCAGTAGACATTGTTACTGTTACGAATCTGAGTTAACAACATGGAGATTATTTATGTGTGTTTGCGGATTTTTTATGCATTGAGAAGTTAGTGAAGAGAATCCAAACTCACTGTCATTTGCAGTAGTGAAGCTGCACCGTTCCCACATCTTCGCCGTAGATGCCGTGAAACCCCACATCTTCGCCTAGCGAGAGAGGAAATGTTATTCAATAAAGGGAGAGACTGAGGAGAATAATACATCAATTCTTGCTTACTTTTCAATGCCCCAAGGGGGACTTTAAATACAATTTAGCACACATTTGAACTTGTCCACAAACATCTGGACTAATTACAAAAATATCATACATGATATAAAATGACATTTGGCATAATTGAACTTCAAATTATCTCTAACTAAAGATACATAAATATGACACATAATTAACCTTGAAGACACTCAACTATCGGATACATTAACAAGACTGAACAATCCATAACATGCTCATCCCTTCATCACGAATTGTTCAGTGGGATCTATTCGGTTGGATCGAATTGTGGCATCAAAAAATTGGAATTGGAGATCAAATGAAATTGAACTCAAATTCTAATTTCATGACGCAAACTCCGTCCAAACTCTTGACATTTATTTAATTGAAGTTTCTCTAAATATTTTCATTATTCTTGACTGCTATTAACACTATTGGAGTTACTTGCCATGAGAAAAGCTTATTCGTTTACCATGCTACATTTTCTCTAGAATTGAAATGGTGCCAGAATCATGCACAATCAACTGAGCTAGACTTTCTTTTTCCTGTTCATTTTAGGGTTTGATCTATTCTGACTTTTATCATTGTGCTACAGATTGGAACAGTCAAACAGAACATCATTTCCTTCAAATAGTGGAAATATGAAGAGGTGTAGTTTCTATATGGAGGGATTTGGTGGAGGTCCAAAGAACCCAAAGAAGTCCTTCAAAGTAGGAATGAAAAGGGGATCCCAAGGTCTCAAGTCGTTGGGAAAATCTCTTAAATTTAAGACCACTAAAGGAATTTTCCAAGAAGATTTGAAGGTTTCAGAGAAGAAGATTTTTGATCCACAAGACAAATTTATTTTGACAATGACCAAGTTTTTCTTGATATCATGTATTTTTGCTATCTCAATTGATCCGTTGTTCTTCTATCTCCCCGTATATGACGGAGATTCAAATTGTCTCGCTATAGACCGGAAGCTGGCATACACCGCAACCACATTACGCTCTATAATCGATTCTTTCTATCTTTTCCGCATGGCTCTTCAGTTTCGCACAGCTTACATTGCTCCATCCTCTCGTGTTTTTGGTAGAGGTGAACTCGTGATTGACCCTGCACAGATAGCTAATCAATACTTAAGGCGTTTTTTCATTGTTGACTTCCTTGCTGTTCTACCACTACCACAGGTTGAAAAAACTCTTAATACTGTTGATTATATTTGATTTGTCATTTTTCAGGCCTTTTAAGCATGCAAGATTTCTGTGAACTATTAAGTATTCAAATAAGTATCTGTGTAATGGAAATTTTATATGAATTGCAACTGTTAAGGCGTCGCCGTGTGGCCTTGTGGTCATGGGGTTGAGTCCTGGAAGCAGCCACTTGCAAAAATGTGGTGGGATCCTTCCCCAAACCCTCGCTGTGCAGGGATGCTTTGTGCACCGGGCTGCCCTTAATTACATCCCGATGAATGTTTAAATGCATTAATAAATAGGGTTAGTTATAGGAAACCTTTCCTAAGACTTTCCATTACTACAGGGACCTACCATCTGCTTTTTGAAATTACAAATACCTTCCCTCTGAATTTGCAATGCTGCCAGACACCACTACTCAGTGAACATATATTACAAGTGCACTAATCCAGAGGAGTGGTTCATTGTAATAAGAATTAACAATGAAAACAAGGAGAGGAGGTTTTGTAATGTAGAGGGGAGAATCTTGTAATTATACAAAGTCACCGAGAAACCCGGTAAATAACCGTTATTAAACATGAACATAGAGGTGAATTTTGACAACAACATCCAATGTTCTTTTTAGCTTTTAAACCAATAGTATCTGTTTGTTTTTGCTTTTTTTCAACATCAAATTTGCATGTAAATTACAGTAGCTCGTGTTGAATTATTTTTGTCAAACAGCTTGCTTTTCCATGGTTTCAACTGTAAATGCTCAAGACAAACATTCTTTGTAATTTTAGCCAAATGATTTCTTTTGCAGATTGTTGTTTGGAGGTTTCTCCAACGGTCAAAAGGTTATGACGTACTAGCTACAAAAAATATCTTGCTCTTCCTTATATTACTTCAGTATATTCCCAGATTTATCCGAATTCTCCCTTTGACATCAGAATTGAAAAGAACTGCAGGCGTGTTTGCCGAAACTGCTTGGGCTGGTGCTGCATACTACCTACTGTGGTTTCTACTTGCTAGTCATGTAAGGATCACCTCTCTGTTGTGATATCATCTACCATTTTTGTGAACCTACAGAATCATGTTGCCTTTAACGCATTCCCAGGCATTCTACTTCTTACTCTTCTAAGTCGAAGATTTTTATTACGATCCTAAACCGCAATGATACAGTGGTTCCTTGACACAGCTGCCTGAGGCAGGGTGCTCAAGGGAGAGCAATAAAATCCTTCTTATCTAAGATTTTAGAGAAAAAATGGGGTGATTTAGCCTTGCTTCCCTTCATTCTACTCCTAAGGGCACATAGAACTTGTTGGAAATGTGGAGTCTGATCGTACTGTTAATTATTATGTATTTTTACTGTTTTTCAGTAGGTCTAGGCTTCAAGTATAAAAAGACTTCCTTTTGCATCTAGCTTTGTAATCACGAAATAGAGGAAGAAACCTAGTGCGATTGTGGAGTAGGCAGATTGCCGAACCACAAATCTCGGTGTGTTTGCTTCTTTTTCTTGACATTTTTTTGCTGCTTTTGATCTCCGTTGCTAAAACAATTCACGCAACATTTGCAAAAAGGTTCAAACAATAGAGACAAATTATAAACACCCAAATGCATCATTAAAACACAATTGCAAACACCACAAAACTGAGTGTTGAAGCCAGGAAAATCCCGACTCCAAATATTCAGATCTAAGCGTAGCAAGAGGTTACAGGTCCCGCGATCCGGGCGGCCGGTCTGAGAGTTAGAGCGCAGAAGAGAGAAACGAACTATTAACAGACCCTGGATGCTGCAGCAGAAGGTCCCACCACGTACCCGGAAGTTTGAGAGAAACTTCCCCTCCACAATCAAAATGGATGAGCATGGTACGAGAAAGGCACCACTTGAAGTCTCTGTACTGACAAAAGGGGGGTTTCCATTTTCAGGTGTTATTCCTGGTACCTCCGGGGTCTTATTTATAGACAAATCCTGTGTGTGTGTGTGTGGGGGGGGGGGGGGGATATGTAGGCTAGAATACCCAAACTCTGCGAGGTTGCTTCTCTGGACCTGTCGATCTTGCGACTTGCGATCCGACGACTATCGAAGGATCTCGCCCACGCCTAGCGAGATGTCGTTGATGATCGCCAACTAGGCGAGTTAATTCTATGCTCGCCGACACTGTTGATAGTCGCCTACTTGGGCAAGTAACCATGATACTCGCATCTGGCTTTAAATGCACCTACGAGCTGCAATTGCCCCTGTTGGGTGACCTTGACCTGGTCTTTGATTTTATGACCCAGACCCATGTGACACGACTGATCCATTCTTGACGAATATGAGTTGTACACAATTGTCACTGTTTGTGAGCAATCATGGAGCTCAGAAAGAAACATTCAACCCATATTCGACAAAGCTTTCATACGAGCAGTTGACATGTTCGGCACTACCCGAGGGCCAACCCACCATCCTCTATAAATAGGGGTGGGGGGGGTACTCACATCGGGCACCCTTTCTTAAATAGCGCGAGATGTCGGGTAGAGCCGAGAAGTTAGTAGCACAAATGCGAGTTTTAGGAGAATTGCTAAATCTAGACTCCTCGAAGCGTCGTTGGCTAGACGACGATACTAGCGACCACCATCGGGTGAGTCCAAGCATCTCCTCGCTGGTTGCAATTGCCTCATCGGCGCGAAGCGAGGCTTCAGACCCCGCGCGTTGGTAATCCTCCTCCCTGGGTTCTAGTACTGATTCTGCTACTCTGAATTTGGGCTGACTGAGTCCTCTTGCAGGTTGCGCCTCATCTCGGGGGGGGGGGGGGGGGGGCTTATTGATGTTATCGGCCTCCCGTTCCGCGAGTACCAAGAAAAGGTCGCCTCGACCCACCTCAAGCTAGAGAACAAGTTCGAGCAGCTGGCGATTTGCGAGCCACGTGGTCGGATTGGCACGCAGCAGATACGGTTAGCCAGGCTGGAGGAGTTTGAGGATCGGCTGATCTTTGCGGAATTGCGTTTTTACGTGGTCAACGATCTGGAGAGGTGACTCGTCATGGCAGTACATCGGCAAGAACTGCTTCATGACGAACTCCGCAGAATAAGGACGAGCATAGGCTCTGTCGGCACGTTGGCTAGGATGGACGATAATATCCGCTTGAGCGAGGAGCACTTGGCGAAGGCGAACAAGTATCTCGTCATGCACGCGAGCAAGGATGGTCTGGGCGACATGCTCAAACCGACGAACAACGTAAGAACCTCCAGATGTCTTAGTTGTGTTTGTTTTTTATTTCTCATCTTGTAATAAAATATTGAACATCATTATCCATTCATAAACCCACTTTGGCGAGTATGCAGTGTTATTCTTCAATTTTCTTGAATTCTGTTTGCGAGACTGATGTTTGTTGTTTGTCGACTATGGGAGTATGGGATTTAGGTTTGTCGAAACCCTCAACCGAGCTGTAGGTTTCGCTTCGGGACTTAGGAGAGTAGTTAGGGCACGAGATTGACTTTACGAGTAGTTATCGGCGACAAGCGATATGCGACATTCTGGGTTTTCCACCTAGCGATGATCACAACCCCCCACGCGTACTCGCCCAGAAGCCATGGTGTTCGCTGACGATGCCAATGCTCGCTGGCTAGGTTGCGCAACCCTCTTATCAGCAACGAATTTCAAGAAACCGACAATGGACCACTAAAACATCGATGACTTCAAGGACCGTTTCCTCCCCATCGAAGGGGGATTCAGAGTGAGGTAGTCCCGCATCAACGCCTTCCCGGACAGGTTCATTTTCCCCATCCGACATTTTGAGGTCAGCCAACGGCTTCCGCTCTGGCTAGAACTCTGTCAGATCCTTCGACACTATGGGTTGGTGTCGGCGCAGATCAACCCCAATGGTGTGGCGACCATCGTTGGGTTCCTCAACTTTTTGCGCTCGGAGAAGACCGTCTTCGATCTCTCCGTCTCAAGATCGTCACCTTGGGGGCGATGAAGGAGGGGGTTATCTTCTTCTGCATCCATACGTGCACCATCACTGACACGGTAATCAAGGTGCACCAGTGGACAGAGCGCTTCCTGATCGTCAGCGACCCCTTCAACTCCATTCTTTTCTCCACACAGCAGCCGTCAGAGATCGTCTTCATTGCCCCTGCTCTGGGAGGAGACTCGGAGCAACTCAGAAAAGTCTTCTAGGGGCAGAGGTTCGACGTCGCTTACGGACGACGTGACGTCGACAAGCTCCCTTTCATATTCCCTGGAACAGGTAAGCTTTTGGCGAGGATCTGCACTGCTCACACAATACATGATTTACGCGCCTAACCTTTGTCTTTCCTTTTCAGCATCTTGCACGGTCCCGCGAGAATCTCTCCCGCTGGCGAAGGAGACCACTCCTCCCACATCGAGTGTGGAGTTCCAGCCGAGTGACGTTAGGACGTCGTCAAACCTTCTTGCGGGGATGGCATCAATCCCGGAGGACCCGATGGACGAGGAACCTGCCGTGTAGCCCAAGGTGGCTGAGGAGCCGAGGCGACCTGAGCGGGGCGAGTTCTCTGCTCGAAAGCGCCGGCACAAGTAGGACGCTCACAAGAGAACGACAGGCACGGATGATGATGATGATGATGATGATGATGATGATGAAGCCCGGTACCTTTCCTCGCACTCAAGCTTCGGCCTTGGGGTCGACGAAGTGGACCATTTTGGTGGCCCACTGGTATCCTGGGATGCCGACGAGCATGTGGTCCACCTCAGCACCAACCTGCCCCCTTGGTCGAAGGACTGGAATGACGATGGTGAAGTCTTCAACGTCGTGTTCGCCCTTTACGGTCGCAACGAGGTGGTTGCGTTGCAAGAATTCACTTCCTCCTCCCTCGACAATTAGACCTCGCGGTCAGCTTTGCACACATTGGAACTCGCGCACCAGATGACGAGGAAATTGTTGGCGGCCGACGAGAAGATCAAGATCCTCAGCGACCTCAACGAAAATCTCCATAAGTCGTTGGGAGAATCCGAGGAGAAGGTCGCACAGTGCCGGGCTTACGAGGTGATATTGGTTAGCATTTAGGTGTGCAGTTTTCGAATTTTAAAATACTCTTCACCAGCTGTCTCGCTAACGACTAGCCGCCATTTATGTGCAGGAAGCCAAGTTGGCCGCTGCACAACGTATTTCGCAGCTCGAGATCGAGCTGAGTGAAAGCCAGGCCGCGCTGGAGGTGACCCAGGTCAAAATCGTCGAGCTAGAGACTCGCAAGCCGACGAGAAGTCAGCCTGAGGCAAGCACCTCCGAGATTGGCAAGAACGTGAGGATGGCTCCCCTCGCGATGTCGACGATGCGGCGGGAGATTGACAGGGATACGGGCAACGTCTTGCTCTTCAAGATCAAGCTCGACAGCCTGCTTCCGCCTTCTGCTGAGGATCTTTCCCCCGAGGACATCATCCCAGAGCTCCTCGTCGAAGAAGCCAACTCTCAAACTATTCACAATCTTCAGAGTTAGATGAAGACAGAAGATCCAGATGTCAAGGATGACGATGATGGCGAGTAGTCGCATTGGGGAGCATGACCGACCGAGAAACTTTTTGATCGCCCTGCTGACTTGTAAATATGTTTTTTTGCAGTAGTCTTTTGGTTACACAAGATGATGCATTAAGTTTTTTGTATGCCATGTAATCGTCCTTGATAGAAATGAAAGTGGTGGAGACCAGCCCAGATCAGGGCGTCGCAAAAGTGACCGACGTCGCACCCGACCGAACCTTTATCGACCTTGAGTCGGCATGCGGCGTGTCACGATTTGTTATAGTGTAGTGTGTATGAGTGAAATATATATATGTATATATATATATATATATATATTTATATATATAATCTATAAAATATATATTATTATATATTATATAAAGGTCAGGTTATAAGAAGAAGAGCCGGTCCGCCTTTCCCTTCTTCAGCCCGAGCGAGCCGCTGCGACTAGGGCAATACCGCACCCGCCCGAGGTCGTCGCCGCCGATCCAGACTCCGCCACGGCCCGCGATAGAAGCCATCTCTCCCCACGATCGACACACATCCACACCCGCCCGAGCCCGCAACCGTCGGAGCCCGCAACCGTCGCTGCAACACCCGCCAGAGCCCGCAACCGTCGCCGCAACTGCCAGGGCTTAACTTCCACGATTCTAATCCGCTGGTTCTACCATCGTGAGGAGGAGGTTCCCTGCTATCTTATTTTAATTTCGTTTATGGTGATTTCTTGTTTCCTTGTAACCCTATAAATAGGGATTTCTGCAATTTGCTTTGGTTGTTGTTGAAATTTCCGAACTTGCTGCTTGATTTGCTTCCAGTTTTTGAGTCATGTTGTTGATTGAGATGGAAAACTGTTTCTGTGTGAGTTTGTTTCGTGATTCCTGTAATCCTAAGAATTGTGAGTATATGAATTTGCTGTGATTTTGATTCCCGTATGAGAGGGGTGCTGCAGTTTTCTTTAGGAGGTTTTTTTTTATAATTGCTGTAATTGTTTCCTGAAAAAAAAGCTGCCGTGGGATTAGGCTTTTGTTGCTGCCTGTGCTTCCTTATTTCTGTAGCAATTTGAGAAGATGAACAGTGTTTCTAACTCGGCACTGTTATAGCTCCACTTACCCGAGAAGAGGAACAACAACGAGAACTGTTGGGTTCACTTTGATTCCTGTTGGGCCGAAGAGTGTATTCAATAGTTTTCAGTAAACAGATTTGGAAATCATTGTTAGACTTAGACTTATGAAATCAATTTAATTTCTTGTGTTAGAGATTTCGTGGATCCACCTTGTGCGATTGAGATTTCGTGGAACCACTTTGAGCGTGAGTGCGAGTGAATTTTAGGCTTGTTAGGTTTGTGGCTTTCCTTACTCTGAGTGATTCCGTGGAACCACCTCGTGTGAGAGAGTGTTAATTTCCTTGGTGCCCGTGTGCGAAAGCGGCCGACCTCGGAGTGGAAATCGAAGGTGACGAGGAACTCCTCGCGTGATCGCCATCGACTTCGGATACGGAAAGACGACTCTTTCCGTGGGTAACTTGCTTCTATCCCCTTCTTTGCGTGTGTCTTCATTTTCTCTTAGGATTTATTAGACTCATTGCTGGGTTTTTGCCAAATTTTGTCAGCAAACGCTACGTCGAGAACTCCAAACGGGAACGTATTTGGAGTTCACGATTTCCGTTTTGGCTGCAACAAAGGGAACGGAACAAAGTTGCGAGTTTCCTTCCCTGGATTTAAATTGAACCCTCAATTTAAGAAAATCTTTTCTTTTAAGCAAATAACATTTCTCGTGTTTGATAAAAGTTGTTTAAGACTCATAAAATTCGTGCAACCTCCGCTTCAAGTATTTGCTAAAATTACCTTTCGTTGCATATAAATAGGGTTTCCTAGAAATAGCCGACAGGTGCGTAAACCCTACGCACCGTCCTGCATCAATTTTGGTATCAGAGGGAGGTTCCGAAATTTTTCCAAATTTTGGGATCCGCCCTGTGTAGAATAGGAACCCGCATTTCATTTTATAATTTTTTCAAAAGAAAAAAAAAAGAGATTATTTTATCATCATTGCATTTACTTACTTACTTGCATGCATTTGCGTAGTGGTAGGTTAGTGAGTATGAGTTCACAACACCACCATTCACCACCTGAACACCTTCATGAGGTAAACCCGGAGATGCGTCGAGTTGAGCATGGTGAACCGAGTCGAGGGATCGAAGGGAATGAACCACCCCCGTGGTTTGTACCTTTTGCCCACCAAATGGCAACGATAACCGAAAGTGTTCACCAAATGAGAGAAGGGCTAGCAAATCTTAGTGTCAGGGTGAATAGCTTAGAAGTACCACCTCGAGCGTCAATGCCACCCTTAGCTAGAGATGAGCATTCAGTGCGACCCCATTATGAGGCTCCCCCACCTTATGGAGAGAGGTCTGCACTTAGGAGAAACCCTCTTTTCGAGGAGGAGATTAGAAATCCCATAGATAGATATGAGCCTGAGTATAATCAAGGCAGGAATTTCCAGAGAAATTTTCCTGAAACCCCACGTGAGCCTTTCCTAGGTACGCGAGATCATTATCAGGAGAGACCCTATAATGACGTAGCTAGAGAAGAACGTCCACGAGACCATCGTAGGCCTATACCGGCCATGCATCGTGATGATCGACCGAGAGATTGGCATCGACCGCCACCCCCACGGCGTCGAGACCATCGTGATCCTTACGACGATGAGTACGACTATCCTCCCCGGGATAGGCGACCGGATCTTACACGTGTAGTGAAATTAGAGCCGCCACTTTATGATGGATCTATGGATCCCAAGGTCTTTTCAGACTGGGTTATAGACATAGAGACCTACTTTGATTGGTATCGTATGACGGAAGATCAGAAGGTTCAGTTTGCCAAGATGAGGTTATCTGGGCGAGCGAAAATCTTTTGGATAGGTGAGGAGCGTATTATAGAGAGGAATGGACGCCCTCCCATTACCCACTGGGCCCACATGAAAGCCATATTGGAGGAGCAGTACATTCCCCAGCACTACCAGACCCGTCTACGAGACGAGCTGACGTCTCTACGTCAAGGGTCCAAATCAGTTTCTGATTATTTAGCTGAGATGAAGGATCTTATGATTAGGTGCAACGTAGTCGAACACCCACGAGATACATTATCTAAATTTAAGTGTGGACTGCGATCTGAGATTCGCGATGAGTTGATTCGATATGGTCACTATTCCTTCGCTGAGACTGTATCCATCGCCATCGATGTAGAGGAGCATCAGAAGAGAACCTCCCGGTTCAAACCTCAAAACAAAACAAACACCCCTTATAAGAAAGATGAATGGAAAGGTAAGGAGAGTGCCTCAAAGCCCACCTCGACCTTTACGAGAGATCCTAAAGGAAAAGCCCCCATGGGAACTGTGACCCATTCACAGATCCGATGTTATGAGTGCCAGCAGATGGGCCATATATCTAGAGATTGTCCTAAGAGGAGAGGCACACTAGTTATTCATGAGGTGACTGAGGAGGATGAGCCTATAGAAGAAGTTGGAGTCGAGAGGGACTCACACATTTTGAATGATGAAGTGTATGGTACACCTAGTGATGAGGAGATAGATCCCGGCGTCCTAGTGGTGAGATGCATGTTATCTACACCAAAGGAATCAGCCGATTATTGGCGGACGAACATCTTCCAAGCCTACTTCAAGGCAGGGGAGAAAGTGTGTCGTTTAGTAGTAGATAGCGGGAGTTGTATGAATGTGATAGCTGAGACAGCATTAGCCCGCATGGGACTCACTGCTGAGCCACACCCTTCCCCATTCCAGGTAGCTTGGGTCACCAAGACTACCTTATCTGTGACTAGGAGATGTTTAGTGCCCATCACTATCGGTCCGTATACCGATAAGATTTGGTGTGATGTTATGCCTATGGATGTGTGCCACGTATTATTAGGGAGACCTTGGTTGTATGACCGAGATGTACTCATACATGGCAGGTCCAACACGTGCTCCTTTCTACTAGACGGAAAGAGAGTAGTGTTGAACCCGGTGCGACCCACAGCACCAACATCCCGCACGAGTAGTAGTGCGAAAGAATCTCTTCCTCCCACTGAAAGGAAGAAGACTCTTAGCATTATACGAGGCGCTGATTTCTATCGAGAGAGCTTCGATGGTGGATTTTATTATGCCTTAGTAGTTTTACAGGCATCTGACGTGCTAGAGAGGTACGAGTCTATTCCTATACCTGCTAGGAGACTCTTAGAGGAGTTCCAGGACATACACCCTGATGAGCTTCCGGCTGAATTACCTCCCATGAGATGTATTCAGCATGCGATAGATCTCGTTCCTGGAGCTTCCCTCCCACATTTACCGCATTACCGATTGAATCCTGCCGCCCATGAGGAGCTGCAGAAGCAGATCGGAGAATTACTTGATAGAGGCTTTATCCGTCATAGCCTTAGTCCATGTGCGGTGCCTGCCCTCCTTGCCCCGAAAAAGGATGGTACTTGGCGTATGTGCGTTGACAGT
Organism: Platanthera guangdongensis; assembly: GCA_039583875.1. Classification (NCBI taxonomy): domain Eukaryota; kingdom Viridiplantae; phylum Streptophyta; class Magnoliopsida; order Asparagales; family Orchidaceae; genus Platanthera; species Platanthera guangdongensis. Next base: position 3,279,695 of record CM077150.1, on the reverse strand, counting down.
CGTGCTGTCAACAAAATTACTGTGAAATACCGGTTCCCAATACCTCGACTGGATGACATGTTGGACATGTTGACTGGGGCCACAATCTTTTCCAAGATCGACCTTCGTAGTGGTTATCACCAGATTCGCATTCGCGAAGGAGACGAGTGGAAGACTGCCTTCAAATCGAAGGATGGCCTTTATGAGTGGCTTGTGATGCCCTTTGGGTTATCCAATGCCCCTAGTACTTTCGCTCGGATGATGACCCAGGTCTTTAGACCCTATATTGGGAAGTTCGTAGTGGTTTATTTCGACGACATTTTGATATATAGTCGGACTGAGGATGATCACTTGATTCACCTACATACCATTTTCGAGCTCCTGCGAGCCGAACGACTGTATATCAACTTGAAGAAGTGTGTTTTTTTGGCTGAGTCCGTCATCTTTCTTGGATATATAGTGAGCTCCGCTGGCATCACTATGGATCCCGAGAAAGTTCGAGCGATTCGTGAGTGGCCGACCCCTCAGAGCATTCACGATGTCCGTAGCTTCCATGGACTAGCCACATTTTATCGTCGATTCATTAAGAACTTCAGTACGATAATGGCACCAATTACCGAATGTACGAAGAAGGGAAGTTTTCAGTGGACATCATCGGCAGCTAGAGCCTTTGAGATTATCAAGGATAAGATGTCCACTGCACCTGTTTTGAGACTCCCTGATTTCAGTCAGGTATTCGAGGTATCTTGTGATGCCTCAGGAGTTGGGATAGGAGGTGTACTTAGTAAAGAGGGTCACCCCGTGGGATTTTTCAGTGAAAAGCTCTCAGGCCCGAAGCTGAATTATTCCAACTATGAACGCGAGTTCTATGCGATTGTACAGACGTTACGTCATTGGAGGCATTATTTGTTACCTAAGGAGTTTGTCCTCCACTCTGATCATCAGGCGTTACGTTATATCAATTCGCAACAGAAGTTGAACCCTCGACAGGCTAAGTGGGTATCATATTTGCAAGAATACACCTTCGTTCTTAAACACTGCAAGGGAACGGAGAATAGGGTTGCCGACGCCCTTAGTCGAGTCACCCTTGTATTATCACAGATGCGTACTCAGGTGATAGGATTTGAGCGTGTCAAGGATGATTATTCTAGTTGTCCTGATTTTAGCGGTATCTATGATGCGATACGTTCAGATCCTCATCACGATGAGACTGATTATCTGATTCGTGACGGATATTTGTTTCGTGGGACCCGTCTGTGTATTCCCCGCACCTCGTTACGAAATTTCATTGTATGGGAATTACATGGCGGAGGCTTAGGTGGACACTTTGGACGCGATAAGACGATAGCCTTAGTAGAAGAGCGCTTCTATTGGCCCGGGATGAAGCGGGTTATCGCTCAGATTGTCAGTAGCTGCCGCACTTGTCAGGTAGCGAAGGGCAATAAACAACCCGCTGGATTATATACACCTTTACCGGTCCCCAGTATTCCTTGGGACGATGTTAGCATGGATTTTGTGCTTGGGTTGCCGCGCACTTTTAGGAAACACGATTCCATACTTGTTGTGGTTGACCGGTTCTCTAAAATGGCGTACTTCATCCCGTGTAACAAAACCGATGACGCCTCTCACATAGCCCGTATTTATTATAAAGAGGTTGTCGCACACCGAGGAATACCCAAGACTATCGTTACTGATCGAGACGTTAAGTTCACCAGCTATTTTTGGAAGTCACTCTGGAAACTTTTAGGTACTAAACTTCTATTTTCGACCGCTTATCATCCGCAGACCGACGGTCAAACTGAAGTTGTGAATAGAAGTTTAGGAAATTTATTGCGCTGTTTGGTAGGAGATCACCAGGGAAATTGGGATCTTATTCTTCCACACGCCCAGTTAGCGTACAATAATTCGAAGAATAGATCCACGGGTTTATCACCTAATGAGGTTGTTCATGGTCACACTGCACGAGTGCCGTTAGATTTAGCACCACTACCACACACCTTTAGGACTAGCCAGTTTGCACATGAGTATGCATTGCATCTGCATGACTTGCATAAAGAAATTGAGCGGAAGTTGCATAGTACTTATGATCTTTACGCAACTCAAGCAAACAAACACAAGAGAGCTACTAGTTTTAAAGAGGATGACTTAGTGATGGTTCGGCTAAATCCAGAACGGTTACCATCAGGAACCGTAAAGAAGCTAGCTGACCGTAGAACTGGACCCTTTAGAGTGGTGAAACGGATTGGGCAGAATGCGTATGAACTTGAGATGCCTTCCGTTTGGGGAGCAAATCCTGTTTTTAACGTAGCCGATCTGACTTTATTTCACGATTACCCGCATGAGTCTGTAGAATTTCCATTGTCTTCTCCTCCAATTGATTCTTCTGGGTTGGTGAGTGAGAGTGAGGAGCCACATTCAGGACATACCGATATTCATTTCGCTACTGACACGTCCACTGCAGTTTCTCCCATTTTCACTGACAGCTTACAGGTGGAGCATGAGACACCAGATGAGTCTACTTTACCAGTTCCCAGAGCTACTGATCGACTCCCGCGACAGATTCTAGTTCCCGAGCAGATATTGGACGACGAGACAGTGACCACTACTGATGGTGGTTTCCAGAGATACTTGGTTCGTTGGCATGACAGACCAGAGACCGAGACCAGTTGGATCTTAGCCGAGGAGTTACAGCGCATGGATGCTGATCTGCTACAACAGTACCGTTCAGAGCACTCACCAGAGATGAGTGATTTCGAGAGGGGGAGAGTTGGTGGAGACCAGCCCAGATCAGGGCGTCGCAAAAGTGACCGACGTCGCACCCGACCGAACCTTTATCGACCTTGAGTCGGCATGCGGCGTGTCACGATTTGTTATAGTGTAGTGTGTATGAGTGAAATATATATATGTATATATATATATATATATATATATATATATATAATCTATAAAATATATATTATTATATATTATATAAAGGTCAGGTTATAAGAAGAAGAGCCGGTCCGCCTTTCCCTTCTTCAGCCCGAGCGAGCCGCTGCGACTAGGGCAATACCGCACCCGCCCGAGGTCGTCGCCGCCGATCCAGACTCCGCCACGGCCCGCGATAGAAGCCATCTCTCCCCACGATCGACACACATCCACACCCGCCCGAGCCCGCAACCGTCGGAGCCCGCAACCGTCGCTGCAACACCCGCCAGAGCCCGCAACCGTCGCCGCAACTGCCAGGGCTTAACTTCCACGATTCTAATCCGCTGGCTCTACCATCGTGAGGAGGAGGTTCCCTGCTATCTTATTTTAATTTCGTTTATGGTGATTTCTTGTTTCCTTGTAACCCTATAAATAGGGATTTCTGCAATTTGCTTTGGTTGTTGTTGAAATTTCCGAACTTGCTGCTTGATTTGCTTCCAGTTTTTGAGTCATGTTGTTGATTGAGATGGAAAACTGTTTCTGTGTGAGTTTGTTTCGTGATTCCTGTAATCCTAAGAATTGTGAGTATATGAATTTGCTGTGATTTTGATTCCCGTATGAGAGGGGTGCTGCAGTTTTCTTTAGGAGGTTTTTTTTATAATTGCTGTAATTGTTTCCTGAAAAAAAAGCTGCCGTGGGATTAGGCTTTTGTTGCTGCCTGTGCTTCCTTATTTCTGTAGCAATTTGAGAAGATGAACAGTGTTTCTAACTCGGCACTGTTATAGCTCCACTTACCCGAGAAGAGGAACAACAACGAGAACTGTTGGGTTCACTTTGATTCCTGTTGGGCCGAAGAGTGTATTCAATAGTTTTCAGTAAACAGATTTGGAAATCATTGTTAGACTTAGACTTATGAAATCAATTTAATTTCTTGTGTTAGAGATTTCGTGGATCCACCTTGTGCGATTGAGATTTCGTGGAACCACTTTGAGCGTGAGTGCGAGTGAATTTTAGGCTTGTTAGGTTTGTGGCTTTCCTTACTCTGAGTGATTCCGTGGAACCACCTCGTGTGAGAGAGTGTTAATTTCCTTGGTGCCCGTGTGCGAAAGCGGCCGACCTCGGAGTGGAAATCGAAGGTGACGAGGAACTCCTCGCGTGATCGCCATCGACTTCGGATACGGAAAGACGACTCTTTCCGTGGGTAACTTGCTTCTATCCCCTTCTTTGCGTGTGTCTTCATTTTCTCTTAGGATTTATTAGACTCATTGCTGGGTTTTTGCCAAATTTTGTCAGCAAACGCTACGTCGAGAACTTCAAACGAGAACGTATTTGGAGTTCACGATTTCCATTTTGGCTGCAACAAAGGGAACGGAACAAAGTTGCGAGTTTCCTTCCCTGGATTTAAATTGAACCCTCAATTTAAGAAAATCTTTTCTTTTAAGCAAATAGCATTTCTCGTGTTTGATAAAAGTTGTTTAAGACTCATAAAATTCGTGCAACCTCCGCTTCAAGTATTTGCTAAAATTACCTTTCGTTGCATATAAATAGGGTTTCCTAGAAATAGCCGACAGGTGCGTAAACCCTACGCACCGTCCTGCATCAGAAAGGAAGACATGATTTTTGCTTGCCTTCGTGTTCAGTACTTTCCTTATACGATACTCGCTTAGAATTTAGGCTTGACGATGCTGAACGTTTATTGGGCTCTTAGGCTCGATAGCGATGAATGCTAACTAGGCACTTAGGCTCGACGACGATGAGCGCACGCTAGGCTCTTAGGCTCGACGTCAGATTCCGCATACTCGTGATCATGTTCAATGCGGTCACTCATGATGCTTGTGGTTTTAGCTGACCGAGAAGTCTCTTGCTTGCATAGCATGCTCGGACTTCTTGCATGCTCACCTGTATGTGAGTTGTAGGTGCCTGAAAAGGGAAGATGGAGCTCGGGGGGGGGGGGGGGGGGGGGGGGGTGCGGAGTCCTGCAGAATGCACACTCCCGGAGCTTCCACCCGACCTTTTGGCTACTCACTTCCTTCATGTCATTTGCCTTGTTACTCAATAATCCAACAAAGAGTTAACCATACCGACTTATCTTCGTCGAGTTGGGAGGTTGGCTCTTGACTCTCTTATAATAACACATACAACTGAATAAGAATTGCAATGAGGGGATCGTCGGTCAACATGCAAGGAGCGAGCTGATCTCGGTCTTCAATGCAGAGGCTCCGATACACCGTTCCATCATCCGTTCTGGGTGTTATGAGAATCAAGTCGGAGAAACTCGATCGTGGAGATCGGTTTTGTCCATCTCTATAAATTCTTGCTCCACTACCTTAACACGAAGGCAAAGATATACGTGGAGGGAAATGTCTTTCGAGGGGTCCTTATCCGACGTGCGCGTTTGAGGCCTCCATCCTATCACTTGTCGAGGGGTAGAGGAAACCTGTATAGGGAATGACACCCGGGGGTCTTCTTGAACGCACACACTCGAGACCTCCATACCATCACTTGTTCATTCCACTCCGGGAGGTTTTTTGTCCCGTCACTTAACAATCAAAAAGAGTCAGCTGCACCTGCTACATAAATCTCATGTGACGCTAAAATTTTAAACTTAAGAAAACTTCTGATCCCACATCGAACTTCTAGCTCTTTTGGGGCTCAACGATGCCTTTGAGGGCGGAGGATCTTGCCTTAAGGCACAACTGTCTTCCTTTCGTCGAGATGGGAGGTCAGCTCCAGACTCTCACCTGATAACATCTACAGCCGGATGAGAAGCGCAATTGGGGGATCGTCGGCCAACATGCAAGGGAAGAGCTGATCTTGGCCGCTAATGCAGAGACTTGGACTTAGGAGGAAGCAATAAAAAACCCGATACACTGTCCTATCATCTGCTCTGGGTGTTAGAAAGTCAAGTCGGAGACTCGTTTCCCAACTCAATTCTGGAGATCACTTATGTCTGCTTATCCATGCTTAAAACATTTTATGCAAATGGGGTAACAAATCCCATCTTTCAGGGCAATTTCTATATTCAAATATACAACACTGACAAGGCATACCCTTTCCATTCTAGGGATAAAACGTTTTCAGATCATCGTCGCTCCATGTATTACTGAGCACATCGAGCAGTTCCCCCTCGTGGCTTTATAAGCAGTATCCCCCCGTCTCGAGTGCCTCTTGAACGATGAAAGGCCCTTCCTAGTTCGGGTTAAGCTTCCCGACGGAGGTCGATCTTCCCGCGGCGTCCACCTTTTTAAAGATGAGGTCTCCATCCTGAAATTGCTTGATGCAGACGTGCTTATCGAAGTGCTTCGTCATCCGTCTCTTGATCTCCTCTTGTCTGGCCGATGCAAGGTCTCGAAGCTCTTCAATGTAGTCGAGGGAAAGCTTTTGAGCATCTTCATTTTCGAAGCGCCACTCCTCGTCCCCTTCTTTCACCGCCACCACTCTCGCGCTTCAGACCTCAAACTCTACAGGAAGAAGGGCCTCAGACCCATGGGACAAATTGAAGGGTGTCTCCCCCGTGGTCGAGTTTCGAGTGGTCCTCATAGCCTATAGGACAAAGGGGAGCGGCTCCGCCCAATTCCCTTTAAGATTCTCAACTTTTTTCTACAGGAGATTAGCGACGAGCTTGTTGGTGGCTTCCACATGTCCATTGCTCCAGAGATGATACATTGAAGCAAATTGAAGATCTGTTCCCAACTACTGACAGAAGTCGGTCAGCTCCAAGATGACAAACTACGGACCGTTGTCTGTAATGATGGCGAAAAGAATTCCGAACCTGCAAACGATCTCCCCCAAAAAAAATTATTTACGATCTCCCTGAGATGAAATTTTTTACGATCTGAGACGTTGACTTAGCCAAAGCTTTGTCCTTGATCCACATTGAGAAATAATCTATCATCATAAGGACGAACTTTCGCTGCCCACTGGCCTGAGGGAAAGGTCCAATCAGATCCATTCTCAGATGACGAAAGGTCAAGGGGCCGTGATAAAACGAAGTTGTTGGGCTGGTTGTAGCTGAAGGGGAGCGAAGAGCTGACACTTCAGACACTTCTTTGTGAAAGCTTCAACATCTTTCCTGATGGTCGGTCAGAAGTAACCCTGCCCCACAATCCTCTGCTCCAGAGTGCAAGTCCCATAATGACTTCCACACATTCCCGAATGAACCTCCTCCAACACTCGAGGGACCTCGAGTTCCGACACACATGTGGCCAAGGGGCCTAAGATGGTTTTGCGATATAGCTCTCTTCATGCATCAGATAGTATGTAGCCTTCTATCGAAAATTTCTCGTCTCCAACTTCTGCTGGGAGCTGGCCTATAGCTAGGAATGCTATGAAAGGATCCATCCAAGAAGCATGTTGCTCAATCTCCATCATCTCTCTTTCCTTGATGAAATATTGCAACAGTTCAGTGATCGTGCCTCCGACCCTCGGGCCATACTTTGTCAAGCGATCCGCCGCCGAGTTCTCCTCCCTGGGAACATGCTGGACGAAGAAGGATTGGAACCCTCCGATCAACCCTTTGCCTTTTACCAGGTATTGTTGCAGGATGATGTCGCTGACCTCAAACTCTCCATGGATCTGCGGTGCAACCGCCATTGAGTCCATGAAGGCTTGGATATCCTGGATTCTTAACTCCTTAGCCAGGCGTAGGCCTGCCACAATGGCTTCGTACTCAACCTGGTTATTTGTGACGGGGAAGAGGATCGTGATCGCTTGCTCAATCATAGTTCCCTGCGGGCTCACCAGAACGATGCCGACTCCTATGGAACTTATGCCCCAGGCTCTGTCCATGAACATCTTTTAAGGGATCACTCTAGATGGGTCGTCACCTTCGCTCGTCTCTATTGAGAAATCGGACAGGAAATCTGTCACCGCTTGTGCCTTAATTGCAACTCTTGGAGAGAAGGAAAAGTCGAACTCACTGAGCTCCACCGAGCATTTTGCCAATCACCTCGAGTGCTCCACTCCACTCATAATACTTCGGAGAGGATGGTCCGTTACGACGCAGATGGAGTGCATTTGAAAGTAAGACCTGAGCTTCGTCGTGAGACTACCAGAGAGAAATCCAACTTCTCCAAGACGGGGCACTTCAATTCTGCCGTTCAGAGTACCCTGCTAACATAATTGATTGAGAGTTGCCTCTTCCCCTCCTCCCAGACCAGTACTGAGCTCACCGCATCTGCTCCTACTCCCAGGTAGAGTAGCAAATCTTCACCTTCCTTCGGTCCTTGGAGTAGAGGTGTCTGCGTCAGTTGCCTTTTGAGCCAGTCGAAGACCTTCTCACACTCCTCGGTGCACTCGAACTGTTAACCGCCTCAGAGAGTATTGAAGAAGGGACATCATTTCTCTCCAGCCTTTGATAAAAGGCGACTAAGGTCTGTCAACCTTCCTGTAAGCCTCTTGACCTCCTTGATGCTCTTTAGGGATGCCATCTGCACGATTGCCTTAACCTTGTCAGGGTTCAGCTCTACCTCCTTCGGAGTAATGCCCCAAGAACTTTCCTCTCTCGACCCCGAGCACGGACTTCGCCAGATTGAGCGTCATCCTGAATTTTCGAAGCGTTGCAAAGGTCTCCAAATTTGCGATATGCTCCCAGACGCTCTTGCTTTTGATCAAGAGATCGTCGACATGCATCTCCAAGTTTCGCCCATTTTTCTCTTTAAAGACATGATCCATCATTCGTTGATAGATAGCTCATGTATTCTTCAGCCCTAAGGACATCATCTTGTAGTTGTAGCAGCCATCATTCGTGATGAAGGAGATGTTACGAAGATCAGGGGAATGCATCCGAATCTGGTGGTATACTGAAAAAGCGTCAAGAAAACTCATCACAAAAAAACTATCAGCTGAGTCAACAAGCACGTTGATTCAAGACAAGAGATAACAATCCTTCGAACAGACTTTATTTAATAAAGAAAAATAACACATCCTCCAACCCCCATTGGCGATATGCTATATTTGCATCAACCCCTGACACTTTGAAGATGCTTTAGGCAAATATGTCTACGTTCTCTTGTAGGAACGCCACCATCTCCACCTTCTCTCCGGCCTTCAGTGCCCCTCCGATCTTCAGCATTGCGAGCATCTCGCCCTCTGTCACCACCTCCACCCCTTCAACTTCCTTGGCTACCTCCAGTCTGGCCCTTCGTTCCATAACCCGATCCACCTCCTCTGCCCCCTCCATCCAGCTGATGGTGCTAACCACATTTAGATATCACTCTCGTCCAGCTCTTGGATCGCTCCTGATCCACACCTGGATGTCCCCTTGACAGTACTTTAAGCACTGATGATAGGAGGATGAGACAACCTTAAAGGAGTTGATGAGATGCCTTCTGAAGATGTCACTGTAACAACTCGACGCATCCATGATGACGAACCTGCATTTGATCGTTGTCCCGCCAAGTATTACCAACAGCTCCACTTTCCCTTCCACCTCCTTCCTCTCTCCCAAGAAGCTGATGAGAGGACCATCCGAGGCCATCACTCTGCACGCCTCTACCTCCAGCCCTTGAACGCCTTCTTGAAGATAACGTTCACGAAGCTCCCGTTATCAACGAGGATCCGACCGATGGTGAAGTCCTCCATTGCTGTCTGGATGATGAGAGCATCATGGAAGAGGTTCTTATTCCCCAACAAGTCTTCTGCAGAGAAAGTGATCTCCAACGGTTGAGGGGCCTAGGAGGTCGAAGAGACACTCCTGCGGTAAATAGTGTGGAGGGTCCCCTTTCGGGAAGCTCTCACCCTCGCTCCCCGTGGATCACTCTTAATCCTCCATCTCCTCCTTGGCCTACTCCTCCGCGACCTCCCTGATCGATTCTGTCTTCATTTTGTATTCGAATAGGGGTTTGAAGCATTTTTGGGTCATTCAGACCCCTCTGCCTCTGAGCTTCTCCTCCTCCGCTCCTCCTGCCCTCCGCCTTGCTTCCAAGAAGTCTGGACAAGACGTGGTGTCACGACCCTCGACCTGATGCAACTCACAGTAGAGGGGGATTTCCACTGGTATGTTCCTCCTCCGGTTCCTTCGATGGTGTCGATGGCCCTGCCTGACAACTGTCATCGCTTCTCTCCGGCCTCCTCTTCCTCGATGCCCTCCTGGTTTGTATTAGTTATTTCTTCTTTCGGGGAAAAACATCCTCTCAGGACCTGCTTGTCAGGATCTTCCCGTAGGCCTACAAGGGGGTCGATTTTCTGGGAACTGGAACCTCCGTTCCTCTTCCCAATTCTCCGGAGCCACAAAGGCTCTCCCTGCCTCCCGTCTTTGAGGCTCCTCCCTCCTCCTCTGCTCCTCCTTCCTTCTCTCCTCCGGCTTCTACACTTCTTTCTTCCTCAACCTCACCTTGGGCCTTCGTTCGAGTGCCTCTTCCTCCTCATCGCCCTCTTCCCCGGTTACCTTTGTCAACTTGGCCAGGAAGCTGCGGTTAGTAGACTCCCTCTGCACGAAATTGTTCGCCCTTTCGATTAGGACTTGATAGGACACAAGGGGATCCCTGCTGATTTCCAGATTGAAGAGACCCTTCCTTAGGCCGAACGACAGGGCCTACTGCAAGGTAGAGCCACCCGCGTCCTAGATGCCGAAGATTTCTTCATGGAAACGGTCAACGTAATGACCAAAAGTCCCATGCTCTCCTTGCTTCAGATGGAAGAAAGCAGTTGTCTACTTCCTTTTCTTTGATGTGGCGAACCGTGTCGTCAGCCCTCGGCGTAGGTCCTCGAAACAGTAGATGGAACTCTTCGACAGTTGGTGAAACTAGTCTATAGCCTTCCCCTGGAAGGTAATGACGAAGAATCGGCACTTGAAAGCATTTGTCATGTTCCAAATTGACACCATATCCTCGAATCACTAAATATGTCAAATCGAACCATCTCTTCTAGAGTAATAGCTCAGGACGGGCTCACTAAAGTCTAAAACCTTCGGGGACTGGGGCCGACAACACTTCATCACTGAATGAGCTCCTCCCACCCTGCCGACGATCTGTGAATTGGCAAGCAGCGCCCTGCTTGCACGTACGAGCATCCTGAAACCTCGCCTGGCACTCCCCCTCGTGGATTCGAAGTCCTTGCGAGCTGGTCGGGTGTACAATGACAACAAATATCACTTAAGCTCCTCCAACATCGGCTCCTTCTCTGCTCACCTAGACGGCGCAGCGTCTTCCGACGGGGTCTCACGTCGAGGCGAGGTCGTCGTGACTTACGTACGAGAAGCTAGCACTGATCGCAAAGTATCCTTGAGGCGCTGCACAAAAACATTGAAGTCGGCTCGGGTTATATACTCGTTCGCTCCCTGCGAGTTACCTGTTACTCCTTCTTGCTCGCCTTCATCCACCATCTTGCCTCCTCGCCAGACTTTTTCTCCTCTAGCAATGATCATGTTCACCGCACCAAAGTGTTGAAGCCAGGAAAATCCCAACTCCAAATATTCGGATCTAAGTGCAACTCGAGGTTACTGGTCTGGCGATCTGGGTGATCGGTTCTGAGAGTTAGAGCGAAGAAGAGAGAAACGAACTATTAATGGACCCAAGATGCTGGAACAGGGAGGTCTCACCACGTACCCAGAAGTTTGGTAGAAACTTCCCCTCCACAAGCAAAGTGACTGAGCAAGGTACGAGGAAGACACCGGTTAGAGTCTCTGAACTCACAAAAAGGGGTGGGGTCTCAATTTTAGGTGTCATTCTTGTATCCCTGAGGTCCTATTTATAAATAAATCATGGGGGGTATGTAGGCGAGAAAACCCATCCCCTGCGAGGTTGTCTTTCTGGACCAGGCGATCTTACGACTTGCGATCCAACGACTATCGAAGTCAAGCTTCTGAAAACCGGACCGGACCGGGCGGTTCGACCGGTTGTATCGCTGACCGGAGGCCCAGCCGGTCCGGTCCAGGTATGCAGCCCGCTTCTTCCGCGAACCGCTTGGGAACCGCAAAACAGGGCGAGCTGACCGCGGACCGGAGAACCGAAGCGGGTTTTGGATACCCGCCCGGTTCAATAGCTATTAAAAATTTATTTTTTAAAACGTGGGTGTCAGGTTTCGATCATGTGATCTCAAGGATAAGAGGGAAAGCTCAACCCAACCAACCAAGGAGTCATTTGTGATATCAAGTCAAAAATATTTATAATATATATAACGTATTGTACTATAATTATTTATTATAATATATAATTCATTATTAATATAAGTATATATTATATAAATTAACATATTATACTATATATATTATTATAATTATATATATTATTCATTATATATATTTAGTATGTCTTTTTCTTAAATTAAGTAATTAAGAGCTATAAATATAAAATACATAAATTAATATATATATAAAACAATTAATATAACTTAATATATAAAATACTCACGTATAAAAATATATATACAACTATAAAAACTATAAAAATATGTATAAAATTATACAATTTAGTATTGTTAATTGTTATATACAATGTTGTCAAAATCACGATCTTGCACGTAAGATCGTACGATCTTACGATTTTTACGGGGATACAATCTTCGGGGGAGCCTAGATCGCGTATACCGTAGAAACGGTAGGATAGCCGTTTAGGATCGTAGGATCGTACGATTCTACGATCCTAAACGATCTTACCGCGCAGCTTTTCCTAAACGATCATATATTAACTCACGGTGTCATTGAACCCGAACCCGTCGCAGGAATTTCGACGCCTGGAGAACGAAATCGCCTCTTCTCCCTAGGGTTCGGCCCGACACTCCCCTCCCGCGAGCTCTGCGAAGCAGGCGCTGCACGCTGCCGCCCTATTCCGCCTGCGCGCGAAACTGAGACACCACTGCCACCCTATTCCGCCTGCGCGTGACAGTGAGACGCCGTCGCCACTGTTGTTTGCTCGCCCGAGAAGGGTTCTGCCGCCTCTTGCCATCCCGATCTGGTGCGAGTTCTTCTTCTCCTTCCTGCTGTTCCGTCGAGCTGTTCTGCCGCCTCCTGGCATCCCAATCTAGTCTCATCTTTAATAATTGCATGTGAAACTAGATCAAAATATTTATATACTTTTCTCCTTAACTAGACCATTATTTCATATTTCTTATCATCTACCTACCATACAAATCATGAATAGCAATTAATTATTTTTCTTTAGTAACACTCTTGATAAAAAATACTAATATTCTTTTACCTGTGTTTCAACCCTGCTCGTGTTTTATTTACATTTGGTTACCTATCAATATATTGTCCATCCTCACTTTACCACTGTCTTTTTATTTGTGTGCAATCTATTTATGAACTAATCTATTATATTTAAGATAACCTACTTACAAAAAAAATCAATTATCCAACATCAAATTTGCCATACTACATCACAATTTACCTCTCTTGCAAACACAAATATAAAAATAATTGTTCAACTTCTCATAATGAAATTCTTCTTTTCTAACTTTATTATACTTGATTTGTTAGATTATGCTGTTTGATTAAAGTTTTATGTAGGAGTATGATAAAAAGAAAGTTTGTTTTCAAAAAAATCTATTTGAAATTTAGAAATTCATTATGCATTCTCCATTGTATTATAAGATCGAAAAATTGAGAAGAGCTTCTCCAATATCATTTCATTTTCTACTTTGTAATTAACATGACTCCTCACATTTCATTTTCTATTTTGGTTCCATTTCTAGTCTCTTACAAGAATGAACCAGTGTTTCCTTTTGAATTCAATAAGCTGATCCAAAAAAGGAAAAAAAGTTTTGTTATGTAGTAACCCGGATTATAAATTAGAGCAAAATTTGCAATCAAACATCTTGCGTTTGTGATAGACCCTAGATAAAACTCAAGATGATGACGTTATTAAAAGAAATCAACTTTTGAGTTTTCT